>JAZKJV010003502.1:0-539711 GCA_037367405.1 Ottelia alismoides | reverse complement strand
TCCCTCCCTTGGGTTAGGTTGCTCAATATTTATTCTAAATATTTCCCTCTTTTTCTTTTTAATCTTTATTCTTTTATTTTTGCACAAAAACATGCTAATTATTACTTTTTACACCATGCATGCTTTTGGTAATTATTTATATTTACAAATATATACATGCATTTGCAAAGGTTTTTGTAGCTAAAATATAAGAATAAAGAGTGATGAATGAGTATTCATCACCCCCCTATACTTAACTTTGCTAGTCCCTTAGCAAACACTTATTTGAAAAAGAAGTGAAAAAGAAGAAAGAAAAAGAAAAAGAGAAGAATGTACATGGATCAAGGTTGATTATTAAACTTGCCTTCAATAAATTGAGGTATGGAGCTAGATCAAATCTTTGGATTAATGTGTCGGAACCTTATTTGGACTTAAGCTTAAAACTCAACAGCCTCTAAGTTCCACTAATCTATAATCAAGACTCCTCAATAATCCAGATCAGAACAAGTCATCAAACACAAACCCTGAAGACCATGAATCTTTCCTTGTCCTGTGTATGTGAGGTATAAGCTCTCCACCTCAGAAATGGCAACTTGACAACCCTCCCCAACAAGGTAACTCTATGACCTCAATCTGGCCACTCTTTCCTCGAGGAGCGGGGTATTCCCTTCTAAGTTCAAGTTCAACCGGCTCAAGAAGAGGGGGAAGAAGAGAATGGACCATGGCCAGTGTAGCCATGTATCCTTGGGAGCGTGACCAGTGTAGCCAAGTCTCCCTGCTGCAAGCTACATAAGGTGGATCATGAATCTCAAGCTTTGCTTATTGCACTCTATGTACATACTCCGGTGGGATTATCATTTTCTATCAGACCCACCACTTTTTTGGAGTTATTTTCTTTTCACATTTTTTTTCAAATGCATCTATACAACATATACATGTGCAGCATATATACAAGGAGTTTTTCCTCTTGAGCCAGTAGACTATCCCTCTTTTGAAGCTTTATCGCAACCCACAACTCCCGTCGTTAGACCTCATGGCAACCAAACCAACTTGAGATGCACTTCCTTCACTAAAAGAAGAAGAGAGGTTCCGCCTAGAAGTACTACCCTCATATGCTACCCCAAGTCAAGGAAGACTGCCTCCTCACCACCTCATCCGTGGAGAGCTCGGTGCAAAGTGCTGGTGTCCAAGTCAAGCCATTGTCTATTGAGTCATGTGTTGTTGTTAAGTGCTCTACTTAGGCTCATTGAGATGACATGTGATCATAGCCTAGTGGACTCAAAGAATTAAGTCACCATGGACCTGAAAAGCCTTAAACCTAAGCCCTATAAGGTTCCTCTTATAAATTAGGTGGATTAAGATCTTAATCAAGCTCCATTTCTCAATTTGATTCCAGGCTAGTTTAAGTGTCAACTATCATCCAGAAAAACTATATACATATGTACACAAGATGCTATATACACAAATTTTACAATCATGCAAAATTTTTGAAAAATGTTTTGAAATCATGAATGGATGATGCATGAAGTGCAAGTTTTGCAAAAGTATTTATACACATTTACACGAGATTTTTGCAAACTTTTGATTTTCAAAACATTTTGGAAAAACTTTGTACTATATACATAATTTTGATAAGAAAATATTTACACAAAATTTACAAAAGGTTTTTGAAAACATTTTTACAAAAATAATTTGTACACTAGCTATTTATGTGCAAATAAAAGAATGTTTATGTACATGAAAATTTTTTTAATTTTTGTGATTTTTAAGGTTTTTAGCCATTTTATTTATTTACACACTCACACAAAGTACGAGTTATGGCTAAAGTATATATGGAATATATACACACCCCCTATACTTAGCTCGAACGATGTCCTCAGAGTCAAGAGCGATGGAGAAGACATAACTTGTGCTAGTATAGGGAAGTGAAAAGGAAGGCTATATACAAAGACGAATAAATGAATAGAAAGTCAAAAAGATCTCGGGGTTTCCCCCTATACTTAGGATCAAGTGATCCTAAGTATAACAGGTTGTACACTAAGGGAAAACCGAGAGGAGCATGTATAGGGTCTACCTCCCCTATACTTAGGGTAAAATATCCCTAAGTATAGGCAGCAAAACAGAGGTAGACAGAAACAAAAGAAATACCCAAAGGTCCCACATCCCCCTATACTTAGAGTAAAGTACACCCTAAGTATAGCATAATCAAAGATGACAATCGGGATGTGAACTAAAGAATGTGATGATATGGACATCTGGATCTATACAAGGCGGAAGATCAGTGAAAATCAGGCGTGAGATGCATTAGATGTGAGTCAAAGACCACATCTCACGTAAAATGAATCGGGGCAACATTCACGACCCGCGGCTCATGATCTAGAAATGGCTTGAGCCGCTGGCCGTTCACTCGAAGGTACTCTCAGAAGACAACTCAGATATATCAATGCTACCGTTGTCGTGTACCTTTCTCACCAGATAAGGTCCCTTCCACTTGCTCTGTAGCTTCCCTGGAAATAAACGAAGCCTCGCATATACTCTCTGTCCAGGCTCAAAGTGCTTGTGGCTGATATGAGAATCATGCCACTCCTTCACTCTCTCCTTATACTGTAGGCTGTTTGAGAAGGCGGTATCTCTCAACTCCTCCAGGGCTGCTAACTCTGCCCTCCTCTGGTCTCCTACACCATCTGGATCCATAAGTATCTCAGTAACTGCCCAAAGTGACCTGTGTCTCAGCTCAACAGGCAAATGGCACGTCTTGCCATATACGAGGCGAAAGGGAGATGTGCCCAATGGTGTCTTGAAAGACGTCCTATATGTCCACAAGACCGAGTCCAAAAGCTGTAACCAATCCTTTCGGTCAGGGCGGATGACTTTCTGCAATATAGTCTTGATCTCCCTGTTCGACACCTCGGCTAGACCATTCGTCTGTGGATGGTAAGGTGTAGCAACACGATGGTCTATACCGAACTCGCTAGCAAGGGCCTTTACCTGGTCGTTGATGAAATGAGACCCCCCATCTGAAATCAAGACTCGAGGTACCCCGAACCGCGTGATGATGTGCTTCATCAAAAATCTGCAAACTGTCCTTGCATCAGCGGCTCGGGCGGGGATAACCTCAACCCAACGACTAACATAGTCAACGACCAACAGAATGTACTCAAATCTCTGACTCTTAGGGAATGGACCCATCAAATCGATGCCCCATGCGTCAAAAACCTCACAGAAGTGAATGGGCTACATCGACATCATATCACGCTGTCCACAAGTGCCCATCCTCTGACAGTCAGTACACCTCTTCACGAACTCATCAGAGTCCTTGAAGAGGGTAGGCCACCACAAGCCAGATTGGAGCACTTTCTGTGCCATTCTCCTCCCAGAATGATGTCCTCCTGCCTCAAGCTTGTGGCAGTAAGTGAGGACGCTATGGTGCTCCTCCTGAGGAATGCACCTACGCCAGACGTTGTCCCCTCCTTCGTGGTAAAGGATGGGATCCTCCCAGTGGTAGGACTTGGCCTTCGCAAGGAAGGTCTCAAGCCTCTGCCTGGGCCAATCTTGTGGGACTTTCCCAGCAACGAGAAAGTTCACAATCTCGGCATACCATGGGAGTGAGGCGATAGCAAGGATCACCTCATCTGGGAAGATCTCACAAATGGGATCAATATGCTCAGACTCCTCAGGCTGCTCTAAACGGGAGAGATGATCCGCCACCACATTCTTGACTCCAGGCTTATCCTTGATCTCAATTTCGAACTCTTGGAGTAGAAGGATCCATCTAGTCAGTCTGGCCTTGGCATCCTTCTTTGCCATGAGGTATCGGATGGCGGTGTGATCAGTGTACAAGGTCACTCTAGATCCAATGATATAAGATCTGAACTTATCTAGGGCGAACACTACGGCTAGCATCTCCTTCTCTGTGACTGTATAATTCCGTTGCGCGGAATCCAATGTGCGGCTAGCGTAGTGGATAGCAAAGGGGACTCCCCTCCTCTGTCCCAACATGACCCCCACGGCAAAATCGGAGGCATCCATCATGATCTCGAATGGGAGAGACCAATCAGGCGGCTGAAGAACAAGAGCCTCTATAACACACTGCTTGAGAGTCTCTAAAGACGAAAGACACTTGTCATCGACAAGGAACTCGGTGTCTTTCGTCAGGAGGTCAGTCAACTGCTGGGCAATCCTGCTGAAATCATGAATAAACCGTCGGTAGAAACCGACATGCCCCAAGAATGACCAAAGCTGCCTCAAATTGGACGGCGGTGCGAGTTTTCTAATGACATCTACCTTGGCCGGATCAACCTCCATGCCCCTGTTGGAGATGATGTGGCCAAGCACCGTCCCTTGAGTCACCATGAAGTGACTCTTCTCCCAAGAAAGCACCACGTGAATTTCTATACATCGCTGGAGTACTCGGTCTAGGCAGTCAAGACAGGAGTCGAATCCGTCGTCGTAAACCGAGAAATCATCCATAAAGACCTCCAAACACTCCCCTACCATGTACGAAAAGATCGACAACATGCATCTCTGAAAGGTCGCAGGGGCATTGCATAGCCCGAATGGCATGCGTCGAAAGGCGTATGTGCCGAAGGGACAGGTAAAGGTGGTCTTCTCCTGGTCCTCAGGAGCGATGGCCACCTGGTTGTAGCCCGAGTACCCATCTAGGAAACAGTAATGGTTCTTCCCTGCCAGTCTCTCAATGATCTGGTCAATAAAAGGTAGGGGAAAATGGTCCTTCTTGGTGGCTTGGTTGAGTCTCCTGTAGTCAACACAAACCCGCCAAGAAGTGGGTACTCGTGTAGCAATCTCCTCTCCCGACTCACTGATCACAGTCGTGATGCCCGTCTTCTTAGGCACCACATACAAGGGGCTGACCCACTTGGAGTCGGAAATAGGATAAATAAAATCTGCGCTCCATCATTTTAAGATTTCCTTCATGACAACCTCTCTCAGATTGGGGTTCAGCTGCCGCTGGAACTCACGCGACGGCTTTGCCCCATCCTCTAGATAGATATGGTGGGAGCAACGTGATGGACTAATCCCATGGAGATCTGCTACGCTCCATCCGATTTCCTTGCGGTTCCTTTCAAGAACCCCCATCAAACAAGATTCTTGCTCTCCAGTCAGATCAGCAGAGATGATGACTGGATACATCTCAGGCTCGCCTACAAGGAATCGATACTTCAGCGAAGTAGGGAGCGGCTTCAGCTCTGGACAGCTGGGTGCTGGTGGATCTGGCCTCTGAAGTGTCTCTGTGTATGCTGCCAAATCTGCATGGGAGAACTGAAACTCTCTCTCAATCTCAAGAACTGGAGAAGGCTGCTCTGGCTGACTGTCTCTGCTCTTCTCGGTATCAACCTCCTCCTCAGCTGTAGGCTCTGTGGAACTCAGGTCTGGCATGTAATCCTCGCAATCTGCCCACTCAGACTCTGACTCCGAGGGATCTGCATCATCAGCGGTGGCGTCAGTACCACCGTCACACAAGGTGGTCTCAGTACCACCCTCATCACAAGAATCCGTGCCGCGGTCGAGAACCAGCTCTGCTGCCACTGGAGTATCCTGAACCAGGAATGTGCTCTCCAAGCTCTCCCCTGCTGTCATCTCGGCATCAGCTGTGTCTGAAAATGAGAGGATGGCCTGTGCTGCTGGATCTGCCCATGCTGCCTCATCGTCTGTGATCACAAAATCACAGTCCTGGTGGATGTCTAGCCATGTCTCTGTCAGCTGCTCTGTATCTGAACTGGTCTCTGAGCATGATCTGTCTCTGGCTCGGCTGTCCTCGACCGTCTCTATTTGTACACTCTCGCCCTCGACGCGAAAGTATACCTTCCCGCTATCATGGTCAGTCACCGCCTTGGTTGTGGCCAAGAACGGACGACCGAGAATGATGGGGGTATTAGTCACTGAATCAGGGATCTCCATGTCCAACACTACGAAGTCCACGGAGAATTGCAAGCCCTGAATAGTGACGACAACGTTTCGCAACAACCCCTTCGGCCTCTTGACAGATAGATCAGCGAACTGAAGGACTGTCCTGCTCTGTCTAAGAGTGCCCAACTCGAAGCGGTCGAGAAGGGCTGTCGGAAGGAGGTTGATAGACGATCCGCTATCTAATAGAGTCCGGTCGAACCTCTGCTCTCTAATGTGGCACCTAACATACGGGGCTCCTGAATCTGGCCTCTTGGCCGGCAGACGGTTCTGAATCGCGAAGCACGTGGCTTTCGTCAGCACATGGATCTCTGAATGATGGTTCCTCCTATTCCTCCTGACTGTAGTCCTGTCTCTCAAAGAACATTGAAGAAGGGGAATGTGCTGCAAAGCCTCCTGAAGGGTCAGCTGTATGTGAAATCTATCAATCATGCTCTGACTGAACTCCTCCTGCTCTTTTTTTTTCGGATTTTCTTTTTTCTTCCCCTTCCCCATCTGAAGGGCTCTAGGGAAGGGGATCACTGGGTCCTTCTCAGATGAAGGACTAGGAAAAGGTCTAGACGGCTCGACGGTCGGATCCACACATACATCAAGCACCACAGTGGGACCATAAAAAACCAAACCTTTTCCTTTATTCACAACATGGTTCCGAGATACATCATGCGAAGGAAAAACTACAACTCTCTCAGAATGAACACCGGTGGCCTCAGCACCACCACTGGCTGGATCAACTGAAGAACTCGCGGCCTCAGTACCGCGCTCTGGCTCAGCATCAATGGTGGCGTCAGTACCACCTCCTCGAACTGGTAAAATATCGGCCTCAGCACCGCTCTCCTCCTCCTCATCTGGCGCTCTCAGGGTGTCCTCGTGGTGTAGCTCAGACGAGGCGTCACCTGCTGGTGTCCTACCGCTCCTAAGTGTGACAAAATCAGCATCAAAAAGGTCTGAAGACATATCATCAAATGGATCACTAGGAGTGGCATGCTCAGTGTAAGCTACCTGCTCAGACTTCTGCTTCAGGCTGTTGGGGTTCGGCTCGATCTGGGCAGGAATAGCGGCCTTCCCTCTCACAATGTCCCGCATCTCCTGGCGGAACTCGTCTATCTCCTGTCTGAAAGTAGCCTGCTGATCCGTGAGGAGGCGGGCTATATCGTCCAAGGTTGGGCTCTCGTAAGGTGGACCATGAGAGCCCGACGGGTAGCCTCTCTGGTAATGAGGCTGCTGGATCTGGTGCTGCTGCTGGTGAGAGGGGTAAGTGGGAGGATGCTGCTGCTGGTGTGGCTGGTGAGGCTGCTGCTCACGCCTCCAAGACTGTCCCTACTGATAGGGACAAGGAATGTAGGATGACTGCTGCTGTGAAGGGTAGACTGGGGCTGCTGCTGTGACTGGTGCTCTCTCTGATGACCGTACTGACCTCCCTGACCAGATGGCTGCTGCTGGGGCTGGGCACCTCTGGTCCCCCACCTGAATCCGGGATGGTCTCGTCGGATCCCAGGCTGAGGATGGTCATATCAAATCCCGTTGACATCCATCAACGGCTCTGCATCGTACTGGGGTGGCGGTAGTACTGCCAGAGGCTGATCCAGCTGGTATACCACCATCTACAAGTCTGGAGATAGTGGTGACTGGTAGGTGGGCTACGGCTGCTGGTACGACTCCACCTGTACAAGGTGAACCTGTCTAGGCTGCTGATGTGAGCTGGAGCGCTGGGACGAGCTGCCGCTGCCGCCGGTATTGCCTCGCGACTGAAGACGGGGCTGTGGAGCCATCTGTGCCTCCTGGAGACACAAGAGCTGGGTCTTCATGTCGCTCAGAGTCTGTGCCATCTGCTCCATCTGAGTGATGCCCTGGCACTGCTTCTTCTCAATCAGCTCCATCCGATCCAACTTCTCACTAATAATCCCCATGTCCGCAGCTGATGACACTGCCTGTGCTGCTGCTACTGCGGACGAACTGGATGGACCGGCGTCGACCCGTGCTATCCTCTGGTACTGCACGGGTCCTGGCTGCTGCTGGGGTCTGCCCTGAGTGTACAACCTGGTCTGAGACATCACCATATAGTTCTCGACCATCTCCTCGTAGATGGCCCAGACCTGGTCGTGATCCTTGGCGAAATATGACCCGCCATAAGAAGCGTTCACCAAGCCCTGGAACTCTGGTATCAGCCCGCTGAAGAAGCTCTGCACAAGGTTGGGCTTCGAAATATCGTGGTGCGGGCATCGATCCGTCAGCTCTCGGAACCTCTCCCATGCCTCATGAAACTGCTCGTTGGGGAGCATGGAGAAGTTGCTGATGAGGGCTCTCGCTGCATTGGTCCGCCCGAGTGGATAGTACTTGTGTAAGTACTCGGTGCGGAGCTGCTCCCAAGTGTAAACAAACTTCCCCAAGTGCTTCAGCCAGGTGGCTGCTCTGTCTGGCAAGGAAAAGGGGAAGGCGATCATCCGAATGGTGTCCTGGTCCACATGGCGATCATGGACAGTGCTGCAAATCATGAGGAACTCCTGGAGGTGGAGATGGGGCTCCTCGGTGGCGAGTCCGTGAAAACGGGGGAGGAGCTGCAAGGTGTTCGGGGGGGACTTGAAGTCCCCCACGATGGCTGGCACAACTACCCAATGATGCATCAGGGTCGATCCGGGGTTGTGCAACTCCCGCATCGGTCTCAGTGGTCCTCCTCCGCCTGCTGTGGCGGTTGCCGCTGCGGCGGCGGCTGCCGCTGCGGCGGCGGCTGCTGCTGCTGCGGCGGCTGCTACGGCTCGTGCATCTGCATCCGGGATCCTCGGTCCGTCCTCGGGCTCGCGCTGCTCTCTCTCTGCTCTCATCTGCTCCAACTCTCTCCTCATTTCTAGCATGAATGCTCCCTGATCCCTCAGCTGCTGCTGAACTGTCTCGAGGGAGACGATCAGGGTGGAGTTGATCGCGCCCTGGTCCAACACAAAGTGCTCAGGCTGTGGACCTCAGGAGCGATCGTCTGAACTGACGGCCATGGCGTCTGCAAAATCAAATGACCCAAACTCAGGTGCCGATAAATCTGCTAATATCTCCTCTGGCACGGGTCTCTCGGAACCGAAAGAAAGGGGGTCGAGGGGGAACAAGGCGGAATCATACTCGGGCTCGGAGAGCTGGTCTCGGCTCTCGTGGGCCAACCTAGATGAACGGGTAGACGCGCCCGAAAGCGGTGCAGCCAGAGGCTGCCTAAGAGATCGTCTACCCATCATCGTGATCTGGCGAGTAATGCGGATGGGATCTGGAGAAACTATGATCAGAATACAAACCCCTCGGTTCACCAACGCAACGCGAGCCTAAGACCGTAAAGGCTCGGTCAAATTATCTTGTCTATTTTATTTTGATGAACAATCAATCTATCAGAGCGATTACGTGACCTGCTGGGATATCCGATACTACCCCAACCGACTGTCCCGCACGAAGGAGTCGGTAATCAGTCGGGAATAGCATTGGAGGGCTCTACCTAGTGAACGGGTCACTCTCTCGCACAATCAAACCAACCAATGAGGGGGTTGCTCTCCCCAAGACAAATTTTTAAATCAAGTATCTTTTAGGGTCAATAGCTTAAACAATCCCAATTTTATGGTTTTTCTTTTTAATATTTTTCAATAAAAACAAAGGCCTAACGAATTTTTCGGTTCTCCTGATTATTAAGTCGAAAACAGGGGGAGAAGACGAAAAAGCTGATGCGCGATGAAATCAATGATGCATGCAGAGATAGAAATGCGTACCTGTCTCCAGCACTCTACATGCAAAGTGATCTGTGCAGAAATGTAAAGACAGAAAAGAAACTACCTATATGGTGCAGTGGTGAAAACCGAGTCCTAAACAGGCAATTCTACTCGAAGAACCGTCTAACTGGTCACCGATCCTTCAAGCCAAAGGTCCGGTCTCGGTCTACCCCTCCTCCTCCCGACACATCGGGTTCAGGAGCAGCGCTTGGCAGGGCAGGCTACGGCACATAGGCTACGAAGGGAGTGAGTCAGTTATTTTTATTAATGAGTTATTAGTAGATCCAATTAATCGCTCTATAGGAATAGGCAATCAATTAAGTGTGAGGATCCTACTAATTATGGCACAGTCAAGCAGAACATCCTAAATCTAGGGGCTCGAGAAAAACCGTGTAAAACCGTAAAAAGCAGCGAAGAAAACAAAAGCTGCGAGAAAGATGCGAAAAATTCTAAGGGTCCCCCGAGCACACCGGTGCTCGGCGAAACAGACCCGCTACACAAACCAAGTCCAAGTCTGAGTCTCCCTGTATTATTACAAATAATCAAATGAATAAAAATAAAATCCTAAACTAATCCTACTCTAAGCCTCTCCCACTTAGTCTCTCTCTCACGCTCTCCTGCGGCTCCGTGCAGAAGGGAGCCGCCTCCGAGTCTCACGGGTACGGCAGCTTCTCGAAAGCTGCCGCCTCGGTCCTCGGGCCCTCGCAAGAAAGAAACCAAGGGTCAAACCAAGAATAATATAACCAAATAAGTGCAGGAAAAATAAATGAAATGAAACAGGGGTATATGTGCAAAATGACAAATAAAATAAACAAACAAAAGTCAAACAAAAACAAAAATAAAAGGAAATAAAATAAAACAAAATAAAGCAAAAATAAAAGAAAAACAAAAAGCCGCGAAAAGCCGCAGACTCAGAAAGAGCCGCAGAAAAGAAAATAAAGTAAAAATAAAAACTACTAAGCCGTGCTCCCCGGCAACGGCGTCATTCTGATGACCGAAAAATCACCAAGACACGGGTAAGAGAAAATAGATCAAGGGTCGTTGCGACCCGGATCTCGGAAGTCTCTCGGTCGATCAAGAAAATGTGAATCAGACCACCAAAATCAGAGAAAAATCAAATAAAAGCGATAGCGGTCCTGGCTATTGGATTAGCCTGGTATAGCGACCAGTAGGGATGCAAACGAACGAATACGAATGCGAATTCAGGTCATACCACAACCATATCCATATTATTTTACGAATATGAATATGAATACGAATGTTACACGAATGTCAAAAACTAGGATCCATATCCTTAAAATACGAATACGAATACGAAACGAATCTTTTACGAACGAATACGAATATACAAACGAATGTTAACTTTAATATGAATATTAAATTATAAATAAAAATGTACCTAGATTATTTGATAACCACTTCCGCATAACTTCCATCTTTTGTTCAACCACGTTCCATGATTCAAACAAGCAGCATATTGTGTACAAAATCTACATTATATGCCATAATATAGGAGATCCTCTTGTGCAATCACATAAGAAAATGACAGAATGGAATGAACATTAAAAGATTAAGATGCTATACCAGATCGTTTGTACACTACAACAAATTAGAGCTATAGCGACAACTAAATACCAACGATTGTTTATATCCGTCATAATATTTGTAAACTTATCTATATAGTGACACATATTCATTCGTCGCTAATTAAGCTAGAAATAGTGACGATTATATCTATTTGTCAATAATTATATTAGTAATAGTGACACATTTTTGCAATCGTTGTCATTTTAAACATAACAACGAATAAATCGTTGGTAAGTCACTAAAAGAAAAATTAGTTGTATCTACAAAGTTGCAGCTACAAATTTTTTTGACTATGATTTGTTCGTGGCTAGAAATGAAAATAACATAGTGTCCCTTACCTTTAATCTCATATTAAAAAATACACCTTCACACATAAAAATCCTAAAATTGATGTTTTCCAAAAACCCTATTTAAGACTGCACATGACGACTCATTCCTCCCCTCACAACAAACCCCAGGACAGACATCAGAGGCGGCGCATGAAAAGTGCAGAGGGAGAGAGTGGAGGCGATGATCAATGTTTCGAAGGTCGATGTCGGTGGATGCCAGACGGATCACGGTGGCGACGAACGTAGGGCTGATCATGATGGCGATGGGCATTGGGCAGATCATGGCAGGAATGAGCATTGGGCGGATCACGGTGGCAGCAGGCGCATGGCTGATAGTGGTGGCAATGGGCAGATCACGGCGGCACGACAGCAGATATAGGTCTGATAGCGATGGGGATGGGCATTGGGCGTATCACGACGGCAACTAGCATTGAGCGGATCACGGTGACGACGAGCATGGATTGATCACAATTGCATTGAGTAGATCATAGAGGCGACTAGATCGTGCTAGAGGTGGACAGAAGTCGAGGGTGGTGTTGGAGGGTGATTATCAATGTGCAGATTACATGGATTGTAAGCAATCGGTTGAACATGAGAGCGTATAGTGACGCAGGCAAAGGGCCAAGTCTATGGCAAAACGGATGGCCAGACTTGGAAGGGCAAACACCATTGATGATGCACCTTTTCAGATTTCGCAGTGCAGTATATCTGATCTATCCCTACATTGCCATAGAGCTAATTTTTCTTGATCAAAAGTATTTATCACTTTTCAAGATAGGTTTATCTAAGATCGACCATCGCGAAAGTGATGCTCGACCTCTCAATCCTCGTCTAAGTGTGGATGATTGGTATAATTCTGAACGATTCTAGTGTTTTTTAAGAAGTTAAGAACTATGTATCTTTCTGACTATGTTGCTATATCTTATTTTTTTGTCAAATAGCCAAATGTGTTTGCCTCTTCTGCTTCACCCATGAATCGCCGAAAGGTAATATAGATGGGTGCCGATCAGAGGTGGCATGGATATGGGGATTGCATACATCTCTCTGAAGGATGCACAATTAGCCAAGTACCTCTAAATACAACTTGGTTTAAATTTAACTTTAAGAATTTACTAATACATGATTTTGGGATACTTGAGCATCGGTAGATATTATGTCTGCATGGTCCATCTTCTAATTGGTGCTGGAATCGGTATACAATGACCATTGATGGAATTCTTCTTACCTTTTATTTACATACTTCAAGAATTCAATAATTCATGGAATTCTGGGATAGATGAGAATTTGCAGGTGCTTGGTCACATGGTCTATCTTGTAATTGGTGCTGGAACATGGCACCATCACTGCTATTGGAACTATTCTCACCTTTTTATTTACATACTTCTATAATTTGCTAATAAATTAGAGTTGGGATGTTTGAGCATTTGTAGATGTTATTTTGCTACATGGTCTATCTTATAATCGGTGCTGGAATGTGGATACCATCACTATTGTTGGAACTCTTCCCGGGCTTATCTGGCTAAACAACCTTGGCAAATCAAAAAGGAAGCACAAACATCTTCAAAAGTTAAATGTTTTACTTGTGTTGAAATTCTTTTAATTTTTGAAAATGCATAGTATGATGTCAATGTACATATATGTTGTTGCAGCTGCTATGCCCAATCAACCATTGCCGATAGTAAGCATGTGTTATAATATAATAATTTCAGATTAGCTATTTCATGAATCTTTCTTAATATAATAACTTCATGTTAGCTATTTCATGCATACTACGATGATCATTAGATATGAAGTTGGACGATACTACTGTAACACATGCAGTAAAGCCAACATAAAATGGAGTGGTAGGTGGATGCAAGTGAGATTCTGGAGGGTTGTGAGTATTGATTGATGCCATTGTACAATCAAATGGAGTGGTAGGATAGTTGCAAGTAAAATTTGAAAATACAAGTATCATATAAGCCCTTGTGATCTTTTACTTTTAACTTGTAGATTTTTTTATGGCTACAGTAAGTTTTATTTCTATGAAAGATAATGTAGTTCTCGTTGGCTACAACTTCAACCAAAAATACTTTCAAATCTAATTTATTATTGAGCTAATATGAAATGTTTAATTGGAGAAGAGGTATGGTGGCTTATGTATTAGGTACTTTGGAAGAAAACTTTTTTGCAGTGCACTATTGTTGGATGTTTCCATTAGTAATGAAGAAAACAACACTTGATAATTGCTCGGAAAGATAAGTCTCCAAATATCCAGAACATTTCTAATTCTTTTCCCAGGTAACTCATAATGAAGTTAATTTTGAATTATTTGTAGGAATATGGAGTCTACACATGGCTCACATCATTATCACACCTATTTATATTCTTTGAGTGGCATGATATGTGGAGTTCATGCATTTGGCTCATATCAATCAGTGAAATTTAAGTAAAAAGCATGTGGATATGGATTTCTTTCCTTGGGATCACTACAAGAAAAGTATATAGGGCTATGATTATATACCAAGGATTAGCAGTATTCGTCGCTAAACTATAACATGGCGACGATTTGGAGATAATCATTGCTATTTTCCCTTAACTATGAATACCAGCATTTTGCAATTATTATTTTTCCATCTTTCCATAATTTGCTCTTCTTTTCAACAAAAGGAAAAATGAGAATTTTATAATGACCCTTCTATCATATCCATCAAGACTATCACATTTTAACGGTCTCCCTGAGTCCAATTTCAACTACATACATACACACATACACACATACATACATACACATACACGTGGACCAGGGTTGGACTCAGGGAGCAGGTGTTGGCCTTGCGGCCTACGAAGTAGTCTAAAAATAAAATAAAATAAAATCAAAATGTTTTTGGTGGATTTTTAATTTTTATAAACTTGTTTTTGGATTTTTAACTCATTAAGAAAATGAAGAAAGCAAGGTAACAAGCCTACTCAACAATTTATTTAATGCCTTAAAAATCAATCAAAAATTCAACAAAAATTATTTTTGTGTATTTTATAATTTTTACTGTTTTTTGGTTAATTTTTGAGATTTTTCTGATTTTTATTTAATTTTCTAAAAATAAAACAAGGCAGGGAAATGAAGGTACTGTTCAGTCAGGAGTAAAAGGCCAATTTAAATTGCAAAAGGGCCTTAACACTCCTGGAGGTAATTTTCCTATAAACTAGAAAGTATAAGGAAAATTTGGGCACTGGATTTATTATTTTTGGATTTTTACAATATTTATTAGAATTTTTATGAGATTTTTAGTGTTTATAAATTTTATGAGTTTTCCGTAATGAAAAATGATCAAATTTGGTCAGAAAATCAAACACAACAAAAGAAACAGTAGCTAATTTTTTGTATTTTTTAGATAGGTTTTGATATTTTTTTGTGAATTTTCAAATCAAACAGTAGAGAAAAAGGCTATTTTTGATTTTTTAAAAATATCAAATAAAAGCAAAAATGTCTCCAAAAATTCTAGAAAATTTTACAACATGGCAGGATCCATGTATCTAATTTTCATGGAATTTGGAGTAGGTTTGATATTTTATTCAAAATAAAAACCTAGGTACAGTGCACAGGGACCTGTACGCAAATATCCAAAGCTCCAGGGGGTCCGGTGCAAATTTCCCAAGAAATCACGCACGCCGCGCGTGTCTGGGGCACACATGGACCTATATGCAAAGAAATAAAGTTCCTGGGCTAAATAATAACAAGTATTAAAAGCCCAGGGAACTTAATGTAATTTACCCACGAATATAACGCACATGCGCATAAAAACTACTCACATGGGCATATCTGCAATTTTCTAAAAAGTTTCATTCATTTCATAACATTGCAGAACTACAGAGCTACACATGCAAAATACCCAACAAAGCACGTGTCGATGCACGTGCTACACTACAAACAGGGGCATGTATGCAAATAAAGAAATAGACAAGGTCCAAAATGCAAATGTACCTAATAAAAACAACTAACTAAAGTATTTACAGGACTAAACTCGAAATAAAATAAACAGAGGGGCCTAAGGGATAAATTACCCTTCTATTAATGAGGCCGTCGGATGGGCGCCACGTCAATGATCCAACGGTGGAGAAGTGCTGTGGCTAAACCTCGGCCGTCGGACGGTCTGGATCAACTCCTCCTTTGATCGTGCGGTGCTGGCGCTCCTGGAATGGATGGTTCAGATGCGAACTGGAGCTGGAGGGCTATCCAACGACTGCTGGAGATCCTCGAAGAACAAGTGGCCGGTGAACTTCGCCGGCCCAGTACGCTCACTCCGAGCCTCCGCGGGGGCGTCTGATGATCGGGGAAGCTTCGCCTTAGCCTTCCGCGTCTATGGGACCTCTCCGATGAATCAACAGAGCTCCGGAGAGCTTGGTCGACCCCAGCGGAGGAGGAGCTCCGGTGCTCGAATGGGAAGGCCTCAGATAGCCTTCCTGGGACCTGCAAAATGACACCAAAAAGCTCCTGGGTCGAGGACAAACTGCCTCGACCCCGTAAGCGGCTGTGAAGGTGACCGGTGCGGTGGTGCGGGCGAATCCCGGCGAAGCGACGGCGAAGGGGTTCGAACCCCAGCTCTTGTGCGAGCTGGGTTGAATGGATGGGCGGAGAAGGTGCGCGGGGGAAGGGCGAACATGATGGGGGATTCCGATGATCGAACGGAAGGGGGAGATGGTCAGAATTGGCGAAGGTCGGCGACGGCGCGATTTGGGGCAAATGCGAAATTAGAGAACAGGGTAAAGAATCTAAGCTATCTGGGTGTAGGGATCGACTGGGGACGAGCAGCTGGTGCTCTAGGTCCTTGCCTCACGGGTCGTCGTGGCCCGAGGCTCTGGCGCTACCTCCTAGCGGCGCTCGGCGGCGGAAGCTCGTCGGATCGATGTCTCCTTGCTCCCTCCTCGCTGCGACACCCTCTGGAGCAAGCTGTCACTCTCGCCAAGACGGTGGAGGTCACTGGGTGGTAAACAAATGAGCCAAAGATGCGGAATGAAGTGGCGGAGCTCAGCCTTTATATGGTGGAAGGTCCGCCAAGATTCGATCGGGTAGGGCAGCGTGAAGCGCGGATCTCGAGGCGGATACCCCGACGAGGGTGTCGGATGTGTCGAGAGTGAAACGAACCCGGGGTTTAGGTGTGAGAGGATCGGGTTTAGGCGCTAAAATGAGGAGAAGTCGGGTCGCCCGCCTAATACCCGTGAGAGGTGGTCCTGGGGGGGGGAGTTGACCGAGCGGTCAACAACCCCCTGGACCAATGGGAGGCTGCCATTTGGAAATGATTTAGAAATTCAATTTAAAATAGTAAATGGCTGATTTATTAAAAAGTCAAAACATGAAATATTTTTGTTTTATTTTTTTCTATTTTTTGGTGATTTTTAATTAATTTTTCAAAATAAAATAAGGTATTTACACTATATAGCTATATATAGGTATATATACAATATAGGATTTTTGTTTTTTTATTTTTAATTAGTTATTTTTATACATTTTATCCCTATTTTATATTTTATTTATTTATAGTATAAAATAAGGAATAAAAAGATATTTTTATTTTATTTTTATGATTTATATTCAAGGGTTAAATAAATACATATGTACATATATATACAAGGTATATCTACAATGTATTTTTGGGTTTTTAATTTTGTTCTTTTTATTTTGTTTTTTTTGTTTTAATTATTTTTATTTTATTTATTTACAACATAAAAAGTAGAATATTTATAAATTTAATAAAAACGAATTTATTTATTCACAAGGTAAAATAAATAAAAGTGAGTGGACTATATACAAGGTGAATATACACAAGTGATATTTTTGTTTTCTTTTTAATTTTTCTATTTTTATCTTGATTTTATATTTATAAATATATACAAGTATTTACAAGCCCATTTTCTTCTATTTTTGGAGGAAAATATTTTTATTATATTTATAGGTATATTTACACACATGAGCCCCTATCTCCCTCTACTTTGGCTTTTATGCGGTCAGGCCCATGCTGAGCCCTCCCTTGGGTTAGGTTGCTCAATATTTATTCTAAATATTTCCCTCTTTTTCTTTTTAATCTTTATTCTTTTATTTTTGCACAAAAACATGCTAATTATTACTTTTTATACCATGCATGCTTTTGGTAATTATTTATATTTACAAATATATACATGCATTTGCAAAGGTTTTTGTAGCTAAAATATAAGAATAAAGAGTGATGAATGAGTATTCATCAGAAACTAAAATCAAAATGGACGGGTCCCTACATTGTCATCGATGTGCATACCAATGGAAGCGTGGATATTGCCGAACTCAAAGATAATGCACAACCTTTCGCAGTAAATGGACAAATGCTGAAGCCATATATTGAATCACCCAAAGAGCAGACAGTTCAAGTTGAGGTCATCTATTTCACGCAGAGCGAGGACATTGAAGATTTATCTGATCATTACCACCCTCCCTCCCGACCACATCAGTCTCCTTGTACAGCTTCTTCCTCTACTTAGGCCAAGGCCTAAGTATGGGGGGGACCGTTGCCATCTGTATATATCATTTTCTCGGATCACACTCTTCCTCACGATCGCTCCATCTCCACCCTTCTTCCATACTTAGGTGAACCAAAGCCTAAGTATAGGGGGAATCGACATCCACCTGTTTATACTCTCCTTATTCACATATCCCGATCGCTCCATTTTTTCACTCCCTTATGCTTAGCCCGAGCTATGTCTTCTTTCCGCCTCTTGTGCTCTGAGGACATAGCACTCGCTAAGTATAGGGGGGTCTGTATATACTATGTATATATTTTACCCATATCTCGTACTTTCGCGTAAGTCTATATGTATTTACGGGGTGGGTACTAACTTAAAAAAACAAAAAAAAGCAAAACAAAAAAAGGTTTTTCTACTAACACTAACCGTGCCCAAATTTTTTGAAAAAAAAAGAAGGCTTCTTATTCCATTTTCTGCATAAAAAAAATCCCTTGCATAAAATGTCAAAAATAATAAAAAAAATTTCAAAAAAAATTGTGTCTGCATTTCACACACCTGCACTTCATCCAACATCACATGCATTTGCATCTGTGAAAAGTCATTGGGTTTTGAATCGAGTTATGAGTGGAAACCGAGAGTGGTCTGGACTTGACCTTAATCCACCTAATTTTCAGAGGAACTTTATCGAGAAATAGGATTTTGAGAGTTTCAGGTCTTTTAACTTAATTCTTTAAGTTCCACATGACAATGTACAACGTTTGACTCTTAGTGTCTAACCTGGTCTCTTCATTCTGGGTACAACTTTGGAATAGGGAATTAATTCGCACTCTCGCACTATGCACTTAGCTCAACCCAGACGGGATGTTGGAAGACTGTGTGAGTCTCTTTTCTGGTAGCGTGGAAATCTAAAGACCGGAGTACGGGTTGAAATAAAGCTTCGGAAAAGGGATGGACGGCTGGGCACAATTTTTTCTAAGACCCCAAAAAAATGTACGGAACAAAAAGATTCTATATCCGTAGGGGCATAACAAGATCCAAGCAGAACCACCAAAAATTCCAAATAAAAAGAAGCATTCTACCAAATAAAAATCCGACCAAAATGGTCCAAGCTTCAAAAACCTGCAGATCTTGGTGGAGACTCGGCTACACTGGCCATCTTCACAAGGAGAGGTGACTACACTGGCCACCCTCCAGTTCTTTTCTTCTTCTTCTAACTTCTCCCTCATTCGATTGTGAACACAGCGCGACAGACCTTAGAAGGAAATGCCTGACTCCCCGAGGACGAGTTACTGGAGAGGAGAGGAGCATGGTAGTCCGGCATTCTGGATGGGAAGAGCTAAAAAACCTTCACACACTTGAGTCGGTTGTTCAATGTTCATAGGGTATACTTTGGAAAGAGGATTGATCTAAGATGACTTCTGAGCCAAAACTGTGACAATGATGTGTAGAACTTGAGGGCTGTTGATTTTAAAATTCTAAGTCTCACCGAAGTTCCGCCACACTATTAATCCAAAGGTCAAGTTTAGTTTCACTTTCACCTTCAGTTCATGGCCTTGGTATGGAACCCAATCTCATTTCACCTCATGGCATTTCTTTTTGATGCTCAGGGACGAGCATGGTTTAAGTATAGGGGGATGATGAATCTCGGATTCATCACTCTAAGTCTGATTAATTAAGCTCAAGTCCCTCAAAATCAACAACATTTCTGCATTTATTTTGCATAATTAGCATTCAGGCATGTATTCATAAGAATTGCATTTTAGCATTAATTTCTGCATAAAATAAGAAGCCAAAAATCCAAGCCAAAAATGACATGTAAATAGCCTAACTTCCCCTATTTTTAACTCCTCCATGCTAACTCCGAATGCCACAAAACCACCTCCACTGTGTACACATCACTAACAATAATAAATAAAAAATATAAAAAATAATTAACCCAGGTAAGTGGACCAAAAACCCAAACCTTAGTTTCAGGATTTTCGGACTAAAAGCCACATATCTTCCCCATCCAGTGTATGATATGATCCTACTCACTTTTGAACTAATACACATTCAATTACCTTCAAAACAAGACCAAGTTCAAGTGAATCGGAGCTCGTTTGTGAAAGTTGGGTTTTGGGCCTCTTCTGTACATTGTATATTTTCGTGGTTTTTGACCTTGTATTTTTTGCTTATATTCTCTTTATTAATAAAAATCCAAAAAAATAGATTTAGATGTTTTTTTTATTTATCTTTGATTTTTCCATATTTTTCCGGATTTTTATCTTGTTTAAAAATGACAAAAAAATATATAAAAAAAAAATCAAGGTATTCTATGTACATGGGATACCCCAAAAAATCACTTTTTACATTTGATCGAGTTTGACTTTGATGTCTTCACGAAAGTTGTAGATCTCGTCGAGACGAGCATTTTTCGTGAAGAAACTTTTTCGATACGAGGTCATTTACTATTTCTTTCTAATTTTACAAAAGAATTTCTCTTCGATTTTTCTGGTGCTGACACGTGGCAGCCCCAGAGGCCGCCATGTGTCAGCGGTTTTTGAGCTTTATTTATATCATTTAAAAAAAAATAAATAAAAATAAAATAAAAGGGGCGCACGTGCGTCGCACGTGCCATCCCAGGCACGCGCAACGCACGCGCCTCTCTCTTCCCTTCACCGACGCCACGTGGCGCCCCCACGGCCGTTCGATCAGCGCCCGATCAAATAGCCCTTGGCCTTCTTCCCCAGGCGTCACCACTTTCCGCAACAACCTCCGCCGCTCCGCCCTTAATCCTCGCAACCGCCTGCAACGGCCGCCGCCCGCTAATCTCGCCAACAGCCAACGCTCCCTGTTATCTCCGGCCGCCACCAACCACCCGCACTCCTCGCATCCCTCGCTTATTTAAGAACTCCATCGCCGCCCCTGCCAAATTATCCGCCGTTCACCCCGAGGACCTCATCGGAAGTGACAGCCTGTACCCCTCCGTTGGCGTGATCCGAGGCTGTATCCCTCGTCGCAGCAACTTCTCAAGGCGCTGCTCTTGCTCCGGTCACTCGCCGTCGAGCCTCCTTCTTCGTCCAGGTACTCTCTCTCTCCCTCTCCCCCTCTCTCTATCTCTCCGCCTCCGAGCTCTTCGCTCTGCTCGGAGCTTCACCCCACATCTCCGTTTCGACTCCATCGCCATCACCGGCAACCACCGACGGCCACCTGCTCGCCTCTCCTCTGCCAACTACATCCACGTCATCGTCTTCACCAACGAGCTCCATCGACTTCATCGACATCCGCACCATGCCACCGGTCAACTCCGACACCCGTCACCGACTCCACCCTCGCACGCATCACCATCGTCATCTTCCCCAGTCGTCAGGAGCTGCTTCAACCTCGCCATCGCCGCCGACTTCACCCACTGCACCGACGCCCGCCGGCCGTGTGTCGGCCATTGGATCCACCGACGACGCCCATGCCATTTACGCCATCTATGATTAGCTACTCCGACGACCTGCCGTATGCCTCCACCGAGCGATCCATCTTCACCGGATGCCTCCGCTCCTCGGTCATCTTCTCCACCAACGCCCGCCACCGACTCCATCTTCGAGCTACTCCACCGGAGCTCGAAGCGCCACCACGCTCTCGCCTCCACCACAGGAGCACGGCCGGAGTCCACCGCCAGCAGCACCCTCGATCATCAACTAGAGGCTCAGCCGGACCGCATCCCCCCTCCGCATCGCGCGAGCGGGCAAGGCCCGAGGCCCCCACTCACGCGCTACGCATGTGAGTCTAGGGGAACTTGCACCGACACCCCCAGGCTCTCCTCATTTCGCCAAGAGATCCAGGGCGTCACGCGACTTGCATGTGACCCCTGGGTCATTTACATTAAACCCCCTGGAGGTTCCCCTATTTCTGCGCCACTCCAGCCAACCAGAGCACGTGCCCCTCTGGTAATTTTGCAGCAAGTTACCCCCAGTTATAGGTAATTTCATTTAGGCCCTTGCTTTGCATTTTCTTTTCTTAATTATTGCACTCATACCCCTGTGTTCCCCCATAACTTTAGACCTACATCATTTTATTTATTTAAAAATAGCACTGTGTTCTTCATATAATTCTCTACATTTTGACATCTTGTGGGTATTTTTGTGATTGACGGTTAATTAATAAATAATTGTTTTGTGGAAATTAGCATATTTTGCCCAATTTGCACTCTAAAATTCATAGTTGATTAATTTTTGTTCTAAAAATCCCCGAAAAATCACATATCGTAGAGATTATTTTGCTTGACATTGTGCCCAAAAATCTTTGCATTTGCATGCATAATTTGTTCTGTAAAAATCATTTTGCATATTTCATTATTTAATTTTTAATAGGTATTGGACCCCACATTTTCAAGATTTAGGATTTTTCTGAGATCCATCACCTAGTGATAGATCTTAGATAATTTTATCTCTTGAAAATAAGTAGGTCTAATATTTATTATAATTAAATATTGAAAATCATTCTGTTGGTATTTAAAAATTCATAAAAAAATCATTTTGCATCAGAAAATTCCAAAAAATTACAGTATACTAATTTTGTCATAATTATCATCTCGTCCAAGTTTCGTATTTTTTGGAACATTGTTTGATCGAAGTTTACATTTTAGTCCCTAAAATAGACCGAATTTGCATTTTGCATCCCTTTATTGCATTGAAAATTCCAAAAAAAGACCGCCTTGAAAACCGAACACGAAATTGGATAGACATATCTCTAGGTTGTTCCTTTGTCTCCTTGTGATCGACCTTGGGACTTGCCCAAGTAAAATAAACATAAAAACCACTTGATTAAAATTGATTAAAAATTTGTGGTTATTTCTTGACTGTTTCCGATCGCTGCCTACAACAAATGACTCATATTTATTTTCACTCACGAAGATAAAAACGATTTCTTAACTCGGCGTTTCTGGACTCGTCATGGACCTTAAATATACTTAATCACATGAACTTTATAAGAATTGGAATTGATGTACTTCAAGTCTATTTGACTTAATTCTTTGAGATCATGAGACTTAGTTCAATGTCATCTTGACTGCTTAAGTAGAGTATTTCGAAGCACACACGTGACTCTTGTTGATAATGACCTAGCTTGCACACCTACATCTTTCACTTTGCTCACCTCAGTTGAAGTGGTAGAGGGTTGGATTTGCCGGCATGAGACACAAGCCAATGGAAACAATCGAAGTCACACATTTGTGGCCATTGTACCCCAACACGATCCAATAACGATGAGGTTTAAAGACAAAAGTTGTGGGTTGCAACAAAGCTTCAAAAGAGGGATAGTCTACTAGCTCAAGAGGAAAAAGTCCATATGTAAATGCTACTGTATATAGTATTCAAAAATATGGAAAAATAAAAAACTCTAAAAAAGTGGACAGGCTTAATTGAAAATAAAATGCATGCAAGAATGTAGCTATTTGTATAGTCAATAAGCAAGCTTGAGCTTCAAAGTCAGATTTGTGAGCATGCAACTGGATGACTTGGCTACACCGGTCAAGCATACTATGATAGATAGCTACATTGGCTACCGCCCATTCTTCTCTCCACCTCCTCTTCTTGAGTTTGTTGTACTTGAACTTAGAAGGTAATACCCCGCTTCTCGAGGAAAAAGTTGTTTGGTTGGAGAATTAGGGTCACCATGTTGGAGAATACTGACTTTTACCCCTTTAGTTGATAAGAGGAACATATTACACATAGTGTCTAAGATAGATTCATAGTCATAAGGGAATATGTATTATTCGACTTGTTCTGACCTAGCTATTGAGGAAACTTGAGTAGAGTTTTGTGATTCTTAAAGGCTGTTGTGTTTCAAATCCAATTCTCAATAAGATTTCGATTGCACCTAAAATCCAAAGGACCGACTTCAGCTCCAAACTTTGATTTTATGAAGACAAGTTGCAGAATTAAAATCAATCCAAGTTCTTTCTTTTTCTTTTCTTTATTTTTATTTTCTGCACTTATTGCTTTAGGGACTAGCAAAGGCAAGTATAAGGGGGTGATGAACCTCCACTTCATCACCTTTATTCTTTCATTTTGGCCTTTAAACCCTAGATAAATGCATGTAAATATCGTTATTTTGCACAAATTAACATTCATTATTTATTGTATAAATATTATATAAAATACATTGTTCAAAGTCAAAATAAAAGAATAAAGAAAAGAAAAGAAAACACCAAAGGTATTTTATGACCCTAAACTGGATCGACAAGAAATAAAGTAGGGGGAGATAAGGGTCAAGGATACAATAAAAACCCTAATTTTTAACCTCTAATATTGTATTTTTAGGATCCATTTTATTCTCTATTATTTATACCTCAAATAAAGAAATTTTATACATGAAAGTTATAAATAAAAATATATAAAAAGTGCAAAATTTATTTTACATAAGAATAATACTGTATACTTTTTATACTCAGAATAAAATTCCAAAACCCAAACTTCCTAGACCCATATCTTCTCCATATGAACTCAAAATGTATCAAAATCACTTTAATTGTATATAACTTTTTATTACCTATTTAATGAAGGTGGTTTCATTTAATTTGGAGTTAAGATGCAAAAGTTAGATTTTGGACCCCTATTGTACAATATACATGCATATAAATAAAACAATTTATTATTTTATTCATTTTACATTTTTATACCCTTGTAAATATTATTTATGTTATATTAAAAATAAAAAATAAAATAAAACCATAAAATACATTAAAATAAAATCGTATATAAAATACATAGATGAATATACTATACTTATCCTATATATTATATACCTCTATTTATTTAAAGGTAAATATTATATCATAAAATTAAAATAAAAATATATTTACGTATATTAAAACATATTATAAATATATAAATTAAGGAAATAAAATAATAAAATACAAAATACAAAATAAAAATAAAATATAAAAAGCGTAGGCCAATATACCTATAAATACACTTGTAAAAAGTAACTTGTAATAAACAAACTCATAAAAATAAATAAAAATCATATTAAAATACTAAATAAAATAATAAATATTTTCATGTTTTAATTAAATAATAATAAAATCATTTACTAGTTTATTTTAATTTATTTTCGATTTTTATTTCTGATTTATCATTTTACAGATGACGTGGCCCAATCAGGGCCCGTCATCCGTTGACCTGGATCAACTATCCGACCCATGTCCTAGACCTATCAAAATAGCTAACCCCTCCCCTTCTCAATTTTCCCTATCGATTCATTGCCCGAGGACCTTTGACTCTTTCATGCAATCTCTTCACAACGCTCTGACCTTTCACGCGGACCCACTCCTCTCGTCGTACCATCCTTGATCCGCACGAAAACCCTAGGTCAGGACCTCTAATCCATCGCATGTGCATAAACTTGCCTCTCACCATTTTTGAGTTTTGGTTCCACTTTCTGCCGCTCCAAACTCCTTGGAGTGCTTCAATGGCTGGAGATAAGTGACGGCTAACTCTCCATGTGCTTTGCATCGAGGAAGGAGAAGTGAAAGGGTGGTTCCCATCATCTCCGGTGGTGCGCTGCCATGAGGTCTGATCTCGCAGCCCTTGGTCACTTGAGGTTCGTTTCTTTGCCTCTTTAGTTGGCTTTAGTTCTTAGATTTCATTTTATGTATTTTGTTTTATATTTTCTTTAATGTTTTAGCTTAGGTTTAGATTTATCCCTCAATGGAGCTTTCGAGCTCCGACCACCCTTCATTTCACCAAGATACCTTGTTTCCAACCACCGTTCACCACATCACCTAGTCCTCTAGTTATCCACATTTCACCCTTCATCAAACCCCCAGATCTTGCCAGATCTGATCTATCGACACCCAACTCCTCCACGGTCATCGAGCCTCATCGCTCTCTCCACCTCCACCTCAAACCACCACCAAATAACTGCCAGGACATGGCATGTTGCATCGCAATTCTTTGTAGTTCTTTGTAGATCCTAAGGGGGGTTTGAGCCCCAGTTGGACAAGAATAGACCTCCCATGTCCGCTAGAAAAACCTCGAGCTCTTGAAACCATACCATGGTCTCCGATCACCCTTGAAGTCCCTGGGAGGTGGGAACTACAACAGGATCAAGGAAAGATCTTCAGGAGACTTGCAGGAGGCCGGAGGCACGCATAATAGCAGATCGAAACTCGCACATGACAAGTTCCTCCTCAGTTCCTCCAGTCACCCCGCCAGCTGTTGGATCATCTCCAGTCTCTGGTTCATATAGTTGACATTGGATCTAGAGCACCCCAGTCGCAGGATCTCAATTTGAGATCTAATCATGGATATCCACGCAAACCGCCATCGCGTCACCAGGAGCCGCCGCAGGCAAGTGATGTGCTCTCAGCCGCACGATCATGCCATATATGGGGTAATTTTCAAATATAGCCCTCACTTTTTGTAGCATTTTGTTTTGGTCTTATAATTAATTTAATTAGCTTACAATTTTATGTAAAAATTGCATTGGAATCCCTGTAATTTCTACTATTTACTTTTGGGTCTGTTTCACGTTACCTCACATGCGGTCTCACGTGACGTGACCATTTTGAATGTAATCCCTCGTGTCTTTTTGTATTTACGTTTAGTCCTCAAACTTATATTTATAGTTATAAAACTTTGGGTATTTTGTAGAAACAACCTAGCATTTATTTTTAATTACAAAAATACCCTTTCTAGGTCAAATCTATTTATCTTTTTCATTTATTAAAAATACCATCCATGCTCTAAAAAATACACAAAAATAGGGTATTGTGCCTGCTAGTTTGTACTTTCACGCTATTTTTTAGAATTACATTTTAAGCACTTTACCTACTTTCTAAAAATAAAAAATAGAGCATTTTCCTCTATTTGAGTTATAAAATACCCAATAAATATAAAATCTTTTTAGAAAATTCTAAAAAAATATATTTTTTTATCTTATTATTTAGCAACTCTAGAATTAAAATTCCTTAAAAATAGAAAAAGAAAAAGAGAAAATTTTAAAAGCTCAACTTTATAATAAGATAAAAAATCCCAAAAAATCTAAAAATACTCTTTTCTGTTATCTACTTGTCCTTTTATTCTATACTATTAATTTAAAATAGTTTTGGAAAATTTTTCCTTTATTTACTATTTTTAAATTCCAAAATAATTCAACCTATTTAGTTAATCCTTATTTTGGGATATTTTTGACTTAAAAAATATATAAAAATGAGCAAAAATAGCTCAAAAATTATAAAAATAGTAAAAATATTTAAACACAAAAAAATCCATTTTGCACTTTTTATTTATTTTCAGTATTATTTATAATTGTATTACCTTATATTGTATATATAGTCTTATATATTCTTATATTACCTATTTAAAATAAAAAGGAAAATAAAAATCAGAAAATATAAAAAGAAAATAAAAATACTAAAATTATAAACAAATAAATAATATAAAAAATAAAATCCATAAAAAATGTAAAATTAAAAGCCCACATAAAAAGAGATTAAAAAGACAAGAAGAAAGACAAATTTTACGCTTAATTGCTCAATTTATCTGGTTTGCTCCCTTTGTTCGACACTCTACATACTTGCACTATATACATATTTTCTAGAGTTAAATAAAATCAATTTTAACTCCATAAAATTATTTGCATTGCTATATTTATCCATGGGTTAATTGTTGATTGACTCGAGATTTCTTGTGGGTCGCCTCAACGATAATTTATCTTCTCCTTCCGTGAGAATATTTTCCTGTGAAAAATGACAATTATCACCGCATCCCCCATCCCCTCCCCAACTAGTAAGAAAAAAACACCCCTATTTATATTTTAGCAACATGGATGGGTATGAAAATGGATTGGGTATAAAGAAAAAGCAGCAGGGTCATAATAAGAGGAGGCGCTCATGTAAGAGAAGCATGAATATCGGTACATGAGCCAAGATTATGCGAGCACCTGTGGACGGGGTTAATCCATCAATGTCGTCTATGATGTGTCTTTCTCTTGTTAAAAGGAGATGCACCATATGTAAGGAGGGGTGAGGGCTATTAATAAGCACATAGTCAGATGATTATTGAATGTAGAAAACATGTTCTTTATTATGACGCCATCCTTTCGACATGTTATAGCCTATAAGTGGAGGGAAGGTCGGATGTATACAACAATGTACAAGATGTTTCTATTTGAAAAAACAAAATCAAAATCTTTTTTCATAATTAAATAGGGTCAACTCCGATCTATTTTGGGTCATTATCAAGCTTAAAATCCAAATAACAAAGATCCCTTCATATATTCTAATTCCAACACTTCTTAGGCCTTCTTCGCCCTCTCTTAACCGACTCAACCTCCCAAATCTCGCATCTTCTAACAGATGCATCAACCAGCCTCCTTTGCAAATGGTAAAACCATCTCAAGCGATTTTCTTTCATCTTATCCTCTATCGGAGTTATACGAACTTTCCAACTGATCGCATCATTCAGTATCCGATCTTTTCGTGTATGACCAAGCATCCACCTATTTGAAGCATCACAAATTAAATGAAGCGATATAGAATTAATGAAGAAATATATAAAGGGGAAATAAAGGAATATATCTATGTTGTTATGCAACATGTGGAGTTCAATATTGTAGAGCATATTTAACATATGAAATAGGTGGAACTAACTAACATTTAAAATGAATCACAACTTTCTTAGTCGAAAAATGAATGTTCTTGGTTATCTTTTTTTTAAAAAAATGTTCTTGCCATTTTTTAAAACATGATATTGAAAACGATACATGGACAAATATAAGTTCAAAGTTAAGCCATTTCTTAGTATTTATAGGAACGGTTATAAATTTTATAAATCAAACTTGACCATTAATATGAAGCATAAGCCCTTTTTCGATTTTCATAACTACCAAAATAACTTATAACCTCCCAACCATATCCCTTGTTGGTTTCTTTAAATCACATGCGCTGAGCACCTTATGATCCACCTATATAAGTAAGATTTATTTGCACAACCAATAAAATGTCTTTTTCTTGGGGCATTTCTCCCCCTCGCTTCTGTGGCTTTCTAAATAACTCCTCTGAACTATGGATGAGCATATTTTCAGGCTGGACGAACCCAGCTCAGTGCCCGGCCTGACGAAACCCGATTCCAGTCCGAGACCGAACCATTAATGGGGAGGCATGAGCTTGATTTTTGGACCAATCAATTTTCGGTCCAGGTTCAAGCTAGCTCGGGCCTGAGCCCGAAGCCCGTGGGCTGGCCTGAGTATAGGCTCGTGGGCCGGCTAGAGTAGACATGAGTCCAAGCTGAGTGAAGCTCGACCTGAAGACCTGACTTCTAGCCCCAAAGTAGGTCGCACCCAACCCAGCCCAGTGCATCCTCTCCTCCAGGACCCCGAACTAACCACTCCAGAGCTTCCTCTCCTCGCATGCCCTAGATCTGATGTCGTAGCGCCACCCACCCTCATCATCAGCCCTCATCCTCACCCTCTCGTCCTCCTACATAAGTGATGTTCACGAGGTCAACGGTTCGAGTCTCGCCTCTAATTTTAATTGCAAATTGCGACACCTATTCCGTATTGCTGAGTTTGTTGCTTAACATTGCTCCATTGATTTTTCCTACCGTGGACATGTAAATTGTGCATAGTGTGCACTATGAATCTCGTCGTTTTATTTTGATTCATATAGTTTTCTGCTTATTCTATATTTAATCTAATTAAGATTATGCCTTTAAACTTTTTATATGTCAACTGAATACAAAATAGTAAGAATGAATTACAAAATATCTTACATTTTATTTTTTTGTAATTGATGGTATATTCATATCTTTTAATAAAATTACATTAAGCGAATCTTTTTTAAAAATATAACGAGTCGAACCAAGCCAGCCCGTCCCATGTACTTGCGGTCCGAGCTTTGGATGGGGCCGCATTTCCAGAACTTAAAAACTTATTTTCAATACCACTTCCACTTTTCTGCTACTCGAACATTTACTACATCAAATTTACATAGAAAATCTTAATATCTACTTCCACGTTTTTCATCAAAACTTTAAACTTGCATAGAAAACCTTAACAAATACAAGAAAATGATTTACAATGTTCGGGAGAAGAGAAGAGGGAATTAAAACACTTGGAATTTAGTCGACAAACCTATAGTTGTAGTATGTATATTTTGCTATGATTTTTCTTGTGTTGTTTCCCTATGATGATACCTTAGGAAGTATTTATAGGCATCTAAGTTGTTGGAGATATTTTGAAGAGTTTTCTAGAATTTATTCTCATTTTCATCTATTAATATATATTCTTGATATAGATAGATAAATATCTAGATATTTTCTTTATCTCTCACCATTTTAAAATCTTCTCTTGAAGTAGATATTTCCCTTGATATATCCATATGTGTGTGGAAGATCCAAAGACCACATAGGATTCTATTTGAAATAGGAATTCTACATGAAATAAACTGCAAATTACTTGTAATTTTTACATTAAAACCTCTCTATTGCATGTCTAATTATATAATTTATGATTAAAAGATTGCTTTGCTTAAGGAGATGCTTGGATAGATGTACGTGAAGGTGCATGAGAACATCGTATTCAAGTTGCTCCAAAAGACTTGCGGTTAGGGTGCAGTGGCATCATGGCCTTTGATCGACAATAGTGACCTCATGTTTGAAATAAGGATGGTTAACAAATTATTCAAGTTGATGACATCGTCCAGTCTACCCTCATGCATATACCGCTATCATCTTCAATTTAGGGTATCCAATAGTGCTCAACTTAAATATCTCTTTAAGATGATATGACAAGTATGGATCATTTTTTTTCTTTTTTAAAAGAATGGAGTGTAATACTCACTTTCGATTAATTTTGGGGATTCGTAAAGCAAAAATAAGAAGACATTTGTTTACATAATCTAAACCTTATTAAGAGAAGTATGTATGATTCTGTAAAAAGATGAAAAGAATTTCCATGATTTTATACAATGTATATTGTATGTACCATATCATTTTCGATGATCCACATGTGTACCTTCTTGACTACTTGTTCCTGTTTCTTGCAAGTTGCAATCCCCTAACAAATGGTCGATAAGATGTTTCGCTCCTAGCATCCACCATCATGCACTTGGGTATGATTCTACATTGCTATGAAATATTGGTTTGTATCATTTCCACGTGTTTAAATAGCAACATACATTAGATTGTTGTAATTTCTTCAATGTGCAAGATTGGAGTAGAGTGACTGTGCAAAGCTAATGCTCACCTCTAGTCATCGGGGAATAATTAGGATCTGAAGAGGTACATATCAATCCTATGGACATTATATGCTCATTTAGCAAAACAATTTTTCAGGGGCGTAGAAGAATACATCGACGATTCCACCACATGATAATAGGCCACAACGACTTATAGAACTACCAAAAAATAGGATTCACAGCTTCCATAGCTCCATCTACTTCTCTATATAGCCGTCCGCTTCATGGGTCCCAATAGGCTGGCATGGCATCAATGTCTAGATATAATTGAAGGAAACAAGAATCGATGTCGGGACATTTTTTACCTTTGACTAAGATGCTTGGGCTCTTCTTTCTCTTTTCCTTTGATCTCTCCTTCACTCAACTCCTTATAGATATACTCATCACGTCTCTCCTCTGTGGAGCTATTATATGTTGAGCTTTTGTGAAGAGCTGACTTTCTTCTCTTTTCCAGTGAGAAGCGTATTAAGAACCATACTCCCAGTTATGGTTTCTAATACAAATAGTTCTTACTAATCGCCTACCCACTTCTAATACCACTCTCGCAACTAAAAGGAACCTACATGCAGATCTTAGCACTTAGGGAATGAGTATGGAATCGAGATTTCTTTTGATCTCACTCTTTCCCAGTGACATCTCGTCTCATCCTTTCTCGCTTATCCCCTTCTCATCCTTTCATTTGGTGTGCAGTCCTTTTCTAGGTAGAGGGAATATGATGATGAAAGATCCCTCCGGGCAAAGCGCAACTAGAATATATATAATCAAAGTTGATATAATTAATAAAGACTAAATTTCTTCTTGAGAAAATAGATGTAAGATAAGACATACCACAATAGAATGAATTCATTGCTCTTGCCTTACGCGAACTAACGAGAGCCTCCTAGAAGAATTAGAATGTGGCACAACCCACTCAAGCCATCGATCATTATCTAGACCAGAGTCAGAAGGAGTTTGTGTTGAATCAACAAGGAAGTCTGTCATGTTCTGGGCATGGGAAGAAGATGATATTATTCGCAGGAGGTCGAGTAAGCAACGGGCCTTGAGTGATGCATTGGGAAAGCATTCTGGGAAGTCCAAGCTCTTCATTGGACCTCATTTCATGTACGAGCTCGCATGGCATGGTTGTACTTGAAAATATATTGGACGGAATGAGTCAAGAATAGAATAGAATAGGATAAAATGGGATTCGATTGGACAAGAATAACTAAATCAAGTGACATGGTTTTGATGATGGGTCTTATCATCGATCATCTCGTATGCATGATCATATTTCACTTTCTCAGAATCATCCTACTACTGAAGGTCATGCGCTTCCGCTTTATTTGATATGTTCCGTAGATGGCTACTGGGATCGTTTAATTTCTATCATCACAATTATGTTAGATAGAAGAGTTTACTTTCCTTGTGTTGCAGCTTCTTTCTTGCCCCAACAAACATCGAGTAAAAGCTCTATTTTTAAGAACAAAGTTAACATAGTTTTTGAGGTAACTATCTCATCTTTACTGTTGATTTTCATATTGTTTAAAAACTTAGTTCATACTAATATCATCAAGCATGTGGGCAACCACAAGATAACAGTGGCAACTGGAGGAATACACATTCATTTACGTTTATTCCTTTATTTTGTCTTTAACTCCCTAGATAAATACATGCAAATATATCTAACTTATACAAATTAACACACTAACTATTGTCTGTAAATAGTACCTAAATACATGTATTTAAACACAAAATAAATGAATAATGAAAATAAAATATAAAGATAAAGAAAGTGTTGTAAATATTGGCTGATCCCGAGATCAAGTCAATATTGACTTGGGTGATAAGGAATAAGGTAGGGGGATAAGGGCAAAATAATACAGATAAAATGACACAGACACCTAGAAATCCTAGGTGCTCAATACACTACATATAGCTAAACTTACACTAATTTACACATATTCAGACATATCTCAAATAAATAAATTTTCAACATGGAATATGTACACATTAATGTATAGAAAAATACAAATATAATTGCAAATAAAAATAATGTACCATACAACTGGGACATGCAGATGAAAAGCCGTAAATCAAACTTCACAGATCAATATCTTTTTTATATGAACTCAAAATTGACCATATCACCTCCATTATATTTCAAATTAAATTATCTATCTAATGAATGCGGTCTCATTAAAATCGAGTTAAGAAACAAAATTCGATTTTTTGGGTCCCATTATATTAGGTGTCTTTATGTTTTATTCATATACTCTATTATTTATATTTTTATTCTCTTTATATTTCTAATTACTTGTATATATTATTGTAATTATAATAAAAGTATAAATACAAAAGAAAACATAGAAAATAAATTCAAATAAATAAAATAAGATCATACATTGGTATACTATACATATAAAGAACACATATACAATTATTTGTGTATCTAAATAATATCAAAAAAATAAATAAGAATATGTTAATATGTATATAAATATATTATAAATATATAAAATATGTACATATGATAATAAAGTTTAAATATAAAATAAAAATAAAATACATAAAACATATGTATAAATCTATAATTAAACTTGTACAAATTAACATGTATTAAATAAATTGATAAAAATAAATAAAATAGCCTAAAATAGTACATTAAATAAGGAACAACTTTTATATTTTGGGTTTTGATAAATAAAATCATTTGCTATTTAAAAAATCAACTTTAAGTGGCTTGTTGTCCTGTAGTGTTCTACGTGGACCTATCAGGAGCGCCCGAGGGTTGACCCTGGGTCAGCCCTTCCTTCTTTGTGCAAAGATGCGCCTTTACCTAGTCCATGGCATTCTTCATCGATTTTTCACCGCCAACCTCTATGACGTTTGACCTCGAGATGTTCATGAAATGTGCGTACCTAACATCATTGAACCACGCCTGATGCTCCAATGGGAGCCATCTTCATCAATCTGTGCACAAACTCTAGTCAAAGATCACCTCTCCAGTTGTTTGTATATAACATCTCCTCCACCATTTTTGATAATGCAACCCCTTATAGCAGACCATTTCCCCAACAATCCCTCGCTTGAGTGTGCCCTTTGTGACAAGAAGCGGAGCTCATTGATTTGCAGCACAGAGAAAGGGGGTGGAGGAGGTTCACCATCGTCAGAGACCTCTCTCCAAGTGGTTCAGCTCTCGACTATTCAAGGTCTGGTGAACCATGTATTTCTTGTTCTTTCAACTCCTAGTATAATCAGTAGATCAGATCTGTTTTTTATTTTATTTGATTTTATCTTGAATCGGTTAAATCCAAAAAATTAGTATGTCGGAGCACTAGGCTCTGATCCTCTATTCATCAACCAAAACCTTCATTTCGACCTCACCGATCACCTCCACACCTTCCCTTTGCACTGCTTCATCTACCTGAACACCCATCCACCCTCAATCTTGCTGAAGTTGAGGAGTCTGATCTCCCTCTGCCACTTCGCTAGAGATCTCCTTCATTTCACCTCACCCCCACCCATTCCACTCCAAATGAGGTCAAGGTTGTTTTCCCTCGACATCTGAATATTTTTGTGCAGGTTACATCAAGGGAGAGCCCCATCTGAGGGGTCTTGAGTGCTGGAGAAGGTCTTCCAGGTGTTGTACCTTCATCGCCTCTCCATGTCCCCTATGTTGGGATATGGAACCCTTTGAGCATCGCTTGAGATTCGGGCTACTCTCAGGAACCCACCGAGCCTCTCTGGAGCATAGAAGACCACCAGAGCAAGGAGATTTTGCTAGAGGAAGCTCTCCAAGGCGGAGCTTCTTCCCTATTCTTCGTGACACCCTCTCTGTCGTCTGATCAAGAATGCGAGCCAAGTGGAGCAGTCACAATTGGATATGAGCAATCAACACCATCAGATCAAGATCCAAGATCTAATCTTGGCCGCTCTTCATCAAACAGTCATCCATCGTCCAGATCACCACATTGATAAGTGGACGCCATCCAGCCATTGATCACCTCGCGGATTGGATATTTTGCACACTTGACCCCTTTGCCTTTTTGTATTTATCGTTTAATGTTTAAACTTTTAATTCTAATTGTAGTATTTCTGTAATATTTACTCTAAGGATCCTAAACTTTCAGCTATTTGCACTTTAGTCCAATGCCACGTCACCTCACATGCCCGTGTGCACGAGGGATTGGGTATTTTGCGTAGAATGAAGATGCCACGTCACGTCAGCTATTTTGCATAGAATGAGGGATTGGGTATTTGCACTTCAGTCCAATGACACGTTGGGGAATGGTGATCGTTCATATTGTTTTGAAGATATTTTCGTGTGCTTGTGAAAAAGGTAGAAGAGGTGAATGAAGATGCATTAATGGCCACTTCAGATATGGTAGCAATAGCATGACATAACAGTATCGATACACACTCGTAATCAGCCGGCTATTATTAGAATGGAGTCTATGTATTTTAAGATTCTCAGTACACAGTACAGGTACTTTGGATATTGATCACAACTTAAATTTACTCGATTTAAACCAGATACTTAGTAGTAACAGGGTCCAGAATCTTACTGTTTATGTATCTTAAAAATAGTCCTTTTCCAACTTGGATGGTTGGCATGTAGGTCATGGACTTTCTGATAGAAATCCTGAACTCTATGGGTTTAAGCCCTTGAAGATGCTGATGGGTGTGGGTCTTTTTCACCTTCATTTCATTATCAATTAGATTCGCTGAGTTGCCTGTCTGTTCTGATTGGATTTCTGATTCGTATCTGAACTGTATTTTGTTCTGCCCTACGCAGGCTAGAGGGAACAGAATAAATGTCGGAGTAGACAAGATTCTTCGCGATAATGGCTTAAATATTTAAAGCTGAAGCAATACAAGGGAGGTAAGTTGTGGCTACAGAACTATGCCCACGAATGTGGAGCTTGTGGCCGCATAATTGGGCTCTGGCCACAATACGTCGTGGCTAGTAACCGTAGCTACAAGTCTCATCGCGAGAGTTTTATAACCACGAATATGCCGTGGCCACTACAAGTGACCACAGAACTTGTCGTGGCCACATCTCTTGTATGAAGACTTTGACCACGGATTGTAGCTACGAGAAACTAGTGGCCACGGAATTATCGTGGCCACAAGTTTTCGTAGCCACATTCCGTGACCACAACTCATTTTTCTTGTAGTGAAGCTTTGTCCATGCGACATTTCGAAGAGGAGACGATTCTCAAGCACTGCAGGTTTTTTGAGATATCGGGTCTATGGATTGCATGTTATGTTCCTCTTATCGCCCACACTACAAGAAAAATGAGTTGTGGTCACGGAATGTGGCTATGGAAACTTGTGCCCACGATAATTCTGTGACCACTAGTTTCTCGTAGCTATAATTTCATGGCCAAAGTCTTCATACAAGAGTTGTGGCCACGACAAGTTCTATGGTCATTTGAAATGGCAATGACATATTCGTTGTTAGAAAACTATAGCGACGAGACTTGTAGCTACGGTTACTGGCCACGACGTGCTGTGGTCAGAGCTTAATTCTGTGGTCACAAACCTTACATCAGTGGGCATAGTTCTATAGCCACAACTTATTTTCCTTGCAGTGACATGTTGAAAGCCACCTCGAATCGTTTATATGGCTCTTTAGCCTCTTTTGATGCATGCACATAGATTTCTCTGGTTAAGGTTTTTATTACCTTCATTTTTCAAACTGCAAATCCAGGTATTTAATTGCTTGTTTTATACCGATTTTGACATATGTATACTCTTATCCCTTTTATTTATTTTTAAATTATCATTTTCTTAGAAAAGAGGCTGCTGTTATTGTAAGTACAAAGTTCATCTTAAAGAGAAAGGTCGCATATGCATTTTCTCAAAAGATAACATATGAATACTTTATCTTAAAAGTCAAAGGAAAAGTGTGATTCCATTTGTAAATAATTCGAAAAGGTTTGCGGATTGTGGACGTACAGATCATCGGGGCAAATCATAGTAATCACATGTGATGCACCATCAAATTTATAATCGATGAAATGATCCCATTTGGGTTGATTGATACATAGATGCCGAAATCATATATGATTAGGCTTTATGGTCCTAATCAAAAGACCTTCCTGAACTTCGAAAATATAACAACTGCCATATGAGCTATTTTTGGCTCTAAGATACACATTATCACATAGAATGGAGCATTAGGCTTACCGTAGGTTCCAAATATTTTTAAGTATCATTCTAAAAAAATTTGTTTATCAATTAAATTAATAGAAGAGGAACACGCGCTTGGTTTGTGTGTATGTTTTAACGTCCAAACTTAGATCCAAGCTGTTATCTATAAACATTGGTTCTCGAAGATGGGGAACATAACCCACTGGAATGCAACGAATGATAGTGTAAGACCGAGCCTATTCGAACCTTTATCGAGGAAAAATAGTTTAGACGATTTGTTGCCTAAGTGTGCCTGTTGACCGCAATAAAAATGCTTAAGCTTAAATTGGGCATAAGTGTTTGTCCACTCTCATAATTTAAAGCTCTTCTTCAACTATATTTTTTTTCTATGCCCCCTTCACTCTCATGTGCGGCAGCTTTGGCTACGCTTATTGGATTCGAGGTAGTGGATGGGACGTAATGGACCCGCTGGGTATGCCACAAATAGTTGCTGAAAAGGATGGTGCATAGCAAAGAGGTCCATTGGTTGCCTGAGAGTCCTTCCTTAATGAACCTCTCGATTGTTCCGTTCCAGGAGGGGGTCTACTCTTGCCCTTCCAATAAGATCTTGCATTTTCATGGGAGCTTCTTCCTCTCCCCTAGATGGATTTGCCCAATCCTTTCCTGCGAGGATAGAGCTGTGCAAGCCGAGCATAAGGCGCAGACGGAGCAAGTCATAATATAAACATATAGTTGCGTAATGGGGTTAAAAACAAGATCACTATCACTCGCATTAGTCGACACATGCTCGATGGAGCAAGCCATCATATTAATATCTAGTTGCAGGAGTGAGGAAAAGAGCGATCTCAGGGAGGTGGCTGAGAGAATTGTTTACATAGTACGGGTAGGTGATGTCAGGTTAAGGGTTGAAGGTATGATGTTTAAGATGCCGCTGAGAAAATGATTAGGCAAAAACGAAGGGATCCTAACGTCTGGTCTTGGAGGATCTGCAGTGCCCAACAAGTCAGGTACGTCAATCGTTGTGCCGACCGCTCTCTCGGCTCTCAGATATCAACAATTGCTTGTTATCAATAATTAACCCACACTAATTTTGAATCAATGAATAATAGTGAGATAAAATTTATTATACTCTATGTAATGATACGTGTAGTATACAAGCGTAGGGGTCGAACCACAAAGGGAAAACAAGAATAGATTACACAAATTGGCAACCAAAGACAATTAATGTTTTTTGTGTTTTTATAGGAATTTTTATTTTTTGGGGTTTTTAATTATTTATTTTTTTGAATTTTCAATTTATATTATTTTTATTTTGTTTTTAATTCTATAATTTTTATTTCCTTTTTATATTTTATATATTTTTATTTTTCTTTTTAATATATGTAATAAAGATATCGATAATAGAGATATATAAGATATAAATACATAGACAATACAGAAAAATTAGAAAATAACCTATGTACAACCCTTTTTATTCTAGAGGGTTTTTAAAATATATAGGATATTTTCATATTATTATTAATTGTAATAATATGAATAAATATAGCTATATATAGTATATAGACTAGTATAATATAGATATAGCTATAAATACTCAAAATAACCAAAATAAAATCTTTTTATGTTTCTTTATCTTTTTATCTGCTTTTGGTATTTTTATTTTTTATTTTTACTATTTTTTTAATATTTTTAATTATATAAAAAGGCTAAAATAATGAACAATATTAATGGCCCAAATTGTTTTAGAAATTAAAAATAGCTAAATAGCTCAAAATTTTCCAAAATTATTTTTATATATTTCTAATATATATTATATATGATACAAAAATAGAAGATGCATTTTTTTATTTTTTTCAATAAATTTTTATAATTTTAATAAGATTTTAAGTTTTTTTTAAATTTTTAGTGCTTTTCTTTTGGGAATTTTAGTGATTTTTGGTTTATAGTCCAGAAATAAAATAATAAAGATATTGTAATTTAAAAAAAAATCGAAACATTTTTCTAATTTATTGTATTTTTTAACGGTAACAAGGAATATATGCAATATTTTTGGATTTTTAAATATAGGAAAATATTTTAAATGGCCTTGTGGAAAATATATTGGATTTAATATACTGTTACACACTTAAAATAAATTTTCTAAAACTTTTAATGCAAGAAGATATTTTTAAAGCAAGAAATAAAATAAATAAAAATCCACACTAGCAGGGACATAAATACAATTATAATTAAAAAAAATGGAATCCAGAATAAAAATATACAAAGTCTAGGGGCCTCTACATATCTTTCCCTGAATATTCAGTTCATAAAATGACAGTGAGGGTATAAATGTAGTTTTAAAAAAGCAGCAGGGCATACAAATAAATTATCCTAAAAGTTTTGAGTTGTCTTACAAATTTAATGGATTAAATAATAACCCAAACTCTCATGGAATCCCTGCAAAAAGCTCACCCCGTCACATGTATGGGCACGTGATGTGACATGACGAGGGATCGGGATGCAAATAAAATAAGTATATGGGTCCACTTACAAAATTTCCAAAAGTTTTTACATTGCAAACAATATTTTATGGATTAAAAATAAAATACAAAAGCTCAGGGGTATATGGAAAAATTACCCCACTAAGACGATGATGGACGACTGGATCTCTTTCACTTAGACACAGAACGCCTTCTCAACGGTGGAGGACGGTTCGAGCGCGGATGGATGGGATTATATCCCAACAACTGATTCGACGATCAAAGGTAAACATCCGATGGATGTGGTTCAATCTGAAGGCTAAGGAAGATCTGATGGTTGCTGCTCCTCACCAAGAACATGGAAGAACAACATGTGAGGCGAGCTTCGATCCACTATCCCCTCCTCCTCCGGCGATCTCTAGTGAAGCTGCAAGTCTCAATATGATCATGTTGGTTGCCCGCAGCGACGGATGCTTTAAGAGGGTCCTAGAAGCTCAGACGAGATCCCAAAAGGTTGATGAAGTTTCAGAGCTCCAAGACCCTTCGAGTTGGACAAAATTGACCTAGGAGGGGTTCTTGGCCTCTGAGGCCTGCAAGGTTAGTCAAGGCACATAAAAAGTGAGGTTCGGGGGCTGATTTGGGTGAAATGGGTGAAGATGTGAGTCGAGATGGCGGGCTTCCAGTGAGCGACGGAGTTGGAAGCCTGATCTCCTGATCTAGAGAGGATCACGATGAATGAGTGTGAGTGAGGTGTAGCCGAAGTAACAAGGATTGAAATGAAGGTGAACAACGAGGTGATGCACGGTTAAGGCACAGTGAACACGATGTCCGGAGATAAGCTCTGACAAACTATTATCTCTGGGTTTTATGAAATAAAATGCAAGATTAACTAAAAATGAAAGCTAATCTACTCTAATCCTAGTTCTAGGAATGAAAAGAAATTAATAGCTATGGCTCTACCTCAAGAAATGAAGGAGTCGGTCAGAGTTTCATCGTGGATGGTCGGCGATGCTCGGATCACCGCCTTCAGCCCTCTTCATCCACTTCAAATGATTTGGTTGGCTTCCTGCTGTCACCAGGGAACTCAAGCACGAATAAATCCATGGATTTCGAGGCCAAAGGGGGATCAAGTTTTAATAGAAGCGGCGAAGATGTTTATGTACAAGGCAGACTTTAATCGAGGCAACAACTCGATGCAGAGCTCCATCGATAGAGGAGTCATGGTGGCATGAAAGAACGATGATCGAGGCACAAGATCTATTAAGGAATCGAGCCTTGAATTTGCAAGATGTGGTGGTAAAAATTTGAGGAATAGACAAAATCAGCAAGGTGACAAGCCTAGGGCATGGGGGGCTCAGTTGACCGGTAGGTCAACCGAAGCCAACCCCTAGTTGGGCCATGTAGGTGCACTAAAGGACAAACCAGAAATTAAATTCAATAATAAATCAAAATAAAATAATAAATTATTTATTCAATTTTTGATTAAAACATAAAATATTTTTATGTATTATTTTTATATGATTTTTAATTATGTTTTCGAGTTTATTTATTGTATGTTACTTTTGTTACGTACAAATATATGTATATTTACCTATATACTATGTATTTTAATTTTATTTTCTAATTTAGATTTTATTATTTTATATACATAATTTAAATATTTATAACTTATTTAAATACATACATACATATATATATATTTTATTTTTCTGAAGTCATTTGTATACTTAAATAAATAGGATTATTATATAGGTATATGTACGAATAATTCATCTATTGTATTTTTGTATACTTATTTATTTGCTGTCATTTTTATGATCTTGTTGTATTTTAAATATGTATATGTATCTCATATATTATTTACAAATTATAAAAAATATGAAAATATGAAATATGATGAATAAATAAAATGATTATTTTATTCAGGTAAATATCATAATAATGGCTCAAAACCTAATTTGGGCATCTTAACTCCAAATCGAATGAAACCACCGTCATTAAATTGTTAGTTAAAGTGAGTTTGGTAAATTTTGATACAATATTGAGAAGATACAAGTATGTAAAGTTTGGATTTTGGCTTTTTATTCTATGTAATTAAGGCACATTGTGCATTATTTTTAAGTGCAATAAATTTTGTAATTTTCTATGTATTTTATCTACAAGTTTCATGTACAAAATTTATTGATTTAAGGTATAAATAATAATGAATAAAATAGGTCCCAAGTTGGATTATTGGGAAATTAGGGTTGTTGTTCTATTTTTGCCCTTATCTCCCCCTACTTTATTCCTTGTCGACCTAGACATCATGATGCCTAGTCTTGGAGTTTAGGATCATTCAATACCTATGGTATTTCATTCTTTTTCTTTTCTTTCCTTTATTCTTTTATTTTGGCTTTAAATATAATATTTTATAAAATATTTACAATGTAAATAATAGATGTTATTTTATGCAAAATAATGTCATATACATGCATTTAGCTAGGTTTAAAGGCCAAAATGAAAGAATAAAGGTGATGAAATAAAGATTCATTAACCCTCATACTTGCCTTTGCTAGTCCCTAGCAAACACTTATGCCTATAAGTGCAGAAAAGAAAATAAAGAAAAGAAAAAGAAAGAACTTGGAACGATTTTGGACTCTTAAACTTGTCTTACTAAAATCAAAGTTTGTAGCTCAGTTGGATTATTAGTGTGTTTGGAACCACACTATGGTTAGGAAATGTGACACCACAACCCTTAGGTTCCATAATCCATATCATCAAGTTCTCTACACGTCAGGTCAGAGTCATCCTCTCAGTCACATACTCTTGCTACTTTGAAATGACACATTCATGTATGTGAATTTTTCATCTCTTCCCAGACAAACCGTTGAACTATAAAAGAGTCTTTTCTCCCGATAGCTCATCCTCGTGGAGACAAGTATTTTCTTCTAAGGTTAGGTACCATTGGTCTTTACAATTGATAAATATGTGATTCATCACTCTTAAAGTTGAAAATAGAGCTTTGCCCCTGGGTATTGAGCTTCATATTTCCCTTTATCTTGCATAAATAGCATTCATGCATCAATCCACAAAATATGCATTTTAGCATTCATCTTTGCATATAAATAAGAAGCCATTCCTTGTGTAAAATCCACTGTAAAATATCCACCTATTCATTTGTATTTAGCCTTTAAAAAATAAAATAACACCTTCCTTATAGTGTGTACACCATTAATTAATAATATAGGGAAGAAGACCAGAGTCCCTCTCTTGTAAAATACCCAATAAAACCCCCAAACATCATGGTCCTTAGAATGCTCATATCTCTCTCTTACCAACTCCGAATCAGGTCTACTCACCTTCATATTGATACACATCTAGAGAACTTTAAAATGAGACTATTTTCATTCAATTCGGAGCTCGTAAGCAAAAGTTGAGCTTTTGGGCCTCCTTGTATACTATAGATATGTATATTTGTATTCTTGTATCATATTTAACCTCATCTCCGTTTTGGGTCAACATGAAACTTGTAGATCTCATCGAGATCTACAACTTTCATGTTTGAGTTTTTCTAAATTCGGTCTCCTTCTCCCTCTAATCTAATTTTTCTCTTCAGCCACTCACAGCTGGCCACGTGGCGCCCTCTGATTGCGCCATGCGGCCCTCTCCCTTTGACCTATCTGCCCGTGCCCTGGACCGTTGGATCTTCATCTAGATCCAACAACCCAGTGATTTCCACGTCCGCCTTAGATCCACACCGTTGGATCAATCCCAGGATCGCATCTTCACCGCCCGCTAGCGCCTCATCAGGCTCGCACCACGTGGCATCACCTCATCCATCCGATTCACTCCAGATCCAACAGTTCAAACACTTCGCTCTCTCGGCCATTCGATCGAAACCTTGAGTCTATCTCAGCCACGCATTAGCGATGCATCCTCAACATGCCATGTGGTGTGTTCAAAGCCCTCCGATGTCGTGCCTTAGATCTGATCTCAGGCGTCGATCCGTGCCTTCGTCTGGACCGTCAGATCACCTGATCCAACGGTCGAGACATCGTTGTCAACCTCCGCACGCTCCGCGCCCACATTCTCCACCGTGCGTAAGGGGCCACCCCCTTTCTATTTTGGGCTCCATGCCGACCACCTTCTCTGACTACAGACACCACCACGACGTCACCCACTCATTCCTCATCCTCGCCAACCCCCTCGACCTCCATGACAACCCTCAATCTCGCTCCACGAAGGCCACAAACTCCACCTCGTCTCCAGCTACCCCATCACCTTCACCCTATAAATCAGTCACCTCCGGCCAGTTTCACCCCATCCGACACCACGGAGAGTGACTCCGAGCTCCCACCTTCATATTGGTGACAACAATTTGATCCCAGGTCGAGTGACGACCGAGAACACCTCCGACGAGATCCACGGCCGACCACCGCCGTGTCGCAGCTCTTTCAAGGCGCTGCACGAGCTCAGGCTCCTCTACCGTCCTTCAAGCGAAGATCTAGAAGCTTCCCCGGAGCTTCTGACCCCAGGTAGACTCCTCCATCTCTCCCTCAATCTATGTTTTCCTTTTCATACTCCTTCTCTGATTTAATTCGTCGTTCACGAGCATCTTCTTGCTCCGCAAATCATTCCCCGAGCTCCGCAAGGGAGCTCTGACCTTCGCTCTACCATTAGCTTCCTCCGACGACGCACTTCACCCTCCACCGATGCCAGCTCTGCCACCGTGGCGGAGCTCGATCATCGGTCACCCTTACTGCTCCACCGGCCTCCCATTCCATTCCCAATAACTCCACGAATAGTTTGCGTGCTTCGGCTATCTTCTAACCCCTGCAGGTATTATCTCTTTGATTGGTCGGAGACTTTAGCGGTGCATCTTCGAGCTCCATAACCAGAGGCCTCCAGGTCACTCCAGCCTCAGCCAACATCGCTGGATGCTTCGTCGCCCCTCCACGATCCTTCCGAGCTACGCCAGAGCCTCCAGCGTCCTTTGCCGACGACGGGAGGATGAGGCGGAGCTAGGCCAGCCTCGTCGGAGCCCAGCCCTCTGATGAATCCACATTTCATCATCTTTATTCTATCATTTTGGCACCAAACACCCTAGCAAATGCCTGTAAATAGCATTAACTACACCATCTTAGCATTCATGCATGTACCTGTAAATAGTGTATAAAATAATGTAATTAAAGCCAAAATTATAGAATAAATAAAAGAAAAGAAAAAGAATAAAATATTGTAAATATTTTATGACCCAAAACCCCGAGACCTAGGCATCTTGATGAATAGGTCGACAAGGAATAAAGTAGGGGGAGATAAGGTCAAAATACAGTATAAGTACCTATATTATTCTATTCATTCTTTATTCAGTTTGGGACCTATTTTTGGTTCCACATTTTATACATCAAATAAAGAAACTTTGTACATGAAAGTTGTAGATAATTTTATAAAGAAAAATACAAAATTGATTTCACTTAAAAATAATGTACAGATAAAAAGTTATGGTCTGAATAAAAATCCAGAATCCTAACTTCCCAGACCCGTATCTCACAACTGAAAACTCCAAATGCATCAAACTCACCTTTAATTGTATATAGAATAAAATAATCTATTTAATGGTGGTGGTTTCGCATTTGGCGGAGCTACGGTTTGAATGTTGAGTTTTGGACCCTCATTGTACACTTGTACTGATTAAAATAATCAATTTATTCTTTATTCATTATTTTTGTATTTTTATATTTTTATAATTTCATAAATATTATCTACAATTTATATGTATATTAAAACCAGAATAAAAATGCAAAGAAAATTCAAAATAAAAATAATTGTATATATAATACCTAGGTGCTTGACCTATGCACATACCTATACATTACTTACTTGTATTTTATTAAATATACAAAAGGTATCAGAAAAATGAAACAAAAATATGTTTATGTGTATAAAAGTATTGTATAATTTTACAAAATCATAAATAAAAATAATAAAATTTAAAAATACCAAAATAAAAAATCAAATAGTCAAACATATAGGTAATATACCTATATAAGGTGTAAAAAGTAACTTGTAAAATTAATTAAAAATCACTATAAAATAGTTTATAAATTTATAAAACCTTTTTATTTTATAACCTAATTAAAATAATGTCGTTTGTTATTTTAATTGATTTTACAAGGGGTTTTTCCTGGTTGGTCCACGTGGACCAACCGGGTTGGTCTGACAGTTGACCTCCCCCTGTGGCATGTCAGAAATGGGTTTTTGTCTCCTTTCACCCATTTTTCTAGGTCAGCCCTTGCTTCCTTTCATGATAGCACCTTCAGAGTTTTTGCTCCTCGGACAATTGTGATTCACGCCCAAGGTAATTCTTGGACTTTGGATCACTGATCGAAGCGTTGCACTTCGATTTGTGGAGCACCAGAACCACTTTGTTCAAAACCCCTTGTCGACCTCCTTGACTCTTTGAACCGTATTCCATCCAAGTTTCCACCCCCTTGACCTCGTTAGAGTTTCCTGGAGGTGACAGCTCCGCGAATCCCTCTTCAAGGTGGTGGATCAGCAAGACTTGGGCGTGTTCAAATCGACCTCCGGCCACCCCGTTGAGGTACATCCTTCCTTACTCTTTCTGGGCTTGAGGTCGTTTATTCCCTATTATTTTCGTTCCCTTTCCACTCCCTAGCGTCATAGCTTTGTAAATCCGTCGTCACTTCTGAATCACATCACTGAATTCGCATCATTCGTACCCTCGCCGGAGCACTCCTCTGGCCGCAACTCCCATCTTCACCACCTTCACGTTCGCAGCAGCTTTAGTGCTACCACGGGATCGGGGCAGTTTACCCCCGACTCTTTCACTCTCTTTTGCAGGTGCAGGACATTAAGTGACACCTGGGGTCGATTCTGGGCCTCTGGCCGGAGATATCTGGAGCGCCAGCTCCGCCACCGCCGTGGCTGCTACCTCGGGCTCCGGCAAGAGTTTTGAGTACCTCAGGAGATCGACGACACATGCAGGAGGTTGCTGGGATCTTTTGGAGGATCGCCGGACAGCGGAGGAGGGAGATCGGTGCCGGTGAAGCTCGCACACCCGCGGGTTCTTCTCAGTACGTCGAGAGGATCTCGCCACCGTCGGATTTGGGTCGGATCTTCCAGAGCTACAACAGCCCTTGGATCGCGCATGATGACAACCGTCGGATCATTTGGCCTCATCTAATCCTGACCGCACCGGACGAAGGGGTATCGAGAGCCCCTGCGCTGACACGTGTTAAGTGGGTTAACACCCACCGTCGGATCGCCCCTGGAGTTGGGTATTTTGCGACTTAAACCCAGCCCTTTTGCATTTATTTAAGACTCTTTAAACTTTCGTCTGATGCTTTAAACTTTTTGTAATAATTGCTAAACGACCCCCGTACTTTTAGATATTGCATCTAGGTCCCCCCTGGCGCACGTACCTGTCACGTGCGCCTGAGCCTTTTGCAAAAAGGACCTAGTGTGTTTTTGTATATTTAAGTTCTGTGCCAACACTTTAGTAAGTAGTTATAAAATTCTTGGGCATTTTTCATTTCAGCCCCCAAGCTTATGTGGTTTTGCATCTGTGCCCCTCCCATGCGTGTGTGCGACGCACGTGGGTCTGGGAATTTTATAGAAAAGCCCTTGCGGTTTTGGTGATTGGTTTTTGGTCCAGAATATATTTAATTCAGTACAAATTTTTGTGCGAAAATTGCAAGCTTGCCCCTGGAATTTTGTCTAATTGCGAAATAGTCTTTGCTTGGCTGTGAACTTTTTGCTTGCTTGTAGTATTTATTTGGAGCCTCATTTTAATTCCAAAAATTCTCAAAATTTAAACTTAAGCTCCTGGGTACTTATACTGTAACGCCATAATTTTAGTTTTTGATTTTATTTCATTTTTATATTTATTGAAAATCAAAAACATGCTTTTTGCCTACTGTCTAGCTTAGAAAATACCAAAAAATATTAAAATACTTCAAAAAATTCCAAAAAAATTCCCTACTGCCTTTTTTAAGTCATTTTAGTGTCAGTCCAAAAAAACTCAAAAGAAAAACCTTAAAAATTAAAAAATATTAAAAAAACTTCAAAAAAATCTAAAAAATTGTAGAAAACTCCAAAATTGTAAACTCAAGTTCTGTAGTCTCTTGTTTTTATTGTCTTTATTTGAAAATTAGTTTGGAAAAATTTTGTGGCTATCTGATATTTTTAATTCTCATTTTACACCCAGCCAGTAGCTTATCCACTGTATTGGTTTATTTTAGTGTTTAAAAATACCAAAAATATTTTGAAAAATACCCAAAAATCACAGAAATTAGTAAAAAATTATAAAAATACCAAAAAGATTTTATTTCTGAATTTCTGGTTATTTTTGCACATTTTTATAAATAGTTTATCACCCTTTTTATCACATTGTCTTTGTCTTCCAATATTGAAAAAAAAATATAAAAATACAAAATTATAAAAATCAGAAAATTAAAAAGCAAAATACAAAATTAAAAATTAAATTTTTTTTTAAAACCAACAAAAATATTTGGTTGCATAGTGTAGACAATACTCACATTCACTCACACGCATTTGCTTGATCTACTATGTTTGCTCCCTGTGTTCAAACTCTCTGCATACTTGCTTGCTATACATCTTTTGTGCAGAGTTAAAAATAAATTTTAACTCCACATTTATTTCTAATTCTTTGATCTATAGTGTGGGTTAATTGTTGATTAATTCCATAGTTGATTGGTCAACACTTCGACTGTGTTCCCGCCTTGTATGGAACACAAGACCGATCGATTTTCGGAGTTATCAAATGGCGCCGTTGTCGGGGAGCAACAGCGAGTAGTTCATCTTTTTGTCTGCTTGTGATTGTTTGTCTACCATTGCTTTCACTTTTGCCTCTCTTATTTGTTATATATATTGTTGAGCTTTCTGACCACTCTTTTGTCTTCTTTCGAGGGACCGCGGAGCGAGGCGGATCGCCTAGGCGACTCGAAGCATCCTTGGGAAGCGGAGTCGGTTGTTCTTTAGCCAAGCCGGCAGGAGAGAGCAGGAGGAGTGAGAGAGTGCTTAGTCTAGCTTGCAGTTTATTTTGTGAGAGAGAGTGATTTATTAATTTGTAATAATACAAGGACTTGGACTCTTGGACACTCCGGGCCTAATTTCCGGGTGTTTGTTCACCCGGGGGCTCACCGCGGCTTTTCATCGCGATTTCCGCTTGTCATTTTCCGGTTTTGTTTTCCTTTTCATTTCTTTTGTGGATTGAGCCCTTAGTTGTAGGCCTTGCTTGTTTGATTAAATTAGGTCCAAACACACTAAAAACCATTGCATGCACCTATAGCTCGTAGTTGGACTTAGTTTAATTAAACAGTCAATTCACTCTCTTTATTCCGCCACGCCGCGAGCTCATCCCATAAAGCGCTTTCTCCTAAACTCAAGTGTGTTGAGCAGAGGAGGGGTGAGCCTAGACCGGACCTTAGGATTAGAGATCGATGATTGACTTGTGGTTCTTACACTAGAAGTTGCCTACCTTAGGACGATTTCCGCATTGCATGCGGGCATGTACTTTAGGTTTACAAATTCTGCTTTGCATCCCTCATGGAGAGAGCTGGGATTCACTGTAAGTCTTCTCACTTTGCATCCATCATCTAGGCACAAAGGTGAGAGTCCAACCTTAGTGTCGACTTGCATTGGCTTTTCCGACTCTATTCTCCCTCTGTTTTTGGACAAAGTAGGATCAAAGAAAATTACAAAAACCGTGTAAGAATTCACTCAAAAGAAGCGATAACACCAAAAAAAATAAAAAAGAGACTGCTAAGAAAACTTTGACCAAAAATAAAATTGGTAATTGGATTCCTTGATTGGGGAGAGTACACCCTCACTTGTATTCAAGTTGCATGGGAAGGTCTCCTTCCAGTGAGGTGAGCGCTTCGTAAGGATTAGAGCCAAAAACCCAACTTGTGGTTGCCTTGTGTATCGCTTGGATTTCCGAAGTATTGGCGCTACTATCGTACGTAGGCGAGTAGGGCTTGGTCACCATTGGTGACTCACTATTGTGTGAGCATCGACCTTGTCCGAAGTACCGAGCATAGGCCACGCCTTCACGGGTGTGTCTGTCTCACCGTCTGCGTCCGAGTAGGATCTTGCACGCTCACGGATGATTCCGATGCGAGCGAGGTCCGAAGTACGGTTTCGCCTATCGGCTTCCTCCCTCTATTTCTTTGGCTGAGTAGGGATCCAGGAAGGGTTACAAGGACCTCAAAAAGCGCAAGTTATAGGTTACACAGGAGGAGGACAAGTACGGGAATACTTTTCCGGCAGTACTCTCTCTCCTTTAGGCGTAGCGCTCTAAGGACTCGTGACAAGATTAATTTCTGAATCAAGCTTAAATTGACAAGATAAAAGTCGAACCTTCACGGCTTCATGAGTTGAGTTGGTGAACTCACCCATGTTTTGTGTTTGATTGCTAGTTTTATTTAGGTCAAGATAAAAAAAAAACACAGCACAATTGTGCGTAATTTTGCTTCTCCTTTCATTCTTCTTCTTCTGCATTTCCCCTGCTCTTCCCAATAATCAAGATGATGGGACGGAGGTCCTCTTAGGCCGACTTTGTCGGCACTGCTATCCAGCACCCCTCCTCATTCATCTAGGAATACCTCGGAGAGTTCGCTCTCCGAGCTGAGTTCACCTCCACCCTGTTCCACCTCGACCACCCTTCTCATTCTCCTTCTCTCAGTCCAATAGTTTCAGAATTCAGTGCATCACAGAGTTCGGGACATTCGACAGCACCTGAGATGGCCTCTTTTGCTTTTTCAGAGAATCCAGTCATGGCAGACAGAGGCGAGCATCCCGATGACCATGAGCACCCTCCATACTTCATAAATCAAGCCGCCATCAACAATTCACTTCTTGCATCCCTGGAGACTATGCAGAGGCAAATCCGTGATCAGGGAACCTTCATGGGTGATCTCATGAGAGAGATAGCACAGATAAGAGAAAACCGAGCTGGCGGAGGAGGCGGAGGCGGAGGAGGAGATGGACCTAATGCAGGAGAAGGTGATCCCGATGCTGAGAGACCGCCACAGACCATCATGAGGGAATTGCACAACCCAACCGCATCCCTCACTCATCGTTGGATCAGACTTCCGCCTATCCATAGAGATTTCGAGCTTTGGCCCCATACCATTCAGCTTCTACCCAAATTCCATGGGTTGCCGACCGAAGAGCCACACCTCCACCTCCAAGAATTTGAGATGATATGCAGCACAATCCATGACATGCTGATGACTGAGGACACGATCAAGATGATCGCCTTCCCGTTCTCTTTAGTTGATAGAGCCGCATATTGGCTCAAACATCTGGGGCAATTCATCGACACATGGGCAGATCTCTGGACCGCGTATCTAAAGAAATACTACCCTCTCGGCCGGACTAATGCAGCTAGAGCCATAATAAGCAACTTTGTCATGATCCCTAATGAACAGTTTCACGAAGCTTGGGATCGCTTTCGGGAGATCATCGACCGGTGTCCGCATCACGACATATCCAAGCCCAACTTAGTGAAAAGTTCTTCTGTGGGCTGATACCGGAGCTGCAGGGGCTAGTGAACGCCTCTTGCGGTGGGTCGTACTTTTCCAAGGGTGAAGACGACGTCTGGGCCATTTACGAAGGCATGGCAGAAAACTCAACCGTGATGACCCAGGCCTGTGTTTACACACAGCAGAAGCCCCTGCAGGGAGCGGGATCATTCCGGAGGATCACCCGCATCGATGCCGGTCCTAACACATCGTCGGCAGCCGCAACCCAAGCTGAATCAGCCGCAGCCGACATGGGAATCATCAGTGAGAAGTTGGACCTGTCTCGAGATCCTCGAGAAGAAGCAGATGAAAGGCATGGCCCAGATGGACCAAATTGCCAAAACGATGAGTGATCTGAAGACGCAGATTCTTTGCGTCCAGGAGGCACAAACTCATTCCCAGCAGCCTCCCAGATCACGTGCTGATCCGAGCAGTAGCAATGCCAACCAACCCTCTACCTCGTATCGCCAAGTCAACCATATCCAGGCAGGGCCGGTTCCACTACTACAGTACTACCCAGCGCAGCCGCCGTCTCAGGAGACTCAGATGGTGGTTTACCAGCCGGAGCAGCCATTAGTAGTTCTTCCTCCACCCCCCTTTGAGTAGGAACCATTGATGGAAGTCAATGGGATTTGGTACGACCGGTACCCTCAGCCCGGGATCCGTCGTGACCACCTTGGATTCCGTTGGGGCAATGGTGGATCCTCATCCCAGCAGCAACCTCCTGCCCAAGGACAACAGAACAACCAGCCGTAACAGCAGCAACCCCAGTATGCCCACCAGCAACAACACCAGAGTGGTCTTCGTCCCGCCTATCAGGGACAACAGTGGAGGCAGCGACAACAGCCTCATCAGTCTTACCCCCATCCTCCTCCCCAGTATCAACCGCAGCAGCATCAGCCTCATTTCCCGCAAGGGAACCCATCCGGTTCTCAACCCCCCGTGTTTGAGAACCCTGCTCTCGATGATCTTGCCCGCTTGCTCTCCGAACATCGAGCATCTTTCAGGCAAGAAATGGATGAATTCCGACAGGAAATGAGGGAAATAATAAAAGGCAAGGCTGCCATACCCGCTCAGATTGAACCTAATCCGAACAATCTGAAAAGGAAGTCTGAGCAGGTAGAGTTTACAGAGGATACATCTTCTAGTGACTATTTGAGTGATATGTCTTATTCCTTTTATGATGCTGATTTTGTTACTACTAGGAGCGGTAGGATGCCAGCCAGCGGCGCCTCTTCTGAGCGACAACCAGATGCAGGACCAAGAGCGCCAGAGGAGCAGAGTAGCGGTGCTGATGTCGCTAATGATGATGTTGAAGACGATGGTGATGAGGCCACCAACGATGGAGATCCAGACGACGGTACTGAGGCCGTCGTGATACCAGATGCAGATGGTGGTGCTGATGCCACTATTTTGGATGCAGATCCAGAGCGCGGTGCTGATGCCACAGAGACAGGTGCCGGTGGTGGTACTGAGGCCACCACATCCACTTTTGTTGAGCTTCCCTCTGTGATGTTACCACCTTTTGTATCTATGGACTGTGGTAACAAAAAGAAAAACAAAAATATGAATAAAGGAAAGGTTTCTGTTCACATTACGGATCCATATGTGTTGCATGATGATGATTGTATGGATTCTCCTTCTTCACAGGCACAGGGACCTATTCCTAGTCCTCCATCTGTGGAGGCCCCTACCATCCCCTTCCCTGAGGCACTCCGCAGGGCGAAGGGGAATAAAAAAGAAAATCCCAAAAAAGAGCAACAGGTAGAGTTCGGCAATCAGATGATAGATAGATTCCATATTCAGCTGACTCTATAAGAAGCACTTGAGCACATCCCCCTCTTCAAAAAGAACTTGAAAGAGAAGACCACAGTCCGCAGGAAGAGGAGGAACCACAGAGATCAGATCCATGTGCTCACTCATTCCACTTGCTGCACCATCCAGAACAAGCTGCCAGCCAAGCGACCAGACACAGGAGCCCCCTATGTCAGATGTGAGATTCAAGAGCAGCAGTTTGATCGTACTCTGTTAGACAGCGGCTCTTCAATTAACCTTCTTCCGGCAGCCTTACTCGACCGATTCGAGTTTGGTCCTCTTCTTCGAAGCACGACAGTCCTTCAGTTTGCTGACAGGTCGACTAAGAGGCCGAAGGGGTTATTGAAAGATGTGATCATTACCATTCAGGGCCTGAAATTCCCCGTGGACTTCGTTGTATTGGACATGGAGATCCCTGAGTCGGTAACTGATTTAGCCGAAAATGGGTGGTCTTAAGTTCAGCACAAAGCGTGAACTCAGTCGGTGTGTTGACCACACCAAATCCGACTAAAGTCAACAATTAACCCACACAAAGATCAATAATTAGAAAGAAATGTGGAGTTAAAATTTATTTTTAACTCTGCACAAATGGTGTATAGTGTCAAGTATGCAGAGAGTTCGAACACAGGGAACAAACAGTGTAGTTCAAGCAAAAGTATGCAAGTGTGTGAGTGTATGAAGTGTCTACACTAAGCAAGCAAGCAACTACAATTTTTGTGGGTTTTTAATTTTTAAATTTTTTTAATTTAATTTTTAATTTTTGTATTTTGATTTTTGATTTTCTGATTTTTATATTTTATATTTTTTTATATTTTTTTTATTTTTTTCAATATTGGAAAGTAAAGGCAATATAATAAAAGGCAAGCTAAAAGATTTATAAAAAGGTGCAAAAATACCCAAAATTCAGAAATAAAATGTTTTTGGTATTTTTTAAGATTTTTTACTGTTTTTGTGATTTTTGGGGATTTTTCAAGGTGTTTTTGGTATTTTTAATTACTGAAATAAGGCAAACAGTGCAAATAAGGCTGGCTGTGAGTAAAATGAAATTTAAAAATAACAACCAGTAGCTAAAAATCTTCACACTATTTTTCAAATAAAGAGGGTAAAATAAGGAACAAACAGGAACTGAGTTTTTGATTTTTGAAGTTTTCTACAATTTTATATATTTTTTTGAAGTTTTAAGTGTTTTTAGATTTTTAGTGTTTTTCTTTTGAGATTTTTAATGATTTTTGGACTGACACTAAAATATGATAAAATAGACACTAGGGGATTTTTTTTGGATTTTTGGAGGTGTTTTGATATTTTTTGGTATTTTCTAAGCTAGACAGTGCACAAAATAGATGTTTTTGATTTTAATAAATATGAAAATATAATAAAATCAAAAACTAAATAGATGGCGTGAAAGTACACGTGCACAGGAGTCTAACCCTAATTTTGTGGAATTTTTGGACTTGAAATGATATTTTAAATAAATACAACAAGCATACAAAAAATTAAAGGCCTGGAAGGGACCTTTATGCAAATATCTGAAAAGATGAGGACACGGCTGCAATTTTGCCACAAAAATATACACTGAATTAAATACTTTTAGACCAAACACAAATAACCAAAACCCGCAAGGGTGGACCTGCAAAATTGCCAAGGTCACGCGCACTGTGCACGTGACCTGGCAAGGACCTATTCGCAATATTACAAAATCGCGGGGGCTGGAATGCAAATTTCACTAAAAATAAACAACGTGACAAAATACTTAATGGGACTAAAAGCTAAAACCCAAAACTACAAGGGCCCTGCCCGCAAAATGTCCACGTGCACGTGCCACGCACGTGCGGTGGACTGGCAAGGACTAAAATGTAGATACGAAAACTTCAGGGGGTTTTTAACAATTATTACAAAAATTTTAAAAGACAGATGAAGGTTTTAAGTTCTAATATTAAAATACAAAATGTCGTGGGCTAAGAATGCAAAATACCCACGACCTGGGCGCGATCGGACGGTGTGGCTTCCGCCACTAATCCACGTGTCAGCACAATAGAGCCCCGATGCCCCTTCGTTGCCTACGGCTGCGATTAGAAGCTCTTTGCGTGATCGGACGGCCGAGGCTGATGGAGATCCAACGGCCGCAGCAAGATCTGGAGCGCCCCTCGGATCGGACGGCTGGAACCTCCCCTGTTAGAATAGGGAAGAACTCCGTCCCTCACGAACTTCGATCGGCTCGCAGGCGTTGCTCCGGCCTTGGTTCTCGTCGCTGGAGGTTCCTGACGATGCCTGGAAGGTCCCCCAACCTCGCGGCGGGGCCAAAATGGGTCGCTGAGCCCAGGTGCGCCGCCACAAAGTCGGAGAGGCGGTGGGGCTCCAGGTGCCTCGTTCCTCAAAATCGACCCCCCAGATGGGGTCTCATGCTTCCAGCGACCTGCAAAAAGGGTCAAGGAGAGCTCGGGCAAAATGCCGAGCATCACCCAGCAGTAGAAGACGGTGGGAGGCGGTGAGGGCGAAGCTCGCCGGAGCTAGCTCCGGTGAGGTGATCGCGGATGCGAACGAATGGACTTTACTCGAAATGGAAGGTTGTAAGTTGGTCCTATTGCTACCAGAAATACGAAGAAAATAAGAAAAAGAGAAGAGAACAGTACCTCGAGCCCAGATTGGCGAGGTTTAACCTCGACGGCCAAATGGGCGGAGGTGGTTTGGAATCCTCCTCCCGGCGTCGCCGTACCTCTACAAAGGGTTGGGTGAGCTCCCCTGTCACAGGAGACCCTCGGGTAACCCCTTGGATGTCTAAGCCAGGCCGTGGAGTGGTTCGAAGAGAAGAGGAAGAAGGGGGGTTGGTTTTGAAACATGGTGGATGGGCGTGAAAGACGAGGACGAAACGGGCACCACAGTGATGCGATGCCCGAAAAAATCCTTGGGCGTGATAGGTGGATGTGTGAGGTACAAAAGTCATGAAGGGAGCATCATGAATAGGTGAAAGATGCGGCTCCCAAAAAGCCTTGAAAATGGGTCAAAACCCATCCTGACAGTCTACAGGACCTAGGGTCAGAGAGTTGACCCGAGGTCAACTCTTCTGACCCCCTGGTTGGTCCACGTGGACCAACCAGGAAAAAGGTCCTAAAAAAATCTTAAAAATCATTTTAAAATAGTAAAGAATATTATTTTAATAAGGTTATAAAATAAAAACTGTTTATAATTTTATCTAGTATTTTATTCCGATTTTTAATTATTTTTATGATATATATATTTACAAGTTTGCACTTATACCCCTATAGGTATCTATATCTATATAATTAAGTATTTTATTTTTATTTAGGTATTTATTTTTATTATTTTTATTTAGTATTTTCTAAAATTATAAAATACTTTTAGATACACAAAAATATTTTTATTTTATTTTTCTGATATGTTTTGTATATTAAATAAAATACAAGAGTATTTTGTATAGGTATAAGTATAGGTAATGTACCTATGTATTTAATATATACAAGTATTTTTATTTGTATTTTAATTATGTTTTTATTCTTCTTTTAATGTACATAATTATTATAAGTAATATTTACAACATTATAAAAATATAAAAATGAATAAATAATTAATAAAGAATAAATTGAATATTTTAATCAGTATAGGTATACAATGTGGGTCCAAAAGTCAACTTTCAAACCGTAGCTCCGCCAAATGCGAAACCACCGCCATTGGATAGATTATTTTATTCTATATACAATTAAAGGTGAGTACGCTGCATTTGGAGTTTTTATTTGTGAGATACGGGTCTTCAGACCATAACTTTTTATCTGTACATTATTTTTCTGTGAAATCAATTTTGTATTTTTCTTTATTTAATTATCTACAACTTTCATGTACAAAGTTTCTTTATTTGATGTATAAAAAGTGGAACCAAAAATAGGTCCCAAAAATGAATAAAGAATGAATAAAAAGTCTAGGTATTTTCTCCTGTAATGCTGACCTTATCTCCCCCTACTTCATTCCTTGTCGACCTATTCATCAAGATGCCTAGGTCTCGGGGGTTTTGGGTCATAAAATATTTACAATATTTTACTCTTTTTCTTTTCTTTATTTATTCTATAATTTTGGCCTTAATTACAGTAATTTACACATTGTTTAGATGCACATGCATGAATGCTAAGATGCTCTATTTAATGCTATTTTCAGGCATTTGCTAGGGTTTTTGGTGCCAAAATGATAGAATAAAGATGATGAAATGTGGATTCATCATCCCCCTATACTTTACCTTTGCTAGTCCCTATCAAACACTTATGCAATAAGTGCAAAAAGAAAAGAAAGAAAAGAAAAAGAAGAACTTGGATTTTATTTGATTATCAAACTTGTCTTCGCAAAATCAAAGTTTGGAGCTTAAGTCGGACCTTTGGAACTTTAGTGCGGGCGGAACCTTATTGAGAACCGACTTTGAAATCCAACAGTCCTTGAGAATCCCAAAACTCTGTCCAAGTCTCCTTAATAGCCAGGTCAGAAATATTCCAACTCATACGCAAACTCTTACGACTATGAATCTGACTTGTACAGTGTAAGTGATGGTGGCTCTCCCCAACTAGAATGACAAAGAAACGGACTTCTCCAGTACGACAACCCAGTGATTCCCCAATCCAGCAACTCCATCCTCGAGGAGCGGGGTATTCCCTTCTAAGTTCAAGTGGCAACTAGCTCAAGAGGAGGGGGTGAAGAGAAGAATGGACGGTAGCCAGTGTAGCTACCTATCCTTGGATGCAAGACCAGTGTAGTCAAGTCATCCTGCTGCAGGCTCACATGATATGACTTTGGAACTCAAGCTTGCTTATTGACTTTGTACATACTTGCAGGCTTTTTATTTTTGTACATGCCTGAACATTTTTTTTTTTGAAATACTATTCACAGCAGCATTTACATAAGGAGTTTTTCCTCTTGAGCCAGTAGACTATCCCTCTTTTGAAGCTTTATCGCAACCCACAGCCTCCTGTCTTTAGACTTCCTAATCACTGGACGGGTTGGGGTGCACTTCCCTCCCTAGAGGAGGACAAATGTTTCCACTTGTGTGCGTCTCATACCGGCAAATCCAATCCCCTCACCACTCCAACTGAGTTGAGCCATGTGAAAGGTGCAGGTGTCCAAGTTAGGTCATTATCAACAAGAATCGTGCGTGTGCTCTGAAATACTCTACTTAGGCAGTCAAGAATCCATTGAACCAAGTCCCGTGATCCTCAAAGAATTAAGTCAACTAGACCTGAAGTACCTCAAACCAAGTTCCTATAAGGTTCCTGTTATTAGGTAGATTATAAGGTCCAATCAAGCTCCAATCTCCGGATTTTACTTAGACTTGTTCAATTATCAAACTCAATCCGAAAAATGCGAATGCTATGCAATGCAATGCAAAAAATATTTTTGTGATGCAATTTTCAAGATTTTGAACTTTTTATGGATTTTTGAAAATATGATGCATGCATTTTTTTTTGTATTTTCAAATGTTTTTGGATTTTAATTTTGCAAATGTTTTTGGGAATTTTTGAAAACAAAAAGATTTTGGCTGAAAACAAGGTGAAAATATGTACACGGGAGTGCTTCTTATATATACAAGGAGTGGATTTTAGAAATTACAAGGGTAAGTGGTCAATTTTATACATATATACATAAGATGGATTTTGGTGTGATGTGTATATTCCTCAAACTTATTTGAAAACAATTGACACACAATTTTTGAAAACTATAGTCCAAAATAGTTTTTACAAACATTTTACACACATTTGAAAATCATTTTGCAAAGGCTTTCAAACATTATATATAGGTTTTCAAATCATTTTTGCAACCATTTTTCAAACCATTTGCAAATCATTTTTCAAACATTTTATTTCACACAAAGAAAAGAAATTTTACAATCCACACAGGTTGAAAACACGAAACAAAATATTTTCAAAATAGTTTTCAATAGATGTTCACAAAGATTTTCAAACTATTTTTCAAACATTTTGCAAAAACATTTTCACCTGATTTATTAATCAGTAAATACAAAAAGAATTTGAGGAATAACCACAACTTTTTATTAAGGATTTTTAATGAATTTTAAAGAATTCTTAGCCATATTATTAGGAAAATACGAAAGTACGAGTTATGGCTAAAGTATATACGTAGTATATACGACCCCCCTATACTTAGCTTGAGCTATGTCCTCATAGATCAGAGAGAAAAGAGAAGACATAACTCGTACTGAGTATAGGAAAGTCTAAAGAATACAGGAATGAATGAATAAACGAATGAGAAGTTGACCGTCCCCCCTATACTTAGGATCAACTAATCCTAAGTATAGCAGACTGTACACAACGCAGGGAGGGTCAAGGGTGGGAATGAACAGATCGTACTCAGATTGTCTCCCCCTATACTTAGGGTAAGATATCCCTAAGTATAGAACAAGAAGAGGAGACAATGGAGAGGATCGAGAGGAATAGAAAAACTCGGGGTGCACACCCCCCTATACTTAGGACAAGTACGTCCTAAGTATGGAAAACTGTCTACAAGGGCGGCACCTTTTTGATAGATAAAGAAGATAGAAAAAGAAAAGAAGAAAAGAAGAAAAGAAGAAAAGAGATGAAGATAGAAGAAGAGATCGTGAGGATGTACACATCACTCCCCCTATACTTAGGGTAAAAGAAGCCCTAAGTATAGGCAACAACAGGAGTGATGACACTGACAAAGAAAGAACACTCAACTCATCTACCCCTCCTATACGTAGGACAAAGTACGTCCTAAGCAAGGCAAACACGAGAAATGGGTAGACGAGCAAAAACGGGAGATGGAAAGATGAACAAAGGAGAATGTACAACAGAGGTGGATGTACATATGATCAAGAAGGTGGAAAGCAGACCTTCTTGCGAGACCGCTGAGGGATAGATCGGATATGGTGGATGTCGACATCTGGGTCCACAGTGGACGGAGGCCGATCAGGGTCGACACGGTGAAGGCCCTCAGTGGAATCAAAACGGAAAGGGACGAACTGATCGATGGAAGCAGTGTGGCTCGGTCCTCCCTTGGTGGTCCTATGGTGTGAAGGCACAGACTGGTGAGTGGAAGAAGTACGACTAGGTCCGGCCTTAGAAGTCTCGCCGATATCAAAGTGAAATGGGACAAACTCATCATCCTCGGAAGAAGTGTAATCGGAGTCGTCCTGCGAGTCCTCGTCCAGGTCAAAATCAAAAGGAACGAAATCATCTGTGGAAGTATACGAACTCAGATCGTCCTCAAGACTCTCACCTGAATCCTTGTCTTCAACAAGAGGTCTGAATTTATCAAAATAAATAGCAGCATCATAACCGACCTCAATCATCTTGACCTGTGAAGGGCCAGGAACGGATTTATCAGTGGAAGTAGTCAAACTAGGTCCGTCCTGTCTAGTCTTACCTGGGTCATTTGTTGCCTTATCAGGTCTCTCAAAGTAATGGGCAACATCATAAGCATCCTCAATTATCTTGGTATCTGCCCCCTGATCAAATGGTTCAATCACGTAAATACTCTGGATCTCATCAACACATCGCCACACACCAGGAGGAGGATCAGTGAGGTCCATGCTTTCCGACTTCCTCCCCTTTCGGGGGATCCGTCGGGGCTCATCAGGGATCGCTAAGGAAGTATCTCTAGTATCATCAGATCTGTCATGGGCCTCAGAGTCAGCTATGATCGGTGAAGGTGCATCAGGTGCAGGTCTCTGGTCAACTGTGGGTGCGGTGATCGACACTTCGTTCCCGTCAACAGGACGAAAACGAACCTCTCCTGATCCATAATCAATAACGACCCTCGCAGAGGCGAGGAATGGTCGTCCCAGGATGATTGGAGATGGCTCCCCTGTGGAGTTCTCCATGGGCAACACGACAAAATCAACATGGTGGCTCATGCCCTGAATAGTAATGACGGCGTTTTCAAGGATACCCTTCGGCCTCTTGATAGATCCATCAGTAAACTGAACGATCATCCTGGTCTTCTTGAGAGGCCCTAAGTGAAGAGACTGTACCAGCGAGAAGGGTAGTATGCTAATCGAAGCACCGCCGTCTAGGAGAGTGCGATCACAAGTATGGTCAGAGATGGTGCAAGTGATGAAAGGTGTAGTTGTGTTCTTCCTCTTGGGGATGGGACGGTGTGTGATGGCGAGGGCAGTGGCCATGGTCAGAATGTGACGCTCAGATCTGCTCCTCCGCTTTCTCTTCTTAGGAAGAGGCGCAGATAATTGGGTCATGGCCTGCTGAAGTGGGGCACGGATAATCTCATGAATGGCAGCCACCACTTCGGGTTCAGATAACATTTTTTTGAATTTTTGGACTTCCTCCATACAAGGGAGGGAGTCGGAATCAGCATATACACGAGGCATGCCAAGAGCAGTCTGTACAGCGGCATCCTCGGGGTCAAAGGTGGGACTGGATGTGGAATGGGTGTGTGGTCCAAGGTTCTGGCAAGTGGACTCTCTCCTCAAAATCTTGATCAACCAAGTGTCTCCCGAAATCTTTTTGGATTTTTAAATTTTTCTCATTTTTTTGTATTTTGGGCGATTGCAAGCTCCCATGATCACCTACAAGCGAAGCTGTATTCCCGACGAAAGGAGCATTAATCTGATTCTTCCTCAAGAAAGCAATATCATCATTCATCAAATCAATGCGTTTTATCATCCGATTCAAGATATCACTCATAGAGATCGAAGGAGGTGACTCCATCAGGTCAAACTCGGGTGGATGTGAAGGTGGAGGTGGATAATATACAGGTGGAGGTGAAGGTGGGTGAAAGCCCGAGGTCTGATACTGTGGCTGAGGTGGATATGTACAAAAATCAGAAAAAATAGGAGGAGGATCCTCCTGATAAAAGGGAGGTGGACCGGCTGGAGCGAGCGAGGGATCCGCAAAGTCCGGATAAAATGCACTCCAGGGATCCATCTCGAAAACAAAAGAAGTGATTCGGGGGAGCACGAAGGTCAAGTCAAAAGAGTGAAGAAAAGGGCGCAAATGCGCAGAGATGATCTAGGACACACACGCAACAATCACAAACAAAAATGAAAATAAGACAAACCCTCAATTCACCTACTCAACTCGGGAGAGACCGTAAAATGCGGTCTTTTAATCTTGTCTGTTTTAGAGTTAGGTGAGAAAGTCAAGAAGTTGCGCAAACTTAGGAGGCTGAATGGGATTTTGGGCTCTAACCTTAGTGTGTGCGCGAGCAAATAAAAGCGAAGACAATGAGGGGATTACTCGCCCCAATACAAGATTTTTCTTTTTGGTGAATTTTAGGGTCAAGTAAAATTAACAGTCCCAATTTTATGGATTATCACTTTTTTTGGATTTTTAGTGAGTAATGCACGAGCCTAACGAGGATTCAATTTCACTTAGCACCTAGGTGATCAAAATCAGAGGGAGAGGCGGAAAAGCAATGCAAGCGGCAATCGATGATGTATGCTAAAGAGAAATGCTCACCTTGCCTCCAGCACTCTACAAGCAAGGATGCTAAGCAGAATTGAAACCTATCTATATGCAAATGCAAAGCCGATGAAATCGCCCTAAATTCAAGAATTGCTATTAGCGTGAAGCACCACGAGCCGATCACCAATCCTCAACCCTAATGTCCGGTCTAGGCTCACCCCTCCTCTGCTCAACAAATTGAGGGTAGGAGAAAGCGCTTTGCGGGGAGAGCTCGCGGCGCGACGGGTTGAAGGTGATGATCAACTGTTTAAAAATTTGACTAAGTCCAAACGCGGCTATAGGCACATGCAAAATATTAGGTGTTTGGCCTTAGTCTATCGCAAGCAACTCCTAAAGCTAGGGGCTCAATCACACAAAATAAATAAAATCGAAAAACAAAACAAAATAAAAGAATGCGAGAAAAGCCGACAAAAACCGCGACGAGCCCCCAAGTGAACAATCACTTGGAAATTAGGCTCAAGAGAGTCCAGTCCGGGGGTACCTGTATTATTACAATTAAGGGTCTCTCTCTCACTACGAATTACAAAATAAATACAAGAGAATAAAGAACTAGAACTGTCTTCAAAATTCTCTCCTAGCTCGCCTTCGTGCAACGTCTAGTCGCCTCACGTGGGTGCGTAGGGGCTCCTGGAATAGAGCTCCTCCCTCGATCCGCGTTCCTCGCAAGAAGTCAAACAAGAGAGAGGTTAGACAATTCAAACAAGAAATATCAAAAATAAGGCAAATAAAACAAGCAGAAATAAAAGCCGCAAAGGTAGACAAATAATCACAACACAAAACAAAAACTCGAACTACGCGCTGTTGCTCCCCGGCAACGGTGCCATTTGATTTAGCCGAAAATGGGTGGTCTTAAGTTCAGCACAAAGCATGAACTCAGTCGGTGTGTTGACCACACCAAATCCGACTAAAGTCAACAATTAACCCACACAAAGATCAATAATTAGAAAGAAATGTGGAGTTAAAATTTATTTTTAACTCTGCACAAATGGTGTATAGTGTCAAGTATGCAGAGAGTTCGAACACAGGGAACAAACAGTGTAGTTCAAGCAAAAGTATGCAAGTGTGTGAGTGTATGAAGTGTCTACACTAAGCAAGCAAGCAACTACAATTTTTGTGGGTTTTTAATTTTTAAATTTTTTTTATTTAATTTTTAATTTTGTATTTTGATTTTCTGATTTTTATATTTTATATTTTTTATATTTTTTTTATTTTTTTCAATATTGGAAAGTAAAGGCAATATAATAAAAGGCAAGCTAAAAGATTTATAAAAAGGTGCAAAAATACCCAAAAATTCAGAAATAAAATGTTTTTGGTATTTTTAAGATTTTTTACTGTTTTTGTGATTTTTGGGGATTTTTCAAGGTGTTTTTGGTATTTTTAATTACTGAAATAAGGCAAACAGTGCAAATAAGGCTGGCTGTGAGTAAAATGAAATTTAAAAATAACAACCAGTAGCTAAAAATCTTCACACTATTTTTCAAATAAAGAGGGTAAAATAAGGAACAAACAGGAACTGAGTTTTTGATTTTTGAAGTTTTCTACAATTTTATATATTTTTTTGAAGTTTTTAAGTGTTTTTAGATTTTTAGTGTTTTTCTTTTGAGATTTTTAATGATTTTTGGACTGACACTAAAATATGATAAAATAGACACTAGGGGATTTTTTTTGGATTTTTGGAGGTGTTTTGATATTTTTTTGGTATTTTCTAAGCTAGACAGTGCACAAAATAGATGTTTTTGATTTTTAATAAATATGAAAATATAATAAAATCAAAAACTAAATAGATGGCGTGAAAGTACACGTGCACAGGAGTCTAACCCTAATTTTGTGGAATTTTTGGACTTGAAATGATATTTTAAATAAATACAACAAGCATACAAAAAATTAAAGGCCTGGAAGGGACCTTTATGCAAATATCTGAAAAGATGAGGACACGGCTGCAATTTTGCCACAAAAATATACACTGAATTAAATACTTTTAGACCAAACACAAATAACCAAAACCCGCAAGGGTGGACCTGCAAAATTGCCAAGGTCACGCGCACTGTGCACGTGACCTGGCAAGGACCTATTCGCAATATTACAAAATCGCGGGGGCTGGAATGCAAATTTCACTAAAAATAAACAACGTGACAAAATACTTAATGGACTAAAAGCTAAAACCCAAAACTACAAGGGCCCTGCCCGCAAAATGTCCACGTGCACGTGCCACGCACGTGCGGTGGACTAGCAAGGACTAAAATGTAGATACGAAAACTTCAGGGGGTTTTTAACAATTATTACAAAAATTTTAAAAGACAGATGAAGGTTTTAAGTTCTAATATTAAAATACAAAAATGTCGTGGGCTAAGAATGCAAAATACCCACGACCTGGGCGCGATCGGACGGTGTGGCTTCCGCCACTAATCCACGTGTCAGCACAATAGAGCCCGATGCCCCTTCGTTGCCTACGGCTGCGATTAGAAGCTCTTTGCGTGATCGGACGGCCGAGGCTGATGGAGATCCAACGGCCGCAGCAAGATCTGGAGCGCCCCTCGGATCGGACGGCTGGAACCTCCCCTGTTAGAACAGGGAAGAACTCCGTCCCTCACGAACTTCGATCGGCTCGCAGGCGTTGCTCCGGCCTTGGTTCTCGTCGCTGGAGGTTCCTGACGATGCCTGGAAGGTCCCCCAACCTCGCGGCGGGGCCAAAATGGGTCGCTGAGCCCAGGTGCGCCGCCACGAAGTCGGAGAGGCGGTGGGGCTCCAGGTGCCTCGTTCCTCAAAATCGACCCCCCAGATGGGGTCTCATGCTTCCAGCGACCTGCAAAAAGGGTCAAGGAGATCTCGGGCAAAATGCCGAGCATCACCCAGCAGTAGAAGACGGTGGGAGGCGGTGAGGGCGAAGCTCGCCGGAGCTAGCTCCGGTGAGGTGATCGCGGATGCGAACGAATGGACTTTACTCGAAATGGAAGGTTGTAAGTTGGTCCTATTGCTACCAGAAATACGAAGAAAATAAGAAAAAGAGAAGAGAACAGTACCTCGAGCCCAGATTGGCGAGGTTTAACCTCGACGGCCAAATGGGCGGAGGTGGTTTGGAATCCTCCTCCCGGCGTCGCCGTACCTCTACAAAGGGTTGGGTGAGCTCCCCTGTCACAGGAGACCCTCGGGTACCCCTTGGATGTCTAAGCCAGGCCGTGGAGTGGTTCGAAGAGAAGAGGAAGAAGGGGGGTTGGTTTTGAAACATGGTGGATGGGCGTGAAAGACGAGGACGAAACGGGCACCACAGTGATGCGATGCCCGAAAAAATCCTTGGGCGTGATAGGTGGATGTGTGAGGTACAAAAGTCATGAAGGGAGCATCATGAATAGGTGAAAGATGCGGCTCCCAAAAAGCCTTGAAAATGGGTCAAAACCCATCCTGACAGTCTACAGGACCTAGGGTCAGAGAGTTGACCCGAGGTCAACTCTTCTGACCCCCTGGTTGGTCCACGTGGACCAACCAGGAAAAAGGTCCTAAAAAAATCTTAAAAATCATTTTAAAATAGTAAAGAATATTATTTTAATAAGGTTATAAAATAAAAACTGTTTATAATTTTATCTAGTATTTTATTCCGATTTTTAATTATTTTTATGATATATATATTTACAAGTTTGCACTTATACCCCTATAGGTATCTATATCTATATAATTAAGTATTTTATTTTTATTTAGGTATTTTATTTTTATTATTTTTATTTAGTATTTTCTAAAATTATAAAATACTTTTAGATACACAAATATATTTTTATTTTATTTTTCTGATATGTTTTGTATATTAAATAAAATACAAGAGTATTTTGTATAGGTATAAGTATAGGTAATGTACCTATGTATTTAATATATACAAGTATTTTTATTTGTATTTTAATTATGTTTTTATTCTTCTTTTAATGTACATAATTATTATAAGTAATATTTACAACATTATAAAAATATAAAAATGAATAAATAATTAATAAAGAATAAATTGAATATTTTAATCAGTATAGGTATACAATGTGGGTCCAAAAGTCAACTTTCAAACCGTAGCTCCGCCAAATGCGAAACCACCGCCATTGGATAGATTATTTTATTCTATATACAATTAAAGGTGAGTACCTGCATTTGGAGTTTTTATTTGTGAGATACGGGTCTGGGAAGTTGGCATTCTGGATTTTTATTCAGACCATAACTTTTTATCTGTACATTATTTTTCTGTGAAATCAATTTTGTATTTTTCTTTATTTAATTATCTACAACTTTCATGTACAAAGTTTCTTTATTTGATGTATAAAAAGTGGAACAAAAAATAGGTCCCAAAATGAATAAAGAATGAATAAAAAGTCTAGGTATTTTCTCTGTAATGCTGACCTTATCTCCCCCTACTTTATTCCTTGTCGACCTATTCATCAAGATGCCTAGGTCTCGGGGGTTTTGGGTCATAAAATATTTACAATATTTTATTCTTTTTCTTTTCTTTATTTATTCTATAATTTTGGCCTTAATTACAGTAATTTACACACTGTTTAGATGCACATGCATGAATGCTAAGATGCTCTATTTAATGCTATTTTCAGGCATTTGCTAGGGTTTTTGGTGCCAAAATGATAGAATAAAGATGATGAAATGTGGATTCATCAGTAACCGATGCCCCCATCATACTCGGACGTCCATTCTTGGCCACAGCCAAGGCGGTGACCGACCATGATAGCGGGAAGGTATGCTTTCGCATAGATGGTGAAACCATACAAATAGAGACGATCGAGGAAACCAAAGCCAGAGAGTTAGAATGCTCGGAGCAGTCAAGCGAATCTGCGCAGATGACAGAGGAAGAGCTAGACATCCACCAGGCGTGTGATTTTGTAATGACTGATGATGAATCCAACTGGATAGTTCCTATAGCACCGACCCTCGCCTTGCCTACAGATTTACTATATCTAAAGCTCATGGCAGTCGAGAGCCGGGAGAGCACACCCCTGGATGAGGATACACCTGAGGCTGACAGTGTTGTGATGAGTGGTGCCGATGATTTTCATTCTTGCTCATCTTCTTCTGATCCCTCAGATTCAGACATTGATTGGGATGATTTCGATGACTATTTGTCATGTCTGATTCCTTCTGAGCCAACAACCATGACAGAGTGTGAGCCAGTGCAGTTTATTGATGATTCAGCAGGTCACCCTTCGTCAGAGATTCATGCAGAGCGAGAGTTCTCCCATGCAGACCTGGTAGCGTTTACACAGACATATCAGAAGCCAGATCTGCCACCTCCCAGTTGTCCAGAACTGAAGCCTCTGCTGCAGTCGCTGAAGTATAGATTCCTTGCGGGTGAGACAGACATGCACCCAGTCATTATCTCAGCAGGTTTGACTGGAGAACAAGAATCTCGTCTGATGGAGGTTCTTAAAAGAAACTGCAAGGCGATAGGTTGGAGTATAGCTGATCTCCGGGGGATTAGTCCGGCTCTGTGCTCCCACCACATCTATCTTGAGGATGACGCTAGGCCGTCGCGTGAGTTCCAACGACGGCTGAATCCGAATCTTCGAGACGTAGTCATGAAAGAAATTTCAAAGTGGTGGAGCGCCGATTTTATCTACCCCATCTCCGACTCCAAATGGGTTAGTCCACTACATGTGGTACCCAAGAAGACGGGTATCACTACAGTTGTCAATGAGTCTGGAGAGGAGATCGCTACCAGAGTGCCCACTTCTTGGAGGGTCTGTGTGGACTACAGACGATTGAATGAGGCCATCAAGAAGGATCACTTCCCGCTACCCTTCATTGATCAGATTATAAAGCGGCTAGCTGGGAAGAGTCATTACTGCTTTCTTTACGGGTATTCTGGATATAATCAAGTGGCCATTGCACCCGAAGACCAGGAGAAAACGACATTCACCTGTCCGTTTGGGACGTATGCTTTCAGACGGATGCCCTTTGGTCTATGTAATGCTCCGGTGACATTCTAAAGATGCATGTTGTCCATATTCTCGGACATGGTGGGTGACTGTTTAGAGGTCTTCATGGATGACTTCTCGGTCTATGGCGACGGGTTCGACGCTTGTCTTGACTGCCTAGACCGCGTGCTTCAGCGCTGCATAGAGGTCAACCTTGTTTTATCTTGGGAGAAGAGTGACTTCATGGTGACTCAAGGGACAGTCCTTGGTAATATAGTCTCCAACAGGGGCATGGAGGTCGATCCGGCCAAGGTGGATATCATCAGAAAACTCAATCCACCGTCCAACTTGCGTCAGTTGCGGTCTTTTCTGGGGCATGTCGGTTTCTACCGGCGGTTCATTCAGGACTTCACTCGTATTGCCCGACCGCTCACTGATTTGCTGACAAAAGACACCGAGTTTATTGTCAATGATAAGTGTCTTGCGTCCTTCGAGACTCTCAAAGATATGGTTGTTTCAGCTCCTGTCCTTCAGCCACCTGATTGGTCTCTCCCATTCGAGATCATGACGAACGCTTCAGATTTTGCCGTTGGGGCTGTGCTTAGACAGAGGAGGGATGGATTACCTTTTGCCATTCACTACGCCAGACGGACTTTGGATGCCGCTCAGCGGAATTACACTATGACTGAGAAAGAGATGCTGGCCGTAGTCTTTGCTTTGGATAAGAACAGATCTTATATTCTCGGATCTAGGGTAACAATCTACACTGATCACACCGCCATCCGGTACTTAATGGCCAAGAAGGGTGCTAAAGCGCGCCTTACCAGATGGATCCTTCTGCTCCAGGAGTTTGATATTGAGATTAAGGATAAACCTGGAGTTAAGAATGTGGTGGCGGATCATCTCTCCAGATTGGAGAATCTTGAGGAATCTGAGCCCAGCGCACCTATCACAGAGACATTTCCAGATGAGGCGATCTTGGTTGTCACCTCGCTCCCGTGGTATGCCGACATTGTAAACTATCTTGTTGCCAAGATGGTTCCACAAGGTTGGCCCAGGCAGAAACTTGAGACCTTCCTGGCGAAGGCCAAGTTTTACCATTGGGAGGATCCCATCCTTTTTCATGAAGGAGGGGACAGCATCTGGAGGAGGTGCATTCCTCAAGAAGAGCATCATAGCGTCCTCACATACTGCCACAAGCTTGAGGCAGGAGGACATCATTCTGGAAAAAGGACAGCACAGAAGGTGCTTCAGTCCGGCCTATGGTGGCCTACTCTCTTCAAGGATTCTGATGAGTTCGTGAAGAGATGTACTGACTGTCAGAAAATGGGAACCTGCCGACAGAGAGACATGATGCCCATGCAACCCATTCACTTTTGTGAGGTTTTTGATGCATGGGGGATTGATTTTATGGGCCCATTTCCTAAGAGTCAGGGATTTGAGCATATCCTGCTCGTTGTTGATTATGTCAGCCGATGGGTTGATGCCATCCCCACCCGAGCCGTAGATGCTAAAACCGTGTGCAAATTCTTGAGGAAAAATATCATTTCACGGTTCGGGGTACCTAGAGTCTTGATTTCAGACGGGGGGTCTCATTTCATCAATGACAAGGTTAGGGCCCTTGCAGACGAGTTCGGCATTGACCATCGGGTTGCCACACCGTATCACCCTCAGGCTAATGGTATTGCCGAAGTATCGAACTGGGAGATAAAAACTATCTTGCAGAAGGTTGTCCGCCCAGACCGAAAGGATTGGTCACAGCTTTTGGACTCGGTCTTGTGGGCTTATCGGACTTCTTTCAAGAATCCATTGGGGACATCTCCCTTTCATCTCGTCTATGGCAAGCCGTGCCATCTGCCAGTGGAAATCAAACACAAATCTTTTTGGGCAGTCACTGGGTTACTGTTAGATCCTGAGAGTATAGGAGACCAGAGAAGAGTAGAGTTGGCAGCCCTAGAATAATTGAGAGATACAACCTTTTCGAACAGCCTACAGTACAAAGAGAAAGTGAAAACATGGCATGATTCGCATATCAGCCGTAAACAGTTTGCGCAGATCAGAGAGTATGGTTGTTTGATTCCAGGCTGAAATTATTCCCAGGGAAATTGCAGAGCAAGTGGAAAGGTCCATATGTGGTCCGGAAGGTACATGACAATGGCAGCATCGACATATCTGAACCGTCATCTTCCTCTACCTTCCGTGTCAATGATCAACGCCTGAAACTATATCTAGATCATGATCCACCGACCATTGACGTTGCCCCCATTCTTCTGGTATGAGATGTGTTCTTTGACTCACATCATCTGCATCTCATACATGGTGATCAATTCCATCTTCCGCTGAACAGATCCATTTGTTCATATCACTCTTCCATCTGCTAATCTCTTTTCTTCTTTTCTTCTTTTCTTCTTTTCCTTTTCTATTTTCTTTATCTATCAAAAAGGTGCCACCCTTGTAGACAGTTTTCCATACTTAGGACGTACTTTGTCCTTAGTATAGGGGGGTGTGCACCCCGAGTTTCTCTATTTTTCGATCCTCTCCATTGTCCCCTCTTCTTGTCTATACTTAGGGCTATTTTACCCTAAGTATAGGGGGAGACAATCTAAGTACGATCTGTTCATTCCCACCCTTGACCCTCCCTGCGTCGTGTACAGTCTGCTATACTTAGGATTATTTCATCCTAAGTATAGGGGGGACGGTCAACTTCTCATTGGTTCATTCTTTGATGCATTCTTGTATTTCTTTATACTTTAGACTTGTCTATACTTAGTACGAGTTATGTCTTCTCTTTTCTCTCCGATCTATGAGGACATAGCTCAAGCTAAGTATAGGGGGTCGTATATATCGCGTATATACTTTAGCCATAACTCGTACTTTCGTATTTTCCTAATAAATATGGCTAAATAATTCTTTAAAATTCATTAAATATCTTTAATAAAAAGGTGATCTGTTCCTCAAATTCTTTTTGTATATACTGATTAATAAATCAGGTGAAAATGTTTTTTGCAAAATGTTTGAAAAAAAGTTTGAAAATCTTTGTGAACATTTATTGAAAACTATTTTGAAAATATTTTGTTACATGTTTTCAACCTTTATAAAAATGTGTGGTTTGTAAAAATTTATTTTCTTTGTGTGAAATAAAATGTTTGAAAAATGATTTGCAAATAGTTTGAAAAATGGTTGCAAAAATATTTGAAAAATCTATATATACTGTTGTGAAAACCTTTGCAAAAATGATTTTCAAATGTGTGTACATGTTTGCAAAAATGTTTGTAAAAATTATTTTGGACTATAGTTTTCAAAAATTGTTTGAAAAATATGTGTCAAATAAGTTTGAGGAATATTTACATCTCACCTAAAATCCTTTATTATATATATACTTATAAAATTGATCACCTACCCTTGTAAATTCTTAAAATCCACTTCTTGTAAATATAAGAAGCACTCCCGTGTACATATTTTTCACCTAGTGTTCAGCCAAAACCTTTTTGTTTTCAAAAATCCCAAAAACATTTGCAAAATTAAAATCCAAAAACATTTGAAAAACCTTTTTGAAAAATACAAAAAATGCATATGCATCATCATCATCTTTTCAAAACTCCATAAAAAGTTTAAAATCTTGAAAATTGCATCACAAAAATATTTCATGCATCGCATTTGCATAGCATTCGCATTTTTTCGGATTGAGTTTGATAGTTGAACAAGTCTAAGTAAAATCCAGAGATTGGAGCTTGATTGGACCTTAAAATATTCCTAATAACAGGAACCTTATAGGAACTGGATTTGAGGTACTTCAGGTCTAGTTGACTTAATTCTTTGAGGATCACGGAACTTGGTTCAATGGATTCTTGACTGCCTAAGTAGAGTATTTCAGAGCACACACACGACTCTTGTTGATAATGACCTAACTTGTACACATGCACCTTTCACATGGCTCAACTCAGTTGGAGTGGTGAGGGGATTGGATTCGCCGGTATGAGACGCACACAAGTGGAAACATTTGTCCTCCTTTAGGGAGGGAAGTGCACCCCAACCCGTCCAGTGATTAGGAAGTCTAACGACAGGAGGCTATGGGTTGCGATAAAGCTTCAAAAGAGGGATAATCTACTGGCTCAAGAGGGAAAACTCCTTATGTAAATGCTATTGTATATAGTATTCAAAAAAAAGTGTTCAGGCATGTACAAAAATAAAAAGCCTGTAAAGTATGTATAAATGTTGTAAAGTCAATAAGCAAGCTTGAGTTCCAAAGTCAAATCATGTGAGCCTGCAGCTGGATGACTTGACTACACTGGTCTTGCATCCTAGGATAGGTAGCTACACTAGCTACCATCCATTCTTCTCTTCACCCCCTCCTCTTGAACTGGTTGCCACTTGAACTTAGAAGGGAATACCCCGCTCCTCGAGGATGGAGTTGCTGGATTGGGGAATCATTGGGTTGTTGTACTGGAGAAGTCAGTTTCTTTGTCATTCTAGTTGGGGAGAGCCACCATCACTTACACTGTACGAGTCAGATTCATAGTCGTAAGAGTTTGCGTATGAGTTGAAGTATTTCCGACCTGGCTATTGAGGAGACTTGGACAGAGTTTCGGGATTCTCGAGGACTGTTGGATTTCAAATTCGGTCCTCACTAAGGTTCCGCCTGCACTAAAATTCCAAAGGTCCGACTTAAGCTCCAAACTTTGATTTTGAGAAGACAAGTTTGATAATCAAATAAAATCCACATTTCTTCTTTTTCTTTTCTTTCTGTTTCTTTTTGCACTTATTGCATAAGTGTTTGCTAGGGACTAGCAAAGGTAAAGTATAGGGGGATGATGAATCCACATTCCATCATCTTTATTCTATCATTTTGGCACCAAAAACCCTAGCAAATGCCTGTAAATAGCATTAACTACACCATCTTAGCATTCATGCATGTACCTGTAAATAGTGTATAAAATACTGTAATTAAAGCCAAAATTATAGTATAAATAAAAGAAAAGAAAAAGAATAAAATATTGTAAATATTTTATGACCCAAAACCCCGAGACCTAAGCATCTTGATGAATAGGTCGACAAGGAATAAAGTAGGGGGAGATAAGGTCAAAATACAGTATAAGTACCTATATTATTCTATTCATTCTTTATTCAGTTTGGGACCTATTTTTGGTTCCACTTTTTATACATCAAATAAAGAAACTTTGTATATGAAAGTTGTAGATAATTTTATAAAGAAAAATACAAAATTGATTTCACTTAAAAATAATGTACAGATAAAAAGTTATGGTCTGAATAAAACTCCAGAATCCCAACTTCCCAGACCCGTATCTCACAACTGAAAACTCCAAATGCATCAAACTCACCTTTAATTGTATATGAAATAAAATAATCTATTTAATGGTGGTGGTTTCGCATTTGGCGGAGCTACGGTTTGAAAGTTGAGTTTTTGACCCTCATTGTACACTTGTACTGATTAAAATAATCAATTTATTCTTTATTCATTATTTTTGTATTTTTATATTTTTATAATTTCATAAATATTATCTACAATTTATATGTATATTAAAACCAGAATAAAAATGCAAAGAAAATTCAAAATAAAAATAATTGTATATATAATACCTCGGTGCTGGACCTATGCACATACCTATACATTACTTACTTGTATTTTATTAAATATGCAAAAGGTATCAGAAAACTGAAACAAAAATATGTTTATGTGTATAAAAGTATTGTATAATTTTAAAAAATCATAAATAAAAATAATAAAATTTAAAAATACCAAAATAAAAAATCAAATAATCAAACATATAGGTAATATACCTATATAAGGTGTAAAAAGTAACTTGTAAAAATATATCTCATAAAATTAATTAAAAATCACTATAAAATAGTTTATAAATTTATAAAAACTTTTTATTTTATAACCTAATTAAAATAACGTCGTTTGTTATTTTTAATTGATTTTATAAGGGGTTTTTCCTGGTTGGTCCACGTGGACCAACCAGGTTGGTCTGACAGTTGACCTCCGGTCAACTGTCTGACCTCCCCCCTGTGGCATGTCAGAAATGGGTTTTTGTCTCCTTTCACCCATTTTTCTAGGTCAGTCCTTGCTTCCTTTCATGATAGCACCTTCAGAGTTTTTGCTCCTCGGACAATTGTGATTCACGCCCAAGGTAATTCTTGGGCTTTGGATCACTGATCGAAGCGTTGCGCTTCGATATGTGGAGCACAATAACCACTTTGTTCAAAACCCCCTGTCGACCTCCTTGACTCTTTGAACTGCATTCCATCCAAGTTTCCACCCCCTTGACCTCGTTAGAGTCTCTTGGAGGTGACAGCTCCGCGAATCCCTCTTCAAGGTGGTGGATCAGCAAGACCTGGGTGTGTTCAAATCGACCTCCGGCCACCCCGTTGAGGTACATTCTTCCTCTCTCTTTCTGGGCTTGAGGCCGTTTATTCCCTATTTTTTTCGTTCTCTTTCCACTCCCTAGCGTCATAGCTTTGTAAATCCGTCGTCACCTCCGAATCGCGTCACTGAATTCGCATCATTCGTACCCTCGCCGGAGCGCTCCTCCGGTCGCAACTCCCATCGTCACCACCTTCACGTTCGCAACGGCTTTAATGCTACCACGGGGTCGGGGCAGTTTACCCCCGACTCTTTCACTCTCTTTTGCAGGTGCAGGACATTAAGTGACACCTGGGGTCGATTCTGGGCCTCTGGCCGGAGATATCTGGAGCGCCCAGCTCCGCCACCGCCGTGGCTGCTACCTCAGGCTCCGGCGAGAGTTTTGAGTACCTCAGGAGATCGACGACACCTGCAGGAGGTTGCTGAGATCTTTTGGAGGATCGCCGGACAGCGGAGGAGGGAGATCAGAGCCGGTGAAGCTTGCACACCCGCGGGTTCTTCTCAGTTCGTCGAGAGGATCTCGCCACCGTCGGATTGGGTCGGATCTTCCAGAGATACAGCAACCTTTGGATCGCGCATGATGACAACCGTCGGATCATTTGGCCTCATCTAATCCTGACCGCACCGGACGAAGGGGTATCGGGAGCCCCTACGCTGACACGTGTTAAGTGGGTTAACGCCCACCGTCGAATCGCCCCTGGAGCTGGGTATTTTGCGACTTAAACCTAGCCCTTTTTGGATTTATTTAAGACTCTTTAAACTTTCGTCTGATGCTTTAAACTTTTTGTAATAATTGCTAAACGACCCCCGTACTTTTAGATATTGCATCTCGGTCCCCCCTGGTGCACGTACCCGTCATGTGCGCTTGGGCCTTTTGCAAAAAGGACCCAGTGTGTTTTTGTATATTTAAGTTCAGTGCCAACACTTTAGTAAGTAGTTATAAAATTCTTGGGCATTTTTCATTTCAGCCCCCAAGCTTATGTGGTTTTGCATCTGTGCCCCTCCCAGGCGTGCGTGCCATGCACGTGGGTCTAGGAATTTTACAGAAAAGCCCTTGCGGTTTTGGTGATTGGTTTTTGGTCCAGAATATATTTAATTCAGTACAATTTTTTGTGTGAAAATTGCAAGCTTGCCTCTGGAATTTTGTCTAATTGCGAAATAGTCCTTGCTTGGCTGTGAACTTTTTGCTTGCTTGTAGTATTTATTTGGAGCCTCATTTTAATTCCAAAAATTTTCAAGATTTAAACTTAAGCTCCTGGGTACTTGTACTTTAACGCCATAATTTTAGTTTTTGATTTTATTTCATTTTTATATTTATTAAAAATCAAAAACATGCTTTTTGCTGCTGTCTAGCTTAGAAAATACCAAAAAATATTAAAATACTTCGAAAAATTCCAAAAACATTCCCTACTACCTATTTTAAGTCATTTTAGTGTCATTCCAAAAATCATTAAAAAACTCAAAAGAAAAACCTTAAAAATTAAAAAATATTAAAAAACTTCAAAAAAATCTAAAAAATTATAGAAAACTCCAAAAATTGAAAACTCAAGTTCTGTAGTCTCCTGCTTTTATTGTCTTTATTTGAAAAATAGTTTGGAAAAATTTTGTGGCTATCTGATATTTTTAATTCTCATTTTACCCCCAGCCAGTAGCTTGTCCACTGTTTTGGTTTATTTCAGTGTTTAAAAATACCAAAAATATTTTGAAAAATACCCAAAAATCACAAAAACAGTAAAAAAATATAAAAATACCAAAAAGATTTTATTTCTGAATTTCTGGTTATTTTTGTACATTTTTGTAAATAGTTTATCACCCTTTTTATTACATTGTCTTTATCTTCCAATATTGAAAAAAATATAAAATACAAAATTATAAAAATCAGAAAATTAAAAAGCAAAATACAAAATTAAAAATTAAAAAATATTAAAACCCAGAAAAATATTTGGTTGCATAGTGTAGACAATACTCACATTCACTCACACACATTTGCTTGATCTACCCTGTTTGCTCCCTGTGTTCGAACTCTCTGCATACTTGCTTGCTATACATCTTTTGTGCAGAGTTAAAAATAAATTTTAACTCCACATTTATTTCTAATTCTTTGATCTATAGTGTGGGTTAATTGTTGATTAATTCCATAGTTGATAGGTCAACACTTTGACAGTGTTCCCGCCTTGTGTGGAACACAAGACCGATCGATTTTCTGAGTTATCACCCTCTCCGCCGCAGGAGGTGGAGGGCCGTTGGGGATGACAACCAGCAGTCGTTCGATCCTTTCGAACGGCCAGGAGCCCTCCATGTCGCCATACCCTATAGCCGTCGGATTAGCGGATCCTATGCCTCCGGATCGTGCCACGCCATCGCTATATCCGTGCTCTAGGTACCGTTGGATCAATCCAGATCCAACGATCACTAATCAACCACATCGTCACCTCAGGAGCGAGCCCATCACCGTTGGATCGATCACTGATCTGACGGACCCAGACACGCCACGCATCATCAGCCAGAGGCTGTTGGATCATCCTTGATCCCACGGTCCAGATCTGTCCACGTCGCCTGATCTGAGCCTCTTCCCCGACCACTAGGCTCGGATCACCCGAAGCTTCTCTGAGCCAGATCCGAACCTCTAGAGCCGCCTGAGCCTCGCTCTGAACCTCCGAAGACCACCAAGCCTAGGACCCCCACGTGACCCGCACGTGCGTCCTGGGCAAATCGCACTGAGGCCCCTAAGGTTTCCAAAATTACATTTCAGTCCTTGCCAAGCGACCCCACATGAGGAGCACGTGTTCTGTGGAGAAATTGCATCCACCACCCAAGCATTATAGGTAATTGCATATTAGTCCATGTCAGCACGTTTTATTTTCAACAATTTTAATTCATGTAATTGCATTTACACCCCTATCTTTGCATGTATATTTAGGCATTCATACTAATTCATTTTTCAGTTGGAAAAATTACATTGTATAACTTATATTGTCCTCTTCATTATGTGACATGTGGCATATTTTTGTAATATTAGTAGATTTTTCTATTAATTAATTGGTTTATTTTTGCTATATTTTTCCCATTTATGCCTTTTAATTGATAGCAATTTCTTTGTGACTCCAAAAATCCCCAAAAATTCACATTAGATCTAGGATAATTAGCTTTACCTTGCATAAAAATTTCATCTTAATTGTACGCATCTCGAGGCCTAAATAATTCATTTAGTGATTTTCTTAATTAATTTTTAATAGGTTCATTTCACATCAAAAAGTAGGTTTAATAATTTTCCTGGATTCCTCGCCTTCAGATTTATCTAGAGTAATTTTTCTCCCAAAAATATTGTGATTTGGTATTTATTAAAATTAATTTAGATAAAATCACCTTGCATTCATATTTAATTTACAGTAATTTTGTTTAGTGTCAGAAAATTCCAAAAAAATAGTGTTGCCTAATTTAATCCCGTTTCATCACCAAGTTTCGTAATTTTTGGACTTGATTTGATCACCTTTATGAATTAATTTATAAACTGGCTAGATTTTGCATGTGTCTTGCATAAAAAACCGAAAAAGACCAAAAAAATTATTCCTCAAAAATCAAACCTTGGTTGTTGAAAATTTACCTAAGGAGACAACTGCCTCCCTGAGTTCGACCTTGGGCTTGTCCAAGTAAAAAAATTTTACCGCTCGAGATTAACTTGTTTTTAATTAAAAGTGGTTTTTGATCCGCTCTAATTATCTGACTGCAACAAACATTCTTAATTAATTTGACCTTTAATTTGATCGAATTAACAAGGGTAGTGGGACTGTTGTCAAAATGGCATCGTTGCTGGGGAGGCACGGCTTAGGTTAATTTGCAATATTTCTAAGTGCTTGATTTTCTATCTCCGAGTAGTATGACCCCCGGTTTTCTTATGAATATTTCCTGTTCTTTAATTTTTGTATTTTTTGTGTCATTCTCTATCTGACCTCAAATTGTTTCTATGCGAGGAACGCGAGGAGTCAAAGACGCTTTGAGGAATCGACATTTTAATTCTTTGAGTGATTTGAGAGGATTTGTAATTTATTTTTATTTTTATTTTTCCTTTATTTTTGCATCATTTCAGTGTTTCCCGTTTGGGTTCTCACGTATGTAAAGATAGTGGAACCGTGTCCCCATGTGCTGTGTGGATTGAATTGTAAATTAGGCTTGCACTAGCGGCTCCTCGAGCCACTCTAGGATTTGCTTGTGCTTGTAAGTTTCTAAGACCACACAATACACTTAAAAGATGCACTTAGACCGCAGATCTAGTTAAAATAACCTGGGCTTCACTCGCTAATAGAACTGCTTATCTAGGAGCGAATTTTGTGGCTTGCATTTGCATATAATGTAAAAGATCTCAATTTTGTTCTGCATCCTGCATAAAAGCGAAGGGATCACTGTAAGTATTCTTCACTTAGCATACGCATCATCGGTTTTCGTGCATCAGCTTTTCTCGATTTCCCCCTCTGTTTTTCAAACTTAATTTAAACGGAAATTGAGACTGGACGTTAGGCGTGTTGTGTGGTTGGATTAACAATTGATAACTTAACTTAAAACCGGAACTGCTAAAATTATTGACCAAAAAATCAATAAAAATGGAAAAACTGTTTGCGGGAGACTAATCCCCGACCTTGTTTTCAGGCTGAGTGAGTGTACTTGAGTGTGTGTGAACACCTTAAGGCAGAGCCCAAATCACTGCCTTCCATATCACGTTCCGACTAATCCTAGCAAATATCACAAGTTGAATTTATTAAGGTTCACTGACTAGTACCAAGTAGCCTCCGCCTGTCTCAGGAAGATAGGGGCGAAATTGCGGTACTTCGCGACAAATTGCCAGTAACCCCCCGGGGTGAAGTTCCGACCTTGTCAGCCTCCGCCTGCTTGCAGGTAGATAGGGGCAGGTCTTTGAATCCATTAACTTGGGATAGGAGCGAAGAGAGGAAGGACCAGCGGTATCATAGGAAACAGGTTAAACAGGGAAGACGCATCTGGCTTTGAGCTGACTTCCCTATAAGCCGCATAAATCCTTGCTATCTTGCTTGAAAAATCACACTTAAAATATAAGATTAATTGGACTCGGTTTCGGGTCCTTCACTATGTTGAGTGTGAACCCATGGTCTTGGATTGAATTGTTTGCTTCAGGTAGGAGTCAAATCCTATCTTCACTTAGGACTCCTGATTCTTCTCACCAAATCAAGATGAGTGATTGGGGGGATATCGACTCTTTATTCACCAATCTCTCTTTAAGCCCCCCACAAAACTCCTCTTCACCGGCACAAGCGCACCTTGGACCACCCAGGACTCGTGACCCTCTTGAGTTCTGGTTCCCTTACATCCAGGGTGGTTATTCTCAAACCAACCCTTTCATCTCCTCTGAGCTTACCAAGGAAGACCATCGCCTCGGTAAGAATCCCTTCCTTGATTTATCCTCTAACACAGTCCATGTTTAATACCCAGGACTAGAGGACAAGTTGCCACCTAAGAAGCCACCGGATGAGGACCCATTGCGACAGATTCTTAATCGCCTCGCCAGAACAGAACAACAAAATGTGGATCTCACAGCTAGAATGGGACAGATCATTGCAACAGGAGGAATCAACCGACCAATGGTTGATGTTTACAACCCAGCGGAAAATGAGATGCACAGTTGGTTGGCACCAGCAGTTCCCCCTGAAGCATTCGAGCTCAAGCCCTACTTCCTTAGCCTGCTACCGAAGTTCAACGGAAATGCCCATGAAGAATCATATGCCTTCCTCCGAGACTTCGAGCTGGTTTGCAACAACCTTAGTCATCCTAAGGTTGGGCAGGATTACATTAGACTGAGGGCCACCCCTTTTGCCTTAGGAGATAAGGCAACACATTGGCTGAAGAATCTAGGGGTGATATGTACAACCTGGATGCAGTTCAAGGACTTATTCCTGAAGAAGTTCTACCCTCTCAATAGAACTAATCAAATGAGAACAAAGATCGCTAGTTTTTGCCAGGGACCTAGTGAACCATTCTATGAAGCATGGGATAGGTTTAATGACCTAATTCAGAAATATCCCTGCCATGGTATTTCTAAAACGATCTTAGTCCAGACCTTGTTCTGTGGCATGACCCAGAGATGCAGGGGTTAGTCAGTGCCGCCTGTGGATGAAGCTATCTGAACAAGAACGAGAATGCTATATGGAAGATATTAGAGCAGATGGCGGAAACAGGCAGGTCGCTGGCCACCAGGGCCTATCAGTTGTCTCCCTCATTCCTATCCAACGAGACAACTAGGAGAACTGTAGCGGATCTGACAGAGGACCTCATCCCCAGCATGGGGATAATAGCTGACAAGTTAACCATGGTCGAGCAGATCCACAAGAGGGTCACTAACCTTGAGTCTCTCTCACGTCTGCCGAAGCAAGTGGAGGAACTTACTGAGAAGGTAGCTAAGATGAAGCTACCTGCCCCTTCTGCACCACCTGCACATGTGCACTGAGTCCATCTTGTACAGGAGCATGCATTGGGGCCTCAGAGTGGCTGGGTAGAAGATTAGACTTACACCCAACAGGATCAGCATGCACCCCCACAAGTGGAGACCGGATACGAGGAGCCTCCGTAGGTGTTCGAGATCAACGAGCTATGGTACAACCGTGACCCCATCAGTAGATAGTCGGGGATGGGGAATGGTCAGCCTCACCGACCTTCCCCAGCTTACCAGGAAACTAGCTCCATACCTGCACCACGCTTTGTTCAGTCCAGGCCCAAACGAGAATACCAGCCTCAGTAGCACCAGCAGCACCAGCGCACATTCCACTCGGGCCAGTAGGGCCTGACACCGTCCCACTAGCAGCAGTAATATCGGCATGGCCAGCAGGGCCAGTACAGAACCTCATCCGGAAGTCAGCATCGGCAAACCCAGCCCACCGAATTGGAGTCCCTCACCTTGGCGATCCAGACCCCGTCTGATAGGGTCCAACAGATCCAGAATGACTATATGGATATGAGAACCGATCTGAATCGTGCTTCTCGTACCTAGGATCAACAAATGGTGCCAAAGACCCCAATTCCTGCCCAGGTTCAGGCCAATCCGAATAGCTTAACTCAGGGCCAGAACCGACCTCGTGATCAGGTATACTATTCAGATAATCCTTTATCTGAACATGAGATCCTTTAATATGATAATGTAAACCATATGTCCCTCAGGATCGGAAGGATCGTGATCATACCTGATCGGGCACGGGCACCGGAGGAAGGAGCCGCCAATTCTCTACCTGAGGAGAACATGAAGGAAGAAGAGGAGCAGCACCACTATCACCACCACCGACAGAAGAAGAGGAGTTCTGGGTCCTCGAAGCAACAAACCTGCATCAGCAAAGAGTCAGACGAAACCGACAAAGAGACCACACCTCCATATGAGGAGGACCATCCAGAAGTCATGGAAGACACATCACCGGTTTTGCCTCAGCATTTTCCTTTTAGTTATAGTCAGAGTCCGAGTCTGTTTCAGAGTCCGAGTCTTATACAGAACTCAGTTCCCGCATTGAATGAAAACATTTCAGTTTCAGAACATGAGTTGGAGTCAATAATCCCTTTCCCCCGAGCTCTCAAGGGTAGAAAGAAGAAAACTAAAAAAATCCAAAAAGATGACCCTGAGATGGCAGAGTTTTGCAACAAACATATCAAGGTCACAATCCCCTTTGACAAGTACGTGGAAATGACTCCTGTATTTCGGAAGTACCTTAAGGTGAGATGCACACCTACTAGGGTTAACAGGAAGACCAAAAGCCGTGTTGAGAAACACATTCTGTTAGTAGCCACGACTTGTGCAATAAAGAACTCGTTTCCAAGGAAACGAAGAGACATGGGTGAACATTATGTGGTGAGTCATGTCGATGACATTACGTTTGCATGCACTCTCCTAGACAATGGATCCTCAATTAATTTAATGCCTACAACCCTCTATGAGCGTCTTAATCTTGGACCTCTTAGGAAATTTAGAGCCGTCCTACAGTTCGCTGATAAATCAACCAAGAGGTCCCAAGGAGAATTGAGGAATGTTGTAATCAAAGTCGAGGGTCAAGAATACATGGTGGACTTCACTATCCTAGATATGGAAACCCCTCGTAATTGGAGAGACTCCCAGATCATCTTAGGCAGGCCCTTCCTCAGGACAGCAGGGGCCTTGTTTGATTATAAGATCAGGAAGATCCAGTTCCAAACTCCAGGCGGAGATAAGTAACTTGAGATGAAGCAAACCAGATGGCAGAGACCGGATTCCGAATCCAGCATCGAGTACTCTTCAATCGAAGCAGACTACGATCATGTAGACACAGTTGGGCCATGGAGACAGAACCCGACCATCACCGATGAGTCCCTCCCCTCCGAAGATGATCCCGTGCATGAGTCAGTTTGCGAGGCCCTCAGAGACGAGTACATCTCAGAACGTGCATCTCCCTACATCTTCGATGACTTAGAGGCCCAGTTGGGCCTGTCAGTCCTTCCCTCTTTAGGACAATCGGAAGATGAGGATGACGAGTCGGACGCGGCTTTTGCCGATTGCATGGAGACCTTTGATAATCCGACTCCAGAATCGAATAACTTGGTGGCAGCAATTACAGAGAAAGATCCAGCCACTTCCAACACCGAACTAGGTTCGATTGAGCCAGATTTCCTAGACAATCACACCATACCTGAGCTCAAGCCTTTACCCACAACACTGAAATATGCCTTCCTTACGAGTCAAGAGAAGAAATATCCGGTCATCATCAGTTCGCGATTGACTGAGGAGCAGGAATCTCGCTTGCTAGAGATCCTGAAGAAAAACTGTAAGGCAATAGGCTGGATCATTTTCGATCTCTACAGGATAAATCCCGCTTTGTGTTCGCACCATATCTACTTGGAAAATGAAGCCAAACCCTCTCGTGAATTCCAACGTCGTTTGAATCCAAATTTATGAGAGGTAGTCAAGAAGGATATAGAGAAATGGTGGAACGCGGGATTCATTTATCCATCTCCGATTCTAAATGGGTGTCCCCGTTCCATGTGGTCCCGAAAAGGTCGGGAATTCAGACGACCACCAACGAGGACGGAGAGGAGATCGTGACGCGAGTGCCCACGTTGTGGCGCGTCTGTGTGGATTACAGACGCCTAAATGCTGCGACGAAGAAGGATCATTTCCCCCCACCATTCATTGATCAGATCCTAAAGAGACCAGTGGGGAAAGAGTTCTTCTGTTTCTTGGATGGGTTCTCGGGATACAATCAAGTAGCCATAGCTCCGAAGGACCAGGAAAAGACCATGTTTACATGCCCCTTTGGTACCTATGCTTTCAGGCGCATGCCCTTTGGGTTATGCAATGCTCCAGGTACATTCCAAAGGTGCATGATTGCTGTATTCACCGAAATGGTCGGTGAATTCCTGGAAGTCTTCATGAACAACTTCTCAGTCCACGACGATTCCTTCGATTTCTGTCTTAGGAATATGGACCGAGTCCTCAAACACTGTTGTGAGGTCAATCTGGTGCAGTGACGGAGACAAGGGGGGGCGGGAGGGGGCTTGGCCCCCCTGTCTCCCAACAAATCCTTATTATATGTTATATAATAATAGTATATGATTTAAATACAATAGTTAAATATAAATACTAATAAGTTGTATAAAATGCCCCCCCATCTTCCATCTATAAGTTGTATATAATTCTTTCACCTTCATTTATGTTTTACAAGAACTACAAGTTATACATTTAAAGATACAAACAGTTATGGATATATCCGTATCCGATCCGTCACCGTATCCGTTATATTCTAAAATAGATACGGATATGGACATTGTTTTGATATTCGCAAACATCCGTATCCGTAATCGTATAAGCATTTTTGTATATAAATATAGTCATATATTTATTTTTAACCATGTAGAACATAATTCTATACCTTTTTTTACCATATCTGTATAACATTACTCGTATGCGATCAATATCCGCTTTACATCTATACATGTTTTTAAGGATATGGTAAGATAATTTTAATATCTGTCAATATCCATATCAGCATACATATTCCTATTAAAAAAGGATAAAGATTCGATAATACCTATATCTGTATATGTATCCATCCATTTGCATCCCTATATAATAACTACAAGAACAAATAAGTATGTAGAGATTTTTAGTTTGTCATTATATCGCATGTTATTTAATATGTATTGATGAATAATATTTAATGAGATTTTTTATGTTTGAGATTAGGAAAGAATGTAATATCCGTTCTTATATCAATACCATTGGTCCATATAGTAATGCTTAACCGTCACGATTTTAATATGGAGGATTAGTTGAGATTCTGAAAAATATGATAACGCTTATTGACCTTCATTAATGATATAGTAATCGATATGACATTCGTCTGTATTTTTTACATAAAAATCATTTTGTAACAAATAGTACGCGTAATTGTATATTTTACAACGGATGAAATATTGATAGATTAAAAAAACATCCATACACACATTTCATTGTAGTGAATCATTCCCTTTATTAAAGATGTATAATTAAGTATGAGAATTTACATGTTGTACGCATTTGGACCTTTTATGTCTTTTTATGAACTTTCATTTGAACATAAATAAACCCTTTAAAAATGTTGGATTATTAAAATAATTGACAAAATCTAGAATTTAAAGAATAATTACACTATGCAAAATATACCAAAATAAGGGTATAAATGATTAATTATGGACATGCATATAAGTGTTTTTGTGATTTGAAGAATTTTCTAAGGACCTTTTAGTCCATATAATATTCGTTTGGATATTTATGTGAAATCGTAAATTTATATGTGTATCTTTGTAAGAATTCCTTGCTAATAAATATTAATAATTTAAAAGATAAATAATAACATAGATAAACTTTATATATAATGTATCTACATGTATACGTATGTATATGTGTATATGTGTGTGTAGTCTCAATAATTTGGCCCCCCAGGTAAACATTTTTGGCTTCGTCCCTGATCTGGTGCTCTCCTGGGAGAAAAGTCACTTCATGGTTGACGAGCCACGAACCTACCCTTTTTAATGTTGTCGGATTGACTATCTCATTGCAGTCGGATAGATCCGCGTTGATCAAAAATTAGCCGTACAAATCGATGAATCAACGAATAAATGTACGCGCGGTTTTATGTTTATTTAGCCTGGGCAAGCCCCAGGATCGACTCAAGGAGGCAAAGGAACAACTCGGGATCAGATTAGAGGGATTAGGTTGCGGTTTTCCGAGTGGGATTTTTTATTTTTTTAAGCAATAAAAATGCCAAATGCAACAATACAGATGAATTAGGTTGTTAAGAAAATCAACAACTTAGCCAAATTTAATTTTATTATTAAATTAATCCAAATTGACCAAATTGTATTTTTCCTATAAACATAATCCAATAAAGAATGCAAAATATATTTTTTTGGAAATTTTGGATTTAAAATGCACACATGAAAGAAAAATACAAACTTTTTTGGGGTTTTATGCATTTTTTGTGCAAATGATACGCAAAAATTATGAAAATTTTACTAAAAGTTAAATATGATGAAATTAAGCTAGGATAATTTTTTCTGGAATTTCTGACACTTTGTGATTTTTTATGATTTTTTTACTGAAAATAGAGAGATTGCGGGTATTTAATTCCCAATAAATCCACAAAATCAAATTATCAGAGAGCTATTTATCTCAAATTAATGTTTTAATAAGTTATCTAGGAGAGTTGAAATTGCTCAAAAATATTATTCGTGGAATTAATTAAAAAATATTTACAGAAATCACCCTAGAACTTATTTTATGCACAAAACAACTCCTAATTGGACGAAATTTGGACTATGATTAAATCACAATAAGAGGCATCATCTACAATTTTTTCACAATTTTTGGAGTAAGAAATATGTCTATGTGAATTTCAGAGCATAAATGGGCAAAATATCTTTGATTTTCACTATTTGATTTTTAATAAATAACCTGATGCTTACAAAAATGTAAATAAATAGCCACAAGATAAAGAATTAGTTGCTCTACAACATGCTATTTCTTTGATTGAAAATTGATGCAAAACTAATGTCCAAATAAATGAATAAAGTTAGGGTTGTCTATGCAATACAGAAATTGAAATAAATGAACTTAAACTATGCACAGGGGTGCTTTTGTAATTTTAAAAAAACTTGAAAGATTCAAAGGAAATTTTCACAATATAAAAATAAAAGAAGACCTTCTTCAACAACGCTAGGGCAGATGCCAGAGGAGGCGGCGCACGGAACGGTGGCAGCTGGGGCGGGCGTTGGCGAGCGGGAGCGCGCGCGGCGGCGTGTCGGAGAGGCTGTGGCCTGGGCATTGGCGCACGACGCTCGTGGCGATGTAGGAGCTACGGTAGCAAAGGGCGTAGGGGCGGCTACTGCCTCGGCTGGAGAACGTGGTGGGAGGCCGGGCGGCACGCTTGGGGCACGGCACACTGGGAGCGGAGCTGGAGGCGGCCGCGACGTTCAGGTGGCCGGCAGCGGTGAAGAAGTACGGTGACGGACCTGCGGAGGCACGCGAGGGCGGTTTGGTGGCTGCTACAGCGCCGAGGCGGCACGATGGCGAAGGGCCTCCGTCGGTGGTGGGCCGTGGGAGGCGCGGCCAGCGAAGGGTGTAATTGGCTGGAGGGCTCCCGCGGTTGGGGCAGAGATGGCAGCCGGTGCCGCGGCGAGAGGGGGACGATGGCGGAGGGCCGGCGTGGATGCAGGACCTGTGCCTTTTTTAGTTTATTTTTTTCTTTTTTTGTAATTTTTTTGTATTTTCTTGTAATAGCAAATAGTGGTGAAAATATATATAATGAAGATCTAGTGTGTGTGGTGATAGTGGTGATAATGGTAGATGGTGATAGAGTTTCTGTGTGACGAGAAAATAAATACTATTAGATAAAAATGAAATGAGAAGGAAAAGGAGAGAATAACTTACCTGTGGTTCGTTGGATTGTGGAGCCGCATCGTGCGGCTTCTGGTTGTGGCTTCAAGGAGATGGCGGATGCTCCGAAGCTTTGGCAGCCGATGTAGAGTTCTACTGCAACGTGAAAAAAAAATCCACGGATCTCGCTGAAGGAAATAGCTGTCGTTGCTCTACCTAAATGTGTCGCAACTGTCACCTACAACACGTGGGGGATGATGGCTCTCGTCTCTCAATTGGCGGATGAAAAACAATGGAGGAGGAGATGGGAATATAAAGAGGAGGAAAGGGAAGTTGAAGAAGAGATGGAGAGAGTGGAGTAGTGGGGAGTCATTGGCTTGGAGTGGAAGAAAAGAAAGGGGAGAAGAGGTAAACGGGAGATTTAAATAAATAATTAATAAAATAATATAATAGGCTACTGAAAATAATTAAAATATTAACAATAAAATAATAATAATAAATCCGAAAATAATAAAATAAATTCAAAATAATAAAATAAAGGGGTGACATGTCGCAGCTCCAAGAGCTGTCACATGTCGCTCTTAGAAAATTCAAAAATTAAATGTAAAGAAAAATAAAAAAGAAATAACAAAAGGGATTAAATCAAAAAGTGGTCTACACAAAAATAGCTCGTCTCAACGAGATCTACAACTTTCGTGAAGAGCCGAAACTCAAAGAAAGTCATCTGTACAAAATGTATTTTTGGGTGGTACTTAATAGATATTAAATACCGCATTTTATCTTTTGTAATTTTTGTTATTTTTCAAAAGAAGAAAATTTAAAATAAAGTTAGAGAAGATATGAAAAGAATATTTGCAACTTAATCTAATTTTTTTGTATTTTTAATAAATCATAAAATGAAAAGGTAAAATACATGGGCAAAAAGGTCAATATGTACAATATACAAAAGGGGCCCAAAACCTAAGTTTCACATACAAGCTCCGATTTTAATGAAATTAGTCTCGTTTTGATGGTCTTTGAATGTATATTACTTTAAAAGTGAGTATACCTAATTCAGAGGTTGTATGAGAGAGATATGCACATTTTAATGTCTAAGGTCTCCAACTGGGTTTGGGGTTTTATTGGGTAATTTTACAAGTTAATATTTTTTGATATTTTTCCTTTATTAGTGTTAGTCATATTTACACAATAGAGTTGGTTTTATTAGATTCAGAGTTAGTATAAAATATATACAAATAGGGTATTTATGGTGAATATACAGGTGAATATTTACAAGTGAATTTGGCTTCTTATTTTATGTAAATATGAATGCTAAAATGCAGATATTATGCTTGCATGCATGAATGCTAATTATGCAATATAAGTGGAAATATGCATCTAATTACTCGGGAACAAAGCTCTATTTTCAACTTTTAGAGTGATGAATCACAGATTCATCAACCCCCTATACTTAAACCTTGCTTGTCCCCGAGCAACTAAAATGAGATGCAAGAGTGAAATGATTTTGGGTTCCATACTAAGGTCATGAACAAAAGTTGAAAATGGAGCTTGACTCAACCTTTGGACTAATTGTGTGGCGGAACCTTATTGGGACCTGAACTTAAGACCTAACAGACTTCAAGTTCCACAAGTATTCTATTCAAGACTCCTCAATAGTCAGGTCAGAACAAATCCTCAGACGTAAATTTCTGATGACTATGATTCTTACTTGTACTGTGTAAGTGAAATGTAACTCTCCACATCAGAAATGGCTAAGAAGCAGCCTCCTCTAACAAGGTAACTTCTAATTACCCGGTCCAATAACTCTTTCCTCGAGGAGCGGGGTGTTCCCTTCTAAGTTCAAGTGCAGCCAGCTCAAGAGGAGGGGGTATAGAAAAGAATGGACGGTAGCCAGTGTAGCTACCTATCCCGGGATGCCTGACCAGTGTAGCCAAGTCATCCAGCTGTAGACTTCTTGCTAATATACATACTCCGACAGGTATTTTATTTTCACTTAAACCTGTCTGATTTTTTTGAAGTTTTTGCATTTTCCCTTTTTTTCTTTTTTTTGAACTATATACAAGGTGCAGCATGTACATCAGGAGTTTTTCCTCTTGAGCCAGTAGACTATCCCTCTTTTGAAGCATTATTGCTACCCGCAGCATCCCGTCCTTAGATGTCAACACTATCAGACTAGGTTGAGATGCACTACCCTCCCTAGAGGAGGACAGATGTTTCCACCCGTTTGCTACTCCAAGCTAAAGGATTCTACCTCCTCACCACCTCATCAATGAAGAGCTATGTGCATTGTGCTTGTCCAAGTTAGGTCATTATCTAAAAGAATCATGCATGTGCACGAGATATTCTACTTAGACTGATTAAGATGACATATGAACATAGACTTGCGGACTCAAAGAATTAAGTCATTTGACCTGAGAAATCTTAACTCCAGTTCCTATAAGGTTCCTCTGAAATTAGGTGGATTAAGGTCAAATCAGGTCCATCCTCAATATCTACTCATAACTTGGTTCAGAACCCACTAGCTTTTCACTTTGCATATGCAAGATATGCATATGAGATGTAGATGACATGCTATGTAGATGAAATGCAAGACTCTTTTTTTGAATGCAAGGATGATATGCAAGAGTAAATAAGAAGCCTTTATTTTCGACATTTTCATTTTATTTTCTATTATACAGCAATTTTTACAAGAATATTCTTTACAACAATTTTAGTTTGTACAGCTTGTAATAATATACATAATGCACAAGGTTTTGGTATACATCCTATTTTACAACAAATTTTACAAAAGTATGTTTTACAAGTTTTATACAAGTATTATACATATAGTACAAAATTATACAAGTAATTTTTTTTTCAATTTTTACCCATCCCGTAATTATTGCATAATATATACAAAAAATACGTGAAAATACACGAAAGTACAAGCTATGGGTAAAGTATATATGTAATATATACACGCCCTCTATACTTAGCGTATGCTATGTTCTCAGAGCATGAAAAGCGAGGAAAAAGACATAGCTCGTGCTAAGCGTAGGAGAGCTAAAATAACAAAATTGTATAGAAGTCGCTCTGCCCCCCTATACTTAGGCTCTGGAAGCCTAAGTGTAGAAGAATATCAAAAATGGGGCGGGCGAGGTTAAAAGGGGAAATGGAGGAGTATATACATGGCAGGCATAGGTCCCCCCTATACTTAGGCTCTGGTCAGCCTAAGTACAGGACAGGAATGAGTGTAAGAACCAATGAGATCTAGAGAATATACAACGAATGGTGAAGAGACTCGGGTCATTCTCCCCCTATACTTAGGATCTAGTCATCCTAAGTTTAGCCATAAAATGAAATGATATGGAGCCGTGGCGAGTGATTCGAATCACTGGGGAGGGAAGGAAAGAAAATATATACAAGGAGGATTGAGAATATACAGGGATCAAGAAGGTTTGTGACGAACCTTCTTACGGGATTGAGGTGGTGGGTAATATACAAGTGTGTCGCTGTCGGAATCGTGCTCAGATGAATAGTAGTGCGGTGAAGGGATCGTCCAACGCAGGTCGACAGACGACTGCTTGCTTAGATACAGCTTAAGAACAGTCGAACTGAGCTCACTCATATAAATCACCTTATCCGGACCCGATGAGGATTCCTCTGATAATTCCTTCTCCAGAATGTTGAAGGAAATTTTCTTGGTCGGTTTTCTAGAACTTGAATCATGGAGAGGGAGATGAGAGCAACGCGCCTTGAGAGGTTTGGGGGAACACCTCGAGGAATCAATTCTCAACTTCCTCTCACTAGAAAGCCGACTAGAAGAGGGAGCAACCGTGTTTTTATGTGGAGTCAATTTTGTCTGGGTTGTTTCCTTAGAAGGTCCGGGTCGTGGTGTGGTGCTGACTATGGGTTCCTCATCAGACGAGTTACCATATAGATTGTAATATTCCTGAAGGGTCAGCACATGTCTCGGGAAGGTTCTAGTGGTCTCAGCTGGCTTGGCATTATTGGGCTCTTGTGTCGGATCATCAAAATGGTCAAGGCAATCAACAAAGGTCATGTCTGACTTAATGATAGCTTATGGTCATGAGTCCTCCTTAGAAGCTGTCACGGTGGTGGTGCAAGCAGTTGATGAAGTGAAGGTGTGGGGAGTCTCAGAACCAACGGTCGTCCGCGTAGTCGGTCTCTCAGGTGTAGCAGAGAGGTGGGACTCATCTACCTCTCGATGGTCACGACTGTCAACGAATGTGCGGGTCACCTTAGAGTAAAGTGCATCAAAGAATGAATGAGGTCGGAGTGCTCCCAATGCTGAAAAATCGATCTTCTGAGTCTCGCAATCTATAGTCACCTTAGCCAAGGCTAAGAACGGCTTCCTGAGAATAATCAGAGACTGGGTAAACTCTCCTTGGTGCTCGATGTCAATGATCGTGAAATCCACCTAGAGTAGAGAACCTTGAAAAGTAACGATGACTGAAATGTTTCCTCTCGACCGTTTAATGGATCGATCAGCTAACTAAATGATCTCTCTCGACTTCCTAAGTGGCCTGAGTTTGAGCTTGTCAAACACAGAGGTCGGGAGGATATTTATCGGTGAGTCATCATCGATTCTTGCATGGGTAAAGATGGTGTCTTTGATTTTACACTTAACTCAGGGCAACTGCTTCACTCTACGGCTTTTGGTCTTTCTCCCCATCACCAAGGAGGTGGCCATATACACTATGTGTCTTTCAGTCCTTGTCCTCTTGTTGCCCGACCTCTTGGGCATCAATTTACTCACAAATCGTTTGAGGTCGAGAATCTATGGCCTTTATTAAGGGAAGATTAAAAATCAGTTCTTCATCGAGTGCTTCCCTTAGGACATGATCCAATTTTTTTAGGCCTTTTTCATTTTCATTTTTTATGTGATTTTTTGGTTTTTCATTTTTTTTTGTATTTTTGTTGGATGAATGATCAGACTCTGGATTGGAAGGCAAGGGGATAGTTGAAGAGGGAGATAGAGTGGACTCCGGATGTACAAATGGTGTGGGTTCCCTAATGCTTACTTGGTTTTCAACATCAGATCTACTTACTTCCTTCTCCACTTTCATACCCAGGCTGGCAGAAATTGAGTGCAATATTTCCATGTCATCTCTCAACTCATTATCAAATGATTCATTTTTCTTAATAAGTGTAGAGATGTCATCCTCCACAAAATTCCCATGACAATTCATGGGAAAGTTTTGCTCAAGTGAAGGATACTGTTGAGATATTGGGGTCTCATGCTCAACATACCTAGACTCTGACATGTAATGCTGGGTGGAGTATGGACCATCCAAATGGCAAATACTGATCGGAGCCTCATATGATGAAACGGTGACTGATAAGTCTAGCTCATGAGTCCAATCTTGTGAATGTATAGACTCTCTGAATGAAGGATTGTTAATGGAAGCTTGATCACTAAAGTCAATCAAGTCTGGGAAATCATGATGTGTAGGCTTCTCCATTCAGGTTGTTCGATCGACCATGTTATGTCCTAAGGTCAAGTCGGGATGTGTATATGTGAATTCTTGTCTGGTCCCTACTTGAGGTGAGAATGAAGTATGTGGCAGCATATAATTTTGTCAATCATCTATCTCAGCAGTGGCTTGCTCTTCGTTCGATTCTTTGATTCATGCAAGCTCTCGAGAGTAAGGACAGTCATCCCAAGGTCGAAGTGGATCTGGAGTATGAGAATATGGAGTAGGTGAGAATTGCGAAGAAGTGGAGAAGATACATGGAAGACTGAGAAGGTGAAGATGATCGGTATATGGTCGATGAGGAATGACCAGAGGTTTCAGGGTATGGGGACCAATATCCCGACATCTTGAAGAGGAGAGGATGAATGTAAGAAGATTTAGGTAGAAAATGTGCAATTACACAGGATAACACACACGGACAAAAACAAAGACAAATGCAAGAGCAAACCCCGAGTTCACACTCAACACGGTGAAGGACCCGAAACCGAGTCCAATTAGTCTGGTTGATTTTAAGTGTGATTGTTCAGACAAGATAGCAAAGGTTACGTGGCCTATAGGGAAGTCGGCTCAAAGCCGAATGCGTCTTCCTTGTTTAACCTGTCGCCTAAGATACCGTCGGTCCTTCCTTTCTTCGCTCCTATCCCAAGTTGATGGATTCAAAGACCTGCCCCTATCTACCTGCAAGCAGGCGGAGGCTGACAAGGCCGGAACTTCACCCTGGGGGTTACTAGCAACTTGTCGCGAAGTACCGCAATTTCGCCCCTATCTACCTGAGACAGGCGAAGGCTACTTGGTACTAGTCAGTGAACCTTAAAAATTCAACTTGTGATATTTGCTAGGATTAGTCGGAACGTGATATGGAAGACGGGGATTTAGGCTCTGCTTTAAGGTGTTTACACACACTCAAGTACCCTCACTCAGCATGAAAACAAGGTCGGGGATTAATCTCCCGCAAGCAGAATTTTCGATTTTATTGAATTTTTTTGGTCAATAATGTTAGCAGTCCCAGTTTTAAATTAAGTGATCACTTGTTAGTCCAGCCACATAGCACGCCTAACGTCCAATCTCAATTTCCGTTTAATTTAAGTTTGAAAAATAGAGAGGAAAATCGAGAAAAGTCCATGCAAGAAGTTAATGATGCTTATGCTGAGTAGAGAATACTTACAGTGATCCCTTCGCTTTATGCAGGATGCAAAACAGAATTGAAAACTTTTATATTACATGCAAATGTAGACGACAAAATCCGCTCCTAGACAAGCAATTCTATTAGCGAGTGAAGCACAGGTTGATTTGATTAGATCTGCGATCTAGGTGCGTCTTTTAAGTACAATGTGTGGTCCTAAAGAATTACGAGCACAAGCAAATCCTAGAGTGGCTCGAGGAGCCACTAGTGCAAGCCTAGTTTAAAATTCAATCCACACAACACACAGGGACACGGTTCTACTATTTTTACACACGCGAGAACCCAAACGGAAACCGCTGGAAATGCAGACACCTTTTTACAAGTTAATAAAAAAATGGAAAATCCTTTTGGCATCTCAACAGCCGACTTGATCCACGAATCGTCGGCCTCCGATGCACTTCGACATGTGCCGACTTCAATAAAGCCGCTCCAAGTCCACCGGGCCCTCGCACAAAAAGATAAAAATGTCAAAGAGAAAAAAATAATAATTGAAAAAATGAAATAATTACAAGTTAGTTCGGGGATCAGACTACCCAAATTAATGGAAAATGTAAATCTAATTTGCTAAAATGATCCTAAGCCGTTTGCCTTCCCGGCAACGACGCCATTTGACGAGCTGCAAATCTACCCTTTCTAATGTTGTCGGATTGACTATGTCGTTGCAGTCAGATAGATCTACGTCAATAAAAATAACCGCACAAATCGATTAATCAACGAATAAATGTACGCGCGGTTTTATGTTTATTTAGCCTGGGTAAGCCCCTAGATCGACTCAAGGAGGCAAAGTAACAACTCGGGATCAGATTAGAGGGATTATATTGCAGTTTTCTGAGTGGGATTTTTTTATATTTTTTTATGCAAGAAAAATGCCAAATGCAACAATACGGATGAATTAGGTTGTTAAGAAAATCAACAACTTAGCGAAATTTAATTTCAATATGAAATTAATCCAAATTGACCAAATTGTATTTTTCCTATAAACCTAATCCAACAAAGAATGCAAAATGTATTTTTTTTGGATTTTTTAGATTTAAAATGCACACATGAAAAATACAAACTTTTTTGGGGTTTTTATGCAATTGTTCGTGCAAATGATATGCAAAAATTATGAAAATTTTACTGAAAGTTAAATATAATGAAATTAAGCTAGGATTGTTTTTAGAATTTTCTGACACTTTGTGATTTTTCATGAATTTTTTACTGAAAACAGAGCGACTACAGGTATTTAATTCCCAATAAATCCACGAAACCAAATTATCTAGAGAGCTATTTATCTCAAATAAATGTTTTAATAAGGAATCCAGGAGAGTTGAAATTGCTCAAAATCTTATTCGTGGAATTAATTAAAAATTATTTACAGAATTCACCCTAGAATTTATTTATGCACAAACAACTCCTAGTTGGATGAAATTTGGACTGTAATTAAATCACACTTAGAGGCATCATATTTTTTCACAATTTTTGGAGTAAGAAATATGTCTGTGCAAATTTCAGAGCATAAATGGGCAAAATATCTTTGATTTTCACTCTCCGATTTTTAATAAATAACCTAATGCTCACAAAAATATAAATAAATAGCCACAAGATAACGAATTAGTTGCTCTACAACATGCTATTTTTTTGATTAAAAATTGATGCCAAACTAGTGTCCAAATAAATGAACAAAGTTAGGGTTGTCTACGTAATACAGAATTGAAATAAATGAACTTAAACTATGAACAGGGGTGCTTTTGTAATTTTAAAAAAACTTGAAAAGATTCAAAGGTAATTTTCACAATATAAATATAAAAGAAGAACTTCTTTAAAAACGCTAGGGAAGATGCCAGGGGAGGCGGCGCACGGAACGGTGGCAGCTGGGGCAGGCGTTGGCGAGTGGGAGTGCGTGCGGCGACGCATCGGAGAGGCGGCGGCCTGGGCGCGGGCGTACGACGCTCGTGGCGATGGAGGAGCTACGGTAGCAAGGGGCGCGGGGCGGCTACTATCGCTGCTGGAGAACGCGGTACGAAGCCGGGCGGCTGCTTGGGGTGCGACGCGCTGGGAGCGGAGCTGGAGGCGACCACGGCGTTCAGGTGGCTGGCGGTGGTGAAGAAGGACGGCGACGGACCTGTGAAGGCGTACGAGGGTGGTTTGGTGGCTGTTGCAGCGTCGAGGCGGTACGATGGCGAAGGGCCTCCGCCGGTGGTGGGCCATGGGAGGCGCGGCCAGTAGAGGGTGCAGTTGGCTGGAGGGCTTCCGCGGTTGGGGCAGAGATGGCGGCCGGTGCCGCGGCGAGAGGGGGACGATGCGGAGGGTCGGCGTGGGGGAAGGACCTGTGCCTTTTTATTTTATTTTTTTGTTTTTTTCTTTGTAATTTTTTTATTTTCTTGTAACAGCAAACAGTGGTGAAAATATATATAATGAAGATCTAGTGTGTGTGGTGATAATGGTAGATGGTGATAGAGTTTTTGTGTGATGAAAAAATAAATACTGTTAGATAAAAATGAAATGATAAGGAAAAGGAGAGAATAACTTACTTGCGATTCGCTGGATTGTACAGCCGCGTCATGCGGCTTCCGGTTATAGCCTCAAGGAGATGGCGGATGCTCCGAAGCTTTGGCAGCCGATGTGGAGTTCTGCTGCAACGTGAAAAAAAATCCACGGATCTCGTCGAAGGAAAAAACCGTCGTTGCTCTACCTAAATGTGTCGCAACTGTAACCTACAACACGTGGGGTTGATGGCTCTCATCTCTCAATTGGCTTTGTAACGTCCCGGGCTTAGGTCCCTGATCCGTTATCGAGGAAAACTGGCCCTGACAACCTGTTGGATACATGCCCAAATGGACCCGTTGGCAACCATCCAAAATGCTTAAGCCCAAGTTGACAAGTAGTAGTCCCCACCACTTATAAACCACATCCACACTTCGTGAGTTTTAGGTATGGCACTATGTTTTGGGGTATTGGTGTTACAACCTCCCCCACTTATATTCGCAGCGTCCTCATTGCGACATGGCCCATTCACTTATTCCCAGTGATAGTGGTGGTTGCACGCTCGCGGCTTAGTTCCCTTCGGGTAGCCCTTTCCACCATCAGAGGGAACCCGCTCTGAGACCATTTGTAATGTCCCGAGCTTAGGTCCCCGGTCCATTATAGAGGAAAACTGGCCCTGACAACTTGTTGGATTCGGGCCCAATTGGATCCGTTGACAACCACCCAAATGCTTAAGCCCAAGTTGACAAGTAGTAGTCCCCACCACTTATAAACCACACCCACACTTCGTGAGTTTTAGGTATGGCACTATGTTTTGGGGTATGGGTGTTACAACCTCCCCCACTTATATTCGCAGCATCCTCGTTGCGACATGGCCCATCACTTATTCCAGTGACAGTGGCTGCACGCTCTGGGTAGCCATGTCCTCCTATCTCTTTGTAGGGGTGGCTCCACCTCTTGGGTAGCTCTGTCCACTATCAGAGGGAACCCGCTCTGATACCATTTGTAACGTCTCGGGCTTAGGTCCCCGGTCCGTTATCAAGGAAAACTGGCCCTGACAACTTGTTGGATACGGGCCCAAATGAACCCGTTGGCAACCGTCCAAAATGCTTAAGCCCAAGTTGACAAGTAGTAGTCCCCACCACTTATAAACCACACCCACACTTCGTGAGTTTTAGGTATGGCACTATGTTTTGGGGTATGGGTGTTACAATGCGTTGTAACACCCATACCCCAAAACATAGTGCCATACCTAAAACTCACGAAGTGTAGGTGTGGTTTATAAGTGGTGGGGACTACTACTTGTCAACTTGGGCTTAAGCATTTTGGGTGGTTGTCAACGGGTCCAATTGGACCTGAATCCAACAAGTTGTCAGTGCTAGTTGTCCTCTATAACGGACCGGGGACCTAAGCTCGGGATGTTACAATTGGTATCAAAGCGGATTCACTCTGATGGTGGAAAGGACTACCCAAAGGGAACTAAGCCGGGAGCGTGCAGCCGCCACTATCACTGGGAATTAGTGAATGGGTCATGTCGCAACGAGGACGTTGCGTATATAAGTGGGGGAGGTTGTAACACCCATACCCCAAAACATAGTGCCATACCTAAAACTCACGAAGTGTGGGTGTGGTTTATAAGTGGTGGGGACTATTACTTGTCAGCTTGGGCTTAAGCATTTGGATGGTTGCCAACGGGTCCATTTGGGCCTGTATCCAACAAGTTGTCAGGGCCAGTTTTCCTCGATAACGGACCGGTGACCTAAGCCCAGGACGTTACAAATGGTATCAGAGCGGGTTCCCTCTGATAGTGGAAAGGGCTACCCAAGAGGTGGAGCCACCCCTACAAAGAGATATGAGGAAATGGCTACCCAGAGCGTGCAGCCGCCACTGTCACTGGGAATAAGTGATGGGCCATGTCGCAACGAGGACATTACGAATATAAGTGGGGGAGGTTGTAACACTCCAACCCCAAACATAGTAACACATCTAAAACTCACGAAGTGTGGGTGTGGTTTATAAGTGATGGGGATTACTACTTGACAACTTGAGCTTAAGCATTTTGGGTGGTTGTCAACGGATCCAATTGGGACTGAACCCAACAAGTTGTCAAGGCCAGTTTTCCTCGATAATGGACCGGGGACCTAATCCCGGGACATTACATTGGCGGATGAAAAACAATGGAGGAGGAGATGAGAATATAAAGAGGAGGAAAGGGAAGTTGGAGAAGAGATGGAGAGAGTGGAGTAGTGGGGAGTTATTAGCTTGGAGTGGAAGAAAAGAAAGGGGAGAAGAGGTAAAAGGGAGATTTAAATAAATAATTAATAAAATAATATAATAGGCTACTAAAAATAATTAAAATATTAATAATAAAATAATAATAATAATAAATTCGAAAATAATAAAATAAATTCGAAAATAATAAAATAAAGGGGTGACATGTGGCAGCTCCAAGAGCTGCCACATGTCGCTCTTAGAAAATTCAAAAATTAAATGTAAAGAAAAATAAAAAAGAAATAACAAAAGGGATTAAATCAAAAAGTGGTCCACATAAAAGTTGCTCGTCTCGACGAGATCTACAACTTTCGTGAAGAGCCGAAAATCAAAAGAAGTCATCTGTATAAAATGTACTTTTGGGTGGTACCTTATAGATATAAAATACCGCATTTTATCTTTTGTAAATTTTTTTTGACATTTTTCAATAAGGAAAAAATTAAAATAAAGTTAGAGAAGATATGAAAATAATATTTACAACTTAATTTAATTTTTTTGGATTTTTAATAAATCAGAAAATGAAATGGTAAAATATAGGGGCAAAAAGGTCAATATGTACAATATACAAAAGGGGCTCAAAACCTATGTTTCACATACGAGCTCCGATTTTAATGAAATTAGTCTCGTTTTAAAGGTCTTTGAATGTATATTACTTTAAAAGTAAGTAGACCTAATTCGGAGGTTGTATGAGAGAGATATGCGCATTTTAAGGTCTAAGGTCTCCAATTGGGTTTGGGGTTTTATTGGGTAATTTTACAAGTTAGTATTTTTTTGATATTTTTCCTTTATTAGTGTTAGTCATATATACACAATAGAGTTGGTTTTATTAGATTCAGAGTTAGTATAAAATATATACAAATAGGGTATTTATGGTGAATATATAGGTGAATATTTACAAGTGAATTTGGCTTCTTATTTTATGCAAATATGAATGCTAAAATACAGATATTATGCTTGCATGCATGAATGCTAATTATGCAATATAAGTGGAAATATGCATCCAATTACTCGGGAACAAAGCTCTATTTTCAACTTTTAGAGTGATGAATAACAGATTCATCAATGGTGACAGAGGGCATTGTGTTGGGGCACGTCATCTCCAAGAGAGGAATGGAGGTTGACCCTGCCAAGGTGTATGTGATCAGATGACTCCAGCCACCAACCAATATTAAGCAGTTGCGGTCGTTCCTCGAGCATGTCGGATTCTATTGAAGGTTCATCAAGGATTTTTCTAAGATTGCTCGACCGCTAACTGAGCTTTTAGGCAAAGACATGGAGTTTGTTGTTGATCACAAATGTCTTGAGGCCTTTAAGCTATTACAAGGAATGATCATGGACACACCTATCCTACAAGCCTTAGATTGGTCTCTACCTTTTGAGATCATGACGGACGCATCAGATTTCGCTGTTGGGGCTGTGTTAAGTCAAAGGAGAGATGGCGTCCCATTTGTAATCCACTACGTAAGCAAAGTGCTTGATACCGCTCAGCGTAACTATACAATTACGGAAAAGGAGATGCTTGCGGTAGTGTTTGCCTTGGACAAGTTCAGATCTCACTTAATTGGATCGAAGGTAATTGTGTTCAATGACCATACGACGCTACGATACTTGATGGAGAAGAAGGACGCGAAGGCGCATCTTCTTAGGTGGATTCTGCTTATCCAGGAATTTGATTTGTACATTCATGATAAACCTGGGAAGAAGAACGTAGTAGTCGATCATCTCTCTCGTCTCGAAGATATCAATACTTCCGAGGATTCACCAATTCGAGACTCCTTCCCTGACGAGTCGATTTTTGTTGTCGACTCACTCCCATGGTATGCCAACATTGTGAACTATCTTGTCTTCAAGAAGGTTCCCGAAGGTTGGCCCAAGAGCCACATCGACCGACTGAAGTTGGACGCTAGACACTACCATTGGGAGGATCCGATCCTTTTCTTTGAAAGGCCGGATTGTGTCTGGAGACGGTGTATTCCTTAGGAGGAATACCAGAGTGTTCTTTCTTTATGCCACAGCTTGGAGGCAGGAGGACACCACTCCAGGAAGAGGACCTCATGGAAGGTACTTTAGTGTGGCTTTTACTGGCCGACTCTGTTTCGCGATGCCATCACCTTTGCGAAGTCGTGTCCAATATGCTAGAGAATGGGAGGAACCGTTAGTTCCAAGGATGAGATGCCGATGCAACCTATCATCATTTGTGATGACTTTGACGCCTGGGGTATCGATTTCATGGGCCCATTCCCTATTAGCTATGGGTTCGAATACATCCTTCTTGTGGTAGACTACTTATCCAGGTGGGTGGAGGCTATCCCGACCCGAGCCGCAGATAGCAGGACTGTCCGTAAATTCATCAGAGAGCACATCATCTCTAGGTTCGGGATCCCCAAAATGATGATATCAGATGGGGGTAGCCACTTTGTAAATCGGGAGGTGAAGAAACTCCTGAAGGACTACGGCATCGAACACCATGTCACTAGTCCTTACGACCCACAGACTAATGGTATGGCTGAGGTGTCGAATCGGGAGGTGAAGACTAAATTGTAAAAGCTTGTCCGCCCAGACAGGAAGGACTGGTCTCAGATCTTGGATCAAGTCCTATGGGCGTATAGGACAGCTTACAAGACACGGTTAGGAACCTCCCCATTCCTAATGGTATTCGGAAAGTCGTGCCATTTGCCCACAGAGTTAGTGCATAAATCAGAATGGACAATCAAGAAGGTCAATTGGAACACACACCTTGGGCAGAAGCAGAGAGATATGGATCTGAAATAACTTGTGGAAGTCAGAAACCGTGCATATGACAACAGTTTGGTGTACAAGGACAAGGTTAAGCGTTGGCATGATAGATATATCAGATGAAATTCCTTTGTTCCTGGACAGAAGGTATGGTTGTTTAATGCTAGGCTGAAGATCTTTCAAGGCAAGTTGAAGTCCAAGTGGACATGCCCATTTTTCGTCCGTACGGTGCACGATAATGGATGTGTCGAGATCTCAGATCTCGCAGATAACGCACCGACATTCCTTGTGAATGGACAACTATTGAAGAACTTCGTTGAATCCAATGAGCTGTTAGTTTATGTTGAGGAGATTGTTTTCATGCGAGAGACAGATTCAGCAGATACACCTCGAGCCGTGCATGAGACCTTGTAGCAGTGAGCTCTATCCATCAGCAGCATCTTGAAAGATTCAGACCGACTCACTTGTATATACCATCATTCATGTACATCCTGACCTTTCTCCCCTGCGACTCTTGCAACTCATCCCAGCTTCATTGATCAGCATCTTGGACTATACTTAGGATGATCAGATCCTAAGTATAGGGGGGATGAGCCACCTGAGTCTGTTCTCTGTACGTCCTCCGGATCACATTGGTCCTTATACTCACTTTCATCCTATACTTAGGCTGACATGAGCCTAAGTATAGGGTGGACCGATGCCCGTATTGTATATTCATCCACTTCTCTTCTTGACCTCGTCCACCCCATTTTTTGACCTTCTTCTACACTTAGGCTGCCAGAGCCTAAGTATAGGGGGGCAGGATGACTTCTTTACATTTTTCATTCTCTTTAGCTCTCTTAAGCTTAGCACGAGCTATGTCTTTTTCCTCGCTTTCCATGCTCTGAGGACATAGCACACGCTTAGGGGGCGTGTATATATTACATATATACTTTACCTATAGATCATACTGTCACGTATCTTTGTATATATTTCGTAATAATTATGGGCTGGGTAAAATTTGGAGAAAATTTTTGTAAAATACTCTTGTATAATATGTATAATACTCTCGTAAACTGTTGTAACATAGGAGGTATACCAAATAATTGAAAAAATGTTAAAAATTAAAGGCTTCTTATTTACTCCTGTATATCATCTCTACATCAGAAAAGAAAGAAAAAGAGTTGCATTTCATTCATAGCATGTCATCGTCATCTCATCTGCATATCTTGCATATGCAAGGTGAAAAGCTAGTGGGTTCTGAACCAAGTTATGAGTAGATATTGAGGATGAACCTGATCTGACCTTAATCCACCTAATTTCAGATGAACCTTATAGGAACTGGAGTTAAGATTTCTCAGGTCAAGTGACTTAATTCTTTGAGTCCGCAAGTCTATGTTCACATGTCATCTGGATCAGTCTAAATAGAATATCTCATGCACGTGCATGATTCTTATAGACAATGACCTAACATGGACGGGCACAATGCACGTAGCTTTTCATTGATGAGGTGGTGAGGAAGTAGAATCCTTTAGCTTGGAGTAGCACATGGGTGGAAACATTTGTCCTCCTCTAGGGAGGGTAGTGCATCTTAACCTAGTTTGGTGGTGTTGACATCTAAGGACAGGATGTTGTGGGTTGCAATAATGCTTCAAAAGAGGGATAGTCTACTGACTCAAGAGGAAAAACTCCTGATGCACATGCTGCACCCTGTATATAGTTCGAAAAAAATAAAAAAAAATAAAAATGCAAAAACTCCAAGAAAATCAGACAGGTCCAAGTGAAAATAAAATACATGTCGGAGTATGTATAGTAGCAAAGAAATGCAGCTGGATGACTTGGCTACACTGGTCAGGCATTCCGGGACAGGTAGCTACACTGGCCACCGTCCATTCTTTTCTCTACCCCCTCCTCTTGAGTTGGTCGCACTTGAACTTAGAAGGGAATACCCTGCTCCTCGAGGAAAGAGTTATTGAACAGGGTTATTTGAGTTACCTTGTTAGAGGAGGTTGTTTCTGAGCCATTTCTAATGTGGAGAGTTACATTTCACTTACATAGTACAAGTAAGAATCATAATCATCAGAAATTTGCATTTGAGGATTTGTTCTGACCTGACTGTTGAGGCGTCTTGGATAAAAGACTTGTGGAACTTGAAGTCTGTTAGGTCTTAAATTCAGATCCCAATAAGGTTCCGCCACATAATTAATCCAAATATCGAGTCAAGCTCCATTTTCAACTTTTGTTCATGACCTTGGTATGGAACCCAAAATCATTTCACTCTTGCATTTCATTTTAGTTGCTCGGGGACGAGCAAGGTTTAAGTATAGGGGGTTGATGAATCTTTGATTCATTACTCTTAAAATTGAAAATAGAGCTTTTCCCCCGGGTATTTAGCTTCATATTTCCCTTTATCTTGCATAAATAGCATTCATGCATCAATCCACAAAATATGCATTTTAGCATTCATCTTTGCATTTAAATAAGAAGCAATTCCTTATGTAAAATCCACTGTAAAATATCCACCTTTTCATTTGTATTTTATCCCTTTAAAAATGAAATAACACCTTCCTTATAGTGTGTACACCATTAATTAATAATATAGGAAAGAAGACCAGAGTCCCTCTCTTGTAAAATACCAAATAAAACCCCAAAACCTCCTGGACCTTAGAATGTCCATATCTCTCTTTATCAACTCCGAAATAGGTATACTCACCTTCATATTTATACACATCCAGAGACCTTTAAAATGAGACTAATTTCATTCAATTCGGAGCTCGTAGGCAAAAGTTGGGTTTTTGGGCCTCCTTGTATACTCTACATATGTATATTTGTATTCTTGTATCATATTTAACCTCATATCCATTTTTGATCAACATGAAACTTGTAGATCTCATCGAGATCTACAACTTTCATGTTTTGAGTATTTCCAAATTCGGCCTTCTTCTCCCTCTAATCTTATTTTTCTCTTCACCCACTCAAAGCTGGCCACGTGGCACCCTCTGATTGTGCCACACGGCTCGCTCCCTTTGACCTATCCGCACGTGCCCTGGACCGTTGGATCTTCATCTAGATCCAACGACCCGGTGATTTCCATGTCCACCTTAATTCCACACCGTAGGATCAATCCCAGGATCGCAACTTCACCGCTTGCTAGCGCCTCATCAGGCTCCCACCACGTGGCATTACCTCATCCATCCGATTCTTTCCAGATCCAACATCTCAAACGCTTCTCTCTCTCTCGGCCATTCGATCGAACCCCTGAGTCCATCTCAACCGCCCTTTAGCGCCGCATCCTTAGCACGCCACGTGGTGTGTTCATAGCCCTTTGATGTCATGCCTTAGATCTGATCTCAAGCATCGATCCGCGCCTTCATCTGGACCGTCGGATCGCCTGATCCAACGGTCGAGACATCATCGTCAACCTCTGCACGCCCTGCGCCCACGTTCTCCACCGGGCGCAAGGGGCCGCCCCCTTTCTATTTTGGGCTCGACGTCGACCACCTTCTCCGAGTAAAGACACCACCACGACGTCACCCACTCATCCCTCATCCTCGCCACCCCTTCGACCTCCATGACAACCCTCAATCTCGCTCCACGAAGGCCACGAACTCCACCTCATCGCCAGCTACCCCGTCACCTTCACCCTATAAATCAGTCACCTTCGTCCACTTTCACCCCCATCCGCCACCACAGAGAGTGACTCTGAGCTCCCACCTTCAGATTGGTGACAGCAATTTGATCCCAAGTCGAGCGACGACCGAGAACACCTCCGACGAGATCCATGGCCGACCACCGCCATGTCGCAGCTCTTCCAAGGCGCTGTACGAGCTCAGGCCCCTCTGTCGTCCTTCGAGCGATGACCTGGAAGCTTCCCCGGAGCTTCTGACCCCAGGTAGACTCCTCCATCTCCCCCCCCCCCCCGATCTTTTTCTTCCTTCTCCTTCTCCTTCTCTGATTTAATTCGTCGTTCATGAGCATCTTCTTGCTCCGCAAATCATTCCCCGAGCTCTGCAAGGGAGCTCTGATCTTCGCGCTATCATTAGCTTCCTTCGATGATGCACTTCACCCTCCACTGACGCCAGCTCCGCCATCGTGGCGGAGCTCGATCACCGGTCACCCTCACTACTCCACTGGCCTTGCATTCCATTCCCAACAACTCTACGAACAGTTCGCGTGCTATGGCTATCTTCTAACCCCCTCCATGTACCATCTCTTTGATTGGTCGGAGACTTCACCGGCGCATCTTCGAGCTCCATCGCTAGTGGCCTCCAGGTCACTCCAGCCTTAGCCAAGATCGTCGGATGCTTCGCTGTCGCTCCACGATCCTTCCAAGCTACGCCAAAGCCTCCAGCGTCCTTCGCCAGCGATAGGAGGATGAGGCGGAGCTAGGCTAGCCTCGCCGGAGCCCAACCCTCTCCGTCGCAGGAGGCGGAGGGCCGTTGGGGACGACAGCCAGCAGTCGTTCGATCCTCTTGATCAGACGACCAGGCTCCCTCCAAGTCTCCACGCCTCGCAACCGTTGGATCAGGCAGATCCTACGCCTCCAGATCGCACCACATCATCGCTATCTTCGTGCTCTAGGTGCTGTTGGATCAATCCAGATCCAACAGTCACTAATTGACCACATCGTCACCTCAGGAGCGAGCCCTTCACCGTTGGATCGATCACTGATCTGACAAGCCAAACACGCCACGCGTCATCAGCCAGAGGTCATTGGATCATCCTTGATCCCACGGTTCAGTTCCGTCCACATCGCCCGATCCGAGCCTCTTCCCCGACCACTAGGCTCGGATCACCCGAAGCTTCTCCGAGCCAGATCCGAACCTCCAGAGCCGCCCGAACCTCGCTTCGAACCTCCGAAGACCACCGAGCCTAGGACCCCCACGTGACCCGCACGTGCGTCCTGGGCAAATTGCACTGAGGCCCCTCAAGGTTTCAAAAATTACATTTCAGTCCCTGTTAGGCGACCACATGTGAGGAGCACGTGTTTTGTGGAGAAATTGCATCCAACACCCAGCATTATAGGTAATTGTATATTAGTCCCTGTCAGCACATTTTATTTTCTGCAATTTTAATTCCTGTAATTATATTTACACCCCTGTCTTTGCACATATATTTAGGCATTCATATTAATTCATTTTTCAGTTGGAAAAATTGCATTATGTATCTTATATTGTCCTTTTCATTATGTGACACGTGGCATATTTTTGTAATATCAGTATATTTTTCTATTAATTAATTGGTTCATTTTTGCTATATTTTGCCCATTTATGCCTTTTAATTGATAGCAATTTCTCTGTAACTCCAAAAATGCCCAAAAAATCACATTAGATCTAGGATAATTAACTTTACCTTGCATAAAAATTTCATCTCAATTGCACGTATCTCGTGGCCTAAATAATTCATTTAGTGATTTTCTTAATTAATTTTTAATAGGTTCATTTCACATCAAAAATAGATTTAACAATTTTCCTGGATTCCTCACCTTCAGATCTATCTAGGGTAATTTTTATTCCAAAAATATTGTGATTTGGTATTTATTAAAATTAATTTAGACAAAATCACCTTACATTCATATTTAATTCAAAGTAATTTTATTTAGTGTCAGAAAATTCCAAAAAAATTAATGTAGCCTAATTTCATCCCATTTCATCATTTGGCCAAGTTTCATAATTTTTGGACTTTATTTGGTCACTTTTCTGAATTAATTTGTAAACTGGCTGGATTTTGCATGTGTCTTGCATAAAAAATCAAAAAAGACCAAAAATATTATTCCCCGAAAATCAAACCTTAGACTTTGCTGAAAATTTACCTAAGTAGACAGTTGCCTCCCTGAGTTCGACCTTGGACTTGCCCAAGTAAAAAAATTGCCGCTTGAGATTAACTTATTTTAATTAAAATTGGTTTTTGATCCGCTCTCATTATCCGACTACAACGAACATTCTTAATTAATTTGACCTTTAATTTGATCGAATTAACATGGGTAGTGGGACCATTGTCAACAATCCAGTGGGGGAAGAAGACAGAAGAATGGGAAAAGAACTAGGAATGGACTAGTATAGTCTTCATTCCCTTGTGAAGCACGGTCTGTGTAACCGAGTCTTCACCAAGAAGCAGTCTTTTTATGAAGCTCGTATTTTTTTTGGAATTTTTGGTGTAGGCTTCTTCTTTGGATTTTTATTTGACTTTGCATTACTATGCATTCTTGTTTCTGCCCCAGTTGATATATCATCTTTTCGATCCACCCATTTTTTAAGGTATTGGGAAAAAGTTACGTTTGTAGACCATTCCTCATCCAAAGCATTGTCTCAATCAAGTCTCCAATCTTTAGATATCATGGCTAACAAAATAAGTGGGTTAGAGTACCGGTTTCGGAAATCCCCAAGAATGGTTCCTGAGCCACCCTTGACGAAGCGGCCTAGCATCGTCCTAACTTAGACTCCAATGTCTTTTAACAACCCATCAGAGTTGAGCTAAGTGTTAAGTGCAAGGTCTCTAGTCAAGCCATTGTTTCAAGAGTCTTACAGATGATATAAATGGGGTCTAGTTAGACACAATGAATCGACTCTTGAAACTAGAATCACGGAATCTAAAGAATTAAGTCAAGGCGACCTGAAGTATCACAATTCCAGCCCTTAATGAATTCCTTTGAAATTAAGTGCATTAAGATCTATACCAAGCTCCAATCTTTAGACATTAATTTGAAGTTGTTCAATTGTATTTATCATTTCGAAAAATGAAAAGGCTATGTACAATGCAAGAGAAAATCTTTTTGAGAAGCAATTTTCTATTTTTAACTTTTTATATATTTTTGGAAAAAGGTTCTGCAAATTTTATGCAATTTTTTGAAAATATTTTGCAAATATTTTTTGGATTTGAATTTTGATTTTTTTGTTTTTAGTAAAGGTCAGTAAAAGTAATATATGCAGCTATTTACATGGGGAGTGCATCTATATTTACACAAGTTAGGGTGTACTTGACACATGGAGTTTACAAGTCGGATACTACTGAGTATTTACTGGGTTTTTATATACAAGTTTTATACCTTTTATAAAGATTTTTATTTGAGCTATTATTTACACACGGTTCTCAAAAAAATTGAAATCATTTTTGCAAATATTTTGAAAACTTATTTTTGCTAATAATTTTCAAATATTTTTACGAATATTTACAAACTTTGAAAATCATTTTGCAAATATTTTCCAAATGGTATATATAGAATTTTCAAATCAGTGCAAATAGATGTTCAAAACTTTTGTTTACACAAATAAAAAGTTCTTACAAACCAAATATTTTTACAAAGATTTGAAAATATTTTACAAAAATTTTCCAAATAGTTTTCAAAATGATTTTTCAAAATATTTTCAACCATTTTTTAAATCATTTTGCAAAACATTTTAAACCTTATGTATCAATGTATTTACAAAGAATATTTTGTGTATTTTATTAATTAGCCATACTATTGAAAATAAGACAGTACGAGTTATGTCTAAAATATATACAACATATATACGACCCCCCTATACTTAGCTTGAGCTATGTCCTCATAGATCAGAGAATAAAAAGGAAGACATAACTCCTACTAAGTACAGAAAAGTCTGTACTACATCAACTACCAAAGAATGAGGATTTGACCGCCCCCTATACTTGGGATGAAATAATCCTAAGTATACAAACTGTACACAATGTAGGGATAGTCAATGTGAGAATGTACGAAATCATCAGCTCGAGTTGTCTCCCCCTATAATTAGGTTAAAATATCCTGAAGTATAAACAGAATGTCAAGAGTTGAGGAGACAGCTGAGGGATCAACAAATGAATAATTCGGAGTGGTGCTCACCCCCCCCCATACTTAGGACAAAGTACGTCCTAAGTAAAGCAGTGATGAACTGGGAGAACACCATTTCAGAAGAATTAGAAGTTAGAAAAGAAAATGAAGAAATGATGAAAAAAATCATATTTTTGTGGTTTTCTGCTCAAGTGTCATCCATTGGACTCTGGGAGCTCATCTTGAAACACAACTTCAATAGAAATCAACAACGGACAAGAATGTGTCATGCTCTAGATATGGCTTCAACAATTGTTTGTTGACTACAGATAGATGTGTGTCAGGTGACAATTCTGATAACAATAAAGTCCCCTTGTCACACACAGTTTTCACAATAAATTGCCCAGTCCACTTGCTCTTCAATTTGCCCTGAAAGTTTTTCAACTTCACATCAAACAACCACACCTTCTGTCCAGGTTCGAAAGCCTTCCTTCTGATGTTCTTATCATACAATTTCTTGATTGCTCTTTGTACATAAGGTTGTTGTCATATGTGTAGTCTCGGAATTCAAGCAAACATTTCAGATCAACTTTGTGGTGTTGCCTGATTTCTCGGAATTATGGTTGCATAAATTCAATGCCCAAAGGGATTTATGAATTAACTCCATATAAAGGTGTCATGGCTTGTGATGAATCTATGATTCATCACCTTTATTCTATCATTTTGGCTAAAATCTTTGGTAAAATGCATGTAAATATCCACTAATTTTCACTATATAACATTCTACCCACAATTGCTAATATTATATATTTAACATGTATTTTATCCAAAATAAAATAATATAGAAAAAGAAAAATAAAAGAAAAGAAGGATGTATATAATATATACATACTGGTCCTAACCTCGAAACCAGATCAATATTGACATGGTCGACAAAATAAATAAGTAGAGGGAGATAAGAATCCTAATGTATAAAAATATCAGAAAACTGAGATCACCAAATATACATTAAACACATTTTCTACCTTATAAATATTTCACCTATTTTATTTATCACTCAGATAAATTCAAATAAAAGTACTTTCTTTACATGAAAAGTTATTCATAAAAATATACCTTAATTTATAAAATTATCAGAAAAATTATTCAATAAAAAATAACTAATTACAATGAACCGCAAAAGCCATAAACCGACTTCCAAGGTTCATAACTATTTATTGAAAACACCAAATCAACCAAACTCACTTTTAAACTTCGTTTTATAAATAATAATATTTATTAAAAATATCAAAAAATTATTCGAATAAAATGATTGGGTTTTGGCATTTGGGCCTCGTTGTCAACGTGTACCATATGTAAAAACTTACTGATTTTATAATTAATTATCTATAACTCTGTTTAACTTGATTTCTTTTCTAAAATGTTTCTAAAAATTAATAGAAAAATATAAAAATACAACTTAAGCCAGAATACCAATAAATCATGAAGCCACAAAGCCGTGGCCTAAATTTTCTAAACCTTATAACTCAAGCATATGGATTCCAAATTGGGCAAACTTAGTTTTAAAGTTTGTTTTATATAATTATCTACCAAATGACACTGATTTTGCTAAAATCAAAGTTAATATGCAAAAATATGGGTTTTAGGATCATATGTGTATATAATATACAATGTACAATATACCTTAATTTATATATGATTTATTATATTTATACTTTATTAATATTTTAATATTATATTAAATAAAATTATTTAATTATTTTATTATGTAATTACTAATTTATTAATTTTTTTATTAATTAATTATTAATTATTAATTATTATCTAATTATTTAATAAGTTGTTTAATTATTTCAATAATTATATATATATATATATAATTAATTATTTAATTATTCATTACTTATTTAGTTACATAATTTACCCTCCAATTATTAATTAAATTAATATAATTACTAATTATCTAAATAATTAATTTATTTATTTATTTTATTTATTTATTCTTTCTCTCTCCTCCCCTCTTTCTTCTTCCTTGATTCCTCTTCACTATCGCCGCCTCTTCTCCTTCCGTCGCCTCTCCTCTTTGTCAACCGCACAAATGGCCGACCGTTCACCCAACCACCTGTGGTCATCGGACCCATCGCCAGTGATCGCACCACCTTGTGTGGTGAGTAAGTTCTCTCTCCTATAAAACACCCCATACCCCCTCCGTCAAAATCGATCCGCCATTTCCTTCACATTCCAATTTTCTTGGTGAGCTCCGAGTGAAAAGAGTGGGTAATAGCAACCCCGATCCTCATTGCAGCGATGGATTGAGTGAAGTCAGAGCGATCTGCTGCTGGAGTAGAGACTCCACTCCTCCGCGCAAGAACCTCCCGTTGTCACCGTGGCCGAGGCGAGGACCTCTGAAGAATACGCTCCAGACCATAGGCGATCCATCTGACAACCTCCATCTTCAATTTCGAGGTTAGTTCTGCTTCTCCTCTTCTCTCATCCTCTCTGCTATTTCCCATCTCTTTCTTCTCCCCACCTTCTCTGTTTTCCTAAGTTTTCACGTTTCCTTCTTCATCAAATCTGATTCGATTTATTACACCTCCGATCATCCATTTCTACCCTACTTCTATCTACATCCCGGTCATCTCATATCCTTTCGGATCTGAGCTGTAATCCTCATTCTCCTCCGAGGATCAGCCATTCATTCATTGCTTTTGACTTCCACGATCGGTCGAGGATCAAAACCTCGAGCCTTAGTTTTATCGTGCATAATCTTCACCAAGAAATCTGCAGATCAACATCTGAACATCAAGTTATTCCTGTAGTCGCTTCAATCGATTGGAATATTCATAACAGAACACTTGGAGGAACCCGATTGAGTTGATCAAAGGCAAATCTGAAAAGGAAAGGGAGAGAAATGCCTACATGTCGAGAACTCGCCATAGCAAACAACATCAATAATCAAAACACCTTCCAACGAGCATCTAAAATCAAATAACCAAGAGAAGCAAACGATCATCTGTAGATCTGCACCGAGAGGGATAATAGCTGCTTGGAGCATTGCTAGAGATTAGATCCACGAAGAAATTACCGACGCTTGCATTTACAAATTGAGTAGAATGAAGGGGGCATCCGGATTTAATTATATCCATCTGTTCGTCTGCAATCAGGCAAACCTCATCTATCCATGCATCGGCTCGTAGTGCGACCCACCGCCCTGCCGCTTAAGCCGTGCACAGCTCTGCACATGCGCCGGATATTCTTGGGGTAATTTTCTAATAGGCCCTAGTGTTTTGTGATATTTCATGCAGGTCCTGGTAGCTGAGTGAGCACATGAGTAGCATGTACACTATTGAATAATTACGTTGATAGCCCCATCACTTGTTGAATTTTCAAACAAGGTCCCCTTATAGGTGGCTATCACGCACCACACACGTGTTTTTTGGAGATTTTGCGTAGAAGCTCCCCACAGCTCTTGCATATAACCGTGTGCCCCTTTATTTTCCAGAAAATAACAAATAAACCATGTACAATATCTTAAATATAATACATATTATATAGGTAATAAATAAAATACAAAATATAAAAATGCAATATAAATACATATAAGTACCTTATAACATACTCTATATAGTATTAAATCAGTTTTGAAAAATTAAAATATTTCTATTTTTAATAATTCATTTCAAAATACAAAAATATATAACAAACTTTAAAATTCGCAAAAAATAAAAAAAACACCTTTAAAAATTCTACAAAAATTATATATAGTATAATTTATCATATTTTTATGCATTAAACTAAAAATAAAATAAAAATTGAATATTAAAACCATAAAAAATTCAAAATACATAAAAATTTCAAAAATTCATACTAATTCAATATAAATCAGAAAAATATGCACAATATATCGTTTTAAAGGTATTTTCATCTATTTTCTAATAAAATTATAAACAAGAATATTTTCTTACTTTCAATATTTTAAAATCAAAAATAAAAATCTATTTTCAATAAAAATATAGTTTTTAACATTAAAAACCAAATAAAAATAATAAAAACATTTTTAAAAATTAATAATAATAATAAAACACTTAAAAAATATAAAAACTACTAAATTAAAAATAAAATATAAAATTACAAAATCTATATCTAAAATCTTTCATTGGTAGAATAAAATCACAAAAAAATATTAAATTCCTAAAAATCAAATAAAAATTTAAAAAATTACCTAAGAATAAATAAAAATTAGGAAACTAATAAAACCTTAGTTTTATATATTTTTACCCTAATTTCCAATAGTTTGCCCCCTGAGTTTGACACTCCCGTGCTTTCACTATCCATCAAAGTTTATGAGTATAAATAAAACAAAATTAAATTTTCTTGCAAAATCCACCTGACCGACACAACGAAACTATTCTTATTGTAGAATAGGAGGTTGGGTTAGTTTTTTAGATGGCACTGTTATTGGGGAGGTAGCGCTAGGGTAGACCGTAGAGACCTTAGGTTTAGTGTTTTCTCGTTTTTTCTTTTTCATCATCTAACTTTTTTTGAATTTTGTTTACTTCATGGTTTTTATTACTGATTTGTGCAGCACAGGTTTTGTGCTGCACAACTGAGAACCAGAAATCCGACGTAATTTTTTTATTAATCTTTGTAAAAAAATTAAGGACACTTGCCCATTTTTCTATTTTATAGAAGGGACCCCTTAAGGGCATCCCAACTTGTACTTCCCTCTCTTCTTCTCGGGGTCTATTTCACCGAGTGCCGTACACGTGGGGGAACAGGACACCCACCGCGGTTTTCTTGCATCGTGATTTTTTGCAGCATTTCTACAACTTTTCTGAGGCTAGGTGCTTGTTTAGGTTTTCTATTTTTCTTTGTATGTGCCTCCATAGGTAGATTTAGGACGTAATCTAGTTATATGCTTGTCACCTAGGTCAAAAATAAAAAGAAAATAGTTAGATGTTCTTTTGAAAAGATTAAAAAAATGATAACTTGATAAATAAAATAGGGAATACTAATTTTATATGACCCTAAAATAAACGTAACAGACATCACATCTTTTGGGAGAGAAATCCCCAGCAAATGTCTGACATGTACTTTCCATATCTCTGAGTAAGGGACGACCCTTAAGGTTAGAACCTGAGCTCGTATTTTTCAGAAGACTACTGATATGATAGTTGGTCACTCTACTCTTTAGTGGGTACTCTCGGGTAGCCAGAAATGGTATGGGTTTCCTTAGAAGAATGGGAGGTTTATAGGACACTGTGTAAAGTTCCGTCCTCAAGTAACGCGGACAGCCAGAAACGGTCTGTACTTACTCCCATACTGGTTGAAAGTAGGTGATTAGTTGTTCAGACTCAGGACATTTATCCGGGAAGTTCAGGTACCTATCAGCTTGCGTAATCTGTGAAAAGACTTACTTGCCAATTAACCCTAAAATAAAAAAGATTAACGATCGAACTTTTACGGTAATCACCGGGTTGAGTTGGTGAATTCAGGGTTTGCTTGTGTTTAACTCTATGGTGTGAGTCTTATCTATCAGATCTTTATCATCAATAATATGTTTTGTCAAGATGATGGGGAGGCAATCTCTTCAGTCGACTCTAACCGATCCGCTCTCTTGAGTAACTGCTCATCCATCGACGTCGGTTCGAGATGTCCCTCTTCCCAAACCGAAATCGCATCGTATTCCATCTTCTATGTGCACTGGTGGATCTGCTCTACTATTCTGAAGCTATGACTATGCAATGGTGGATCTGTCTTCCTGCCATACATGGCAATTTTGAGCTCCGACCACAGACAATCCAGTCGCTGCCCAAATTTCATGGACTATCTACGGATGAGCCGCATCTGCACCTACATGAATCAGAATTGATCTGTAGTACAATGCATGATCTACATGTGAACAAGGACACAATCAAATTGATCGTGTTTCCATTCTCCCTCGTAGATAGAGCAGCCTACCGGTTGAAGCATCGAGGGAGATACATTTCGACGTAGGAGTAGTTGAGAACTGAATATCTGAACAAGTACTACCCACTTGGTCGCACAAATATTGTACGAGCTATGATAAGAAACTTCACCATGATCAGGAATGAGCAGTTCCATGAGGCATGGGACAGATTCAGAGAGCTCATTGATAGGTGTCCCTACCACGAGATTTCAAATCTGAACCTAGTTCAGAGCTTCTTTTATGGTCTTACACCTGAGTTGCAGGGGTTGGTTAAGACTTCTTGTGGTGGTTCCTATTTCTCCAAGCATGAGGACCAAGTCTGGGCCATCTACGAAGAGATGGCCGAAAATTACACCACGATGTCTCAGACTAGGTTCCACCAACTTACCACCAGCATTCCTACGTGGGACAAATTGAGGGGACTCCTTCTTCTACTATTTCTGCCCATTCCAAATCCTCATGACCTGATATGGGGATTATCTTCTAGAAGTTGGATCGTATAGAGATAATTGAGAAGAAGTTCCTGAATTTGGACAAGCTCGATAAAATCGATAAGCTTGAGAGATGCCTTAGTGATCTGAAGACACAAATCATGTACCTTCAAGAGATTCCGACAGATTCCATGAAGTCTTCTCTGTCACGGGCTGACTCAAGAAGCAGAGACCAAGGAATTCTTATGAGGCCACCGATTTAGCATACATATCATGTGCATTCTGAGCCAACAAACTAGTCTGTAGCTTACCATTGATAGAGGTCAATGGGATTTGGTACAACCAGTAGTAGAAACCAGGGATCCGTCATGATCATCTTGGTTTCCGGTGGTCTTCCGAAGGTACCTCTTCCCAGCAGCCAGTACATGCACAAATGGGGCAGAGCAGAGAACCACAACAACATTCTTGCCCTTGTCAATACCAACCAGCTCAGTGGAGGTAGAACTCATATCCCTCATAATATCAGTAGTCTTACCCTCTACAGCAACAGTCAGCTCCGCAACAACCTCAGTATCACCGAGATGACTAATCCGGGTCTCATAGTCCCTTGTATGATAACCCATCTCTTGAATATCTCTCTAATTTGATAGCCAACCAGCAGGAGATGGATGAGTTTAAGAATCATGTCACTAACTTAGTCAAGGGAAATATGTTATTCCTGCTCAGATCGAAGCAAACCCGAACAGTCTAAAGAGGAAATCAGAGTAGGTACACTTGACAGAATCGACCCTCCACTCACAGGTATTTTCAGATGAATCTCTTTATTGTGATGAAGCTGATTTTATTTCTCTTAGGAGCGGTAGGATGCCAGCAGGATGAGACTCAACTAGGCTCGAGGAAAAACAACTGATGATATAAGTGAGCTTGTTGAGCATGATGATGGTGGTGTTGATGTTGCCTATCCCTTTGAGGATGTCGTCGGTGGTGCTGATGCCATCAGAAATGACGAGAAGCAGCCAGAGTTTGAAGCTGTTGTAGCTGTTTTACCTTTTTTCTTATACAATGATGATGATAGAAAAAATACAAAAAAAATGTAAAAAAGGAGAAAATCCAAAAAGAGAAATAAAGATAAGATAATTGATCATTCTAGATCCCATGATTCTTCTTCTGATGATCTACATAGATCAAGTCCCCGTTCTCCTAAAAATATTCTTCTCGTTCCTCTGATCCTCCTATTGTACATACTAATAAGGAGGATGTTTAGATACCTTTTCCCCAAGCACTCCGCTTGAAAAAAGGAGATAAAAAAGGAAATACCAAAAAGATTCAGATAAATGATCTGACGAAAGAGATGCTAGACAAATTCATGATTCAATTAACTCTTTCAGAAGCATTGGCACACATCCCTCTTCTGCAAAAAGTCTCAAAGAGAGAACCACAGTCCGTAGAAAGAAGATGCAGCGCAATCACTGTTCAGAGATCATGTGTTGACCAAGGATACATGTCATGCTATCCAGAACCGTCTCCCAGCCAAGAGATCAGACACATGAGCATTGTATGTCAGATGTGAGATTCTCGATCAGACTTTGATCGTATTCTTTTAGATAACGGATCTTCAATTAATCTCCTTCCTTCTTCCTTACTCGACAAGTTCGAGTTTGGACCTCTTCGATCAAGTAGAACGGTCCTGCAGTTTGTTGATAGATCGGTCAAGAGGCCTAAGGGATTAATTGAGGATGTTATCATCACCATTTAGGGTTTGAATTTTCCCGTGGACTTCATCGTGTTGGACATGACAGTCCCTGAATGTGTGACTGATACCCCGATCATATTAGGACGACCTTTTCTGGCGACAACAATGGTCATTTCGGATTATGGTATTGGGAAGACGTACTTCCATGTCCAGGGCGAGAGTATACACAGAGAGACGATCCAGGACAAAAGCTAAATAAGAAGAGTCCGAGCGAGCATCTGATGACGAGTCCGATAGTCATCAAGACTGTAATTTTGTATAAATTGATGATGAGGTAGTTTGGGTCGAACCGAGCACACAACCTTTCATCACACCTTCAATAGAGTCTGAGATTCAGATACTAGATGATGGGAGAGTCTGAGATTCAGGCACAATCTTATAGTCGATTACTCGCAAGGGCAATGGAGATGATTCTGGCACTTTTTCATATCATAACGATATTTACGATCCTCCAAGTCTGAAGTGAACAATCAGAGTTGTCAGTCACCTATAGATCACTCTTATACAGAAGATGCTGGTTGAAGTGTTTCGTCGAATTCCTTTCACTTCAGACTTTATCCAAAGACCCTACAACCAGTCTGGAGACCAAGCCAGTACAGCAGATTCAGCTATCAAATGAGCAATCTCCAAATCATTCTGAGTCAGAGCAGGATGAACTTAAGCATTGATGAATCTCCATTCATCATTCTTTATTCTATCATTTTGGTCTTAAAAACCCTAGCTAATGCATATAAATAGCATCAATTTGTGCATAATAGCATTCATTATTTATTGTATTACTTGCATATAAAATAAAGTTTTTAATACCAAAATTATATAATAAACAAAAGAAAAGAAAATGGAATAAAATATTGAAAATATTTTATGACCCTAAACCCCGAGACCAAGTCAAGAAGTGAGTTGGTCGACAAGAAATAAAGTAGGGGGAGATAAGGGCCAAAAATAGAATAAAAATCTCATTTATTCATTCTATAATTATGCATTTTGACACCTATTTTATTCTTTATTATTTATTCATCAAATAAAGAAATTTTGTACATGAAAGTTGTAGATAATAATATAAATAAAAATATAAAATTGAGTTTGTACAAAAATAATACACTGTGTACATTTTATACACAAAATAAAAAATCGGAAACCAAAGTTTATAGACCCATATCTTTCAAATAAAAACTCAAAACATAATAAAATCACCTTTAATTGTATATAACTTTTCACAAGCTATTTAGTGGTGGTGGTTTTATATTTTTCGGAATTACTAGGTGAAAGTTAGGTTTTGGGCCCTCATTGTACATTCTACCGATTAAACTATTCATTTTATTCATCCATTATTATTTTTACAATTCATATTTTTATATTTTTTTTAATTTTATCTGTAACATATGTGCATGCTAAAACTAGAATGAAACCAAAAACTAAATGGAAAATAAAATAATTCTGTGTAATTATATAGGCAAAACACCTATGATTATACATGTATATAACTAAAAGGGGAAACATTTTCTTTAATTCTTTATAATATTTTATATAATACTGTAAATATTATATATAGCCTATTAAAAATACAAAACTAAAATAAAACTCCGCAAAATACATTAAAATAAAATAATATACATAAAACATAGGTAAAATACCTATGAATATACCTACATAATATACATATCTATTTATTTAAGTGTACAAATTACATCATAAAAATAAAATAAAAATATATTTATACTCACAAAAATAAGTTGCAAATATATAAAATAAAAGAATAAAATAACAAAATAAAATATAGAAAATAAAAATAAAAATGTATAAAACATAGATGAATATAACTATAAATACACTATTAAAAATTAACTACTCATAAAATACACCAAAAATAAATAAAAAATCATAATAAAATACTACATAAAATAATAAACATTTTTTTATTTTATACTTAAAAAATAATAAAATCATTTATTATTTCAAAATAATTATTTTTGAATAAAATTGATATTTTATCCTGTAGTGCGTCGACGTGGCCCAATGGTGGCGCGTCAAGAGTTGACCTTCGGTCAACTCGTCCTCTAGCCTCGGACTCTTGTCAGGACTTTCTTTTCCCACGATTTCATGCATTTTCCCGGTCGATCTATCCATCAAATGATTTTGATCTCTTCATAAGATTTGATCCTCATTCCTCCATGATGCATGGCAAGCCGTCATATCCTATGTACATAATTTGATTTCTTTGCAAACCGCCATTCAATAAGGGTGTGTCTCAACGTTTATAAATAAAACATCCTCCCTCCATCTTCAAATTTGGTCATTTTCCTACATTCTAAAGCCCATGGGCTTGTCCTAGCGTGCATCCCCGTGACAGGGGGAGGTCCCCTGAGCTCCATGGCAGCTCGCGGATGGAGGAGGTGCACCTACGACGCCACTCCGGCGACGTCTCTGCTCCTTGGCTCCGGCGAGATTTGAGCTGCACACTTTATTCATTTTAGATAGAATTTCATTGCAGCATTTATCTATGCAATTAGATTAGCATTTAGCCCTTAGGATTAGCGTAAAATCCATTGTTCGTAGTTCGTTGGAGCTCCGCTCCGGCGAACGTTCCACCGTCACTCCACTTGTTTTTCGACCGCCTACCATCGCCATTTCCTTCCCCTCTTGTTTCCCTTCACCCCAGGCCCCTCACTTCACCTGATCCCTACTATATTCAGAGATCAAGGTCCGCCACTCGCCGGAGACCTCCGCCTGCTTCACCCTACGCTCATTTCACCACCAATAAGAGCCCCAGATCCGTCTTTTTGCTCTTGCGACTACTCCTTGTAGGTTAGGATGGCCAAAAGAATCCTATTTTCCTAGAGCTTGCCAGCCATCGTCCGAGCTCCAGCGAACCTTCTAGAGACGCCATGGGATGGGGAGGAGTTCCAACAACGTTTTGCACCCATTTCTAGCCTTTCAGGTGGTCGAACGTTCGTACTACATCGGATCGAAGCTCGGGAGGAACGGGGTTCGTCCCTGTTCTTCCGAGCCCCTTCAGAGCTGTCAGATCAGGCCTCCGTCCCAGTTTTGACTACCACCGTTGGATGACGCCAAGCTTCAATTGACAGATCGTCTCGGATGATCTAATCAGAGCCATCTCCAGCAAACCGTCGTCGACGCACGAGATGCTGACACGTGTATTAGTGAACTGATCCAGACCATCCGACCATGCCTTATTAGGGGTAAATTACATATCCAGCCCCTGCCTTTTTTGTATTTAAAAAATAGTCTTGTAAATAAAAGTTTACATTGTAAATAAATAGGGAGTTTTATGTTTAAGCCACTGATCTTTATGTACATACACTTTGGTCCCTGCTAGCATCGCGTGCAGTCCCCACGTGATGGTGGAAAAATTGCAAAGTAAACCATGGCATTTTTATATATTGTAAATTAGTCTTTAAAAATTAAATAAATGTTTTATTATGTTGGGTAAATTATAGCTATATCCCCATACTTTATTTTATTTACAGTTATGCCCCTACAAGGACATGTATTTTTGTAGATTTTATCTATTTATTAAAGATACCTATTAAGCTCCTAAAAATATGAAAAAATAGGGATAAATGCTTCATGTAATACACTTTTATGCTTTTATTTTTATTTGGTATAAAAGGAGCCTAAATATTCCTTATCTAAATTATAAAATACCAAAAAAGTATAAACCTTTTAAAAATTCAAAAAAAAATTATATATGGTATATTTTGATATTTATTGAGTCCAGAAAATAAAAACCCCTAAAAATAAGAAAAATAAAATAAAATAATCATAAAGCTTCAAAATCCAACAAAAAATATAAAAATTCTACAAAAAAAACCAAAATCATATTTTTCAATTTTTTAATTATCTATATGTTATTATTTATATTTTAAAATTAATTTGGGTAATTTTGGTACTTTTTTTATTTTTAAAACCCAAATCAATTTCAATTTATTTATTAATCCCATATTTGGGATATTTTTGACTTTAAAAATACATAAAAATTAGCAAAAATTCAAAAAATAACAAAAAATTAAAAAATATAAAAATATTAAAAATGTCTTATTTACTCTATGTTGACTATTTTTTAGAATTTTTATCTATATAGTATCCTCTCTCTATATATATAGAGTTTAATGGGGCTGCCCCTTGCGGGCAGCCAACAATGGATGCCCCCGCGATGTTTTCGGTGCTTTTTTTATTTTTTTTTTGAAAAATATCGCCATGTATATTCATCCATATATCCCTCCTATATGCCATTCGAATTTTGTCAGAAACAGAGACTCCTACGACCTCCATCGAGATGGTGTCAGATTTAAAAAATCCGATTACCGTTAAAAAATGACTGTCTCGATGGAGGCCGTAGGAGTCTCTGTTTCTGACGAAATTCAAATGGCATATAGGAGGGATATAGGGATGAATATACATGGCGATATTTTTCAAAAAAAATAAATAAAAAGCACCGAAAATGGCGCGGGAGCAGCCATGTTAGCTACCCTCAAGGGGCAGCCCCATTAAACTCATATATATATATATATATATCTTTTATTTATACATACATATATATATTATATTTAAATCAAAAAGGAATATAAAAAGATAAAAATATAAAAATAAAATTAAAAAACTAAAAATCAAATAAAAAATTATAAAACCAAAAATAAAATATAAAATAATATATAAAATCAAAACCAATAAAAAATAATAAAATGGACAAGAGCTAAAAGACAGAATTTTTGTGCATTTCTCATGCCTCCTCCTCACGTTTGCTCCCAGTGTTTGACCTCTACACATGCTTACACGCTATACACATTTACATGTAGAGTTAAATTTTAGCTCCACATTTTTGAGATTTAATTGTGTTATTCATATTGTGGGTTATCTGTTGACTAAAATAGGGTTTTCTTGAGCGGTCATCACAACGACGCTAATTAAGTTTGATTAGCAGACCCTCGAAAGATCTTCTTGAGGGTGGTACGACGCTGCAATACCGAGGCTCAATGTCGTATTATTTGGTCAACTTCTTGACCTATATGTTAATGAAGTGGCTTCCCCAATTAGTTATGAGAATTTTTGGAATCCCAAATTGCAAGATGATATTGTCCTAACGACCGACTGTTTGACTGTCTGTCGTTCGAGTGGGGATTGCCTCCACCCATCTGCTAACATAATAGACGGACGACAAGATGTATTCAAAGCCCTGACTATTAGGATATGGACCCATGAAATCAATGCCCCATGCGTCAAAGACGTCGGAAATCTGAATGTATTTCAGAGGCATTGTGTCTCGTATACTGATGTTTTCGGTCATTCTCCGACGTTCAGTGCATTTCTTTACATAATCATCTGCATCCTTGAATAAAGTTGGCCACCATAGGCTATATTGGAGTTCTTTTACTACCGCCCTCTTTCCAAAATGGTGTCCACCAGCTTCAAGATTGTGATAGTGGTCTACAACACCCATTATCTCCTTTTGAGGTATACACCTCCTCTAGATGCAATCTACTCCCTCTCTGAATAGATGTGGATCTTCCCACTAGTATAAGTGAATGTCAGCCAAGAATTTGTCAACTTTGATCTTTGTCCAGTTTAGTGGAGTCTTCTTGGAGACAAGATAGTTGACCATATCGTGTATCAGGGAGCGAGGAGATGGACAAGATTACCTCGTCTAGAAAAGTTTCTGTAATGGGAATGGAGTTATGCTCAAGAGTTTCTGCTTCAATGATTTTGGAAAGATGATCTGCCACCACATTTTTGATGTCTAGTTTATCACGAATTTCAAAGTCAAATTCTTGGAGTAGAAGAATCCATCAAATCATATACGGCTTAGCATCCTTTTTGCTCTGTATGTACTTGATGGCAGAATGGTCAGTGTAGATTGTTACCTTGGATCCGAGGAAGTGTGATATGAACATTTCAAGGAAAAACACTACGGCCAACAACACTTTCTCTATCGGCATACAATTTTTCTGGGCTCCATCTAATGTTCTGCTAGCGTAATGAATTGCAAATGGCAGCCCATCTTGTCTTTGTCCTGACACAGTACCGATTGTGAAATCAAAAGCATTTTTCATGATATCAAAGGGGAGCGACCAATCAGGAGGATGGAGGACAGGAGCATGTGTGATCAGATCCTTCAACAAATTGAATGATTGGACCTTACCAAGTAGCTCAATCAACTATCGGACAATCTTGTTGAAATCTTTAATGAATCTTCTGTAAAAAAACCAATATGCCCCCAAAAGACCAGACTTGCTTGAGATTCGTTGGTGGCTAAAGTTTCGCAATTACATCCACCTTGGCCGGGTCAACCTCTATGCCATGCTTGGAGATGACATGCCCCAGTATAATTCCCTCAGTTACCATGAAGTGACCCTTCTTTCATGAAAGCACAAGGTTCACCTCACAACATCTTTTCAATACTCGGTCTAAGTACTCAAGACATTGATCAAAGCTATCACCATAGACCGAGTCGTCCATAAAAACTTCGAGAAAAAAACCTACCATATCAGCAGATATTGCTAACATACATCTTTGGAATGTAGAAGGTGCATTGCATAATCCAAAGGGAATTCAGTGGAAGGCATATGTTTCGAATGGTCATGTGAATGTAGTCTTCTCCTGATTTTCTAATGCGGTGGTGACTTGATTGTAATTGTAGTAGCTGTCCAAGAAGCAAAAATATTCCTTCACGACCAATCTTAAAACTATCTAGTTGATGAATGGAAAGGGAAAAAGTCCCTTCTTGGTTGCGAGATTCAAGCATCTGTAGTCCACACAGATGTGCCATGAAGTTGGCACTCAGGTCGGAATCTCCTCTCCTTTGTAATTAGTGACAATGGTGATCCCTATTTTCTTTTTTTTTCACTAGTAGGGTTCGAACCCTGGTCCTTTAAAGTGGGAGCCACTGCTTCTACCACCAGACCATTAGAGGGGTTCTAATCCCTATTTTTTTGGGTACTACGTGCAAGGTCTCACCCATTCTCTATCGAAAATGGGATATATTAATCTCGCATCACACCATTTGGTAATCTCTTTCATGACCACCTCTCGTAGGTTTGGATTCAATCTTCTCTAAAATTCTAGTGAGGGCTTGTTATTTTCTTCAAGATAGACGTGGTGCGAGCACAGTGGCGGGTTTATCCCATGGAGATCCATAATATTCCAGCCAATTGCCTTACGGTTTCGTTCAAGAACCTCGAGCAGACGAGATTCTTGTTCTATGGTCAGATGAGAATTGATAATGATCGGATGCATGCCTGGAGCAGACGAGATTCTTATTCTATGGTCAGATGAGAATTGATAATGATCGGATGCATGCCTGGCTCACCCACAAGGAAGTCACACTTGATATTTGAGGGAAGAGGTTTCAAAACTCTGGGGAGAAGGAGTCAGCTTAGTGGTGACCTCAGAAACTGTGACATGTATCGATTATTTCAACTGGCGATCGTCCACAACTTGGCACTCAGACTCTGAATTCAGAATATCATACATATCTAAAATGAAATCATCTTACTCAGACTAGGATGGTTTTCAAACATCTCAATGTAACCATCAGTGAACATCTCATCTTCAAAGACTTCAATAAATTCAACTACGCTCTCCAATATGCGTTTTAGTATGATCCATGAATAAATTTGTCTCTGATCTCATTTAGAAAATCACAGTCTTCTTGTCCATGTGGTTCAAGAACTCTCGATACAGATTCCACTTCATCCAGTTCAGGCTCAAGAACCGTCTCCATTGGAATTTAGTCACTACTAGAGCAGAATGTCATCTCTTGGTGCCATAATCTACCATCGCCTCGGTTGTCTACAGGAACGACCAACCAAAGATGATCAGAGTGTAGAACAGATGTACGGAGGTGTCCATATCTAGGATAATGAAATCCATAAGGAACTATATCCCTTGGGCTGTGGCAATTACGTACTCTAAGATGCCCCAGGGCCGCTTGATGGATTTGTCTGCGAATTGCAGAATCATCTTTGTGGGCATGAGTGGTCCTACTCCAAATTCCTTGAGCAGGCAGGAAGGCAACAAATTAATCGATGGTCCACTATCGAGCAGTGTGCACTTAAACTCTTGATTAAAATCTAGTATCTGATGAGTGGTGCTCCCTTGTCTATTTGTTTGCTTGGGAGATTGTTGATGGCATTCACAATAGCCATGGTTAGAACGTGCGTCTCTGGTTTTCTTTGTCTCTTTCTTCTATTTAGATGCTTTTGTGTACATGCCTCTTTAATTCCTATTTTAACAGCTGGAATGTACCCCATGGCTTTCAAGAAAGGCATTTCAAGAATAAGATTTTGCACTATTTTCACAATCTCAATATCAGACAAAGCATTTTTCAAATTTTTTATAGTTTTCCTTTGATTACTTGTGGAAAAGAAATATTTACATTAGAATAAATTGATTGCTAAAAAAATGTGTCCATATCTTGGTTTGCAAGTAGATGGAAAAAACATTCAAAATCATCTACAACTTATGGACCAATAAGTGGTGCAATCGTGGTTCCTTCGGCTGGTGCTAGATCGATTGCTGCGACTGGCTCCTCCATCATGGGCACGACTTCGCCTTGGTTGTTGCTATCTTTTGTATTTCTTTTCTTCATTTTTTTGTATTTTGGTGTAGGTGGTGTTGCATCGTCACAAAAATCGTTAGCCCTTTCAGCTAGAATGGTTGAAGACTTGCCTTCAAATGCTTTGCTCTTTCCCTTCACAGTTGCAGACGACTTCAGTGTTCTGCCGCTTCTGAAAGTTACAACATTAGATAAAACAATACATTCCTACCTGATACAGGTTGAACACTACAAACTACATGCTCCTTACGACAGAAATTATTTAGATTTTCTTCAACCTGGCCCGGAATGGCAGTCTTTGTGGCCGTCAGGCATCTATATTCTGGCTCATCTCATCCATATTCTTGATTAGCTAGATTATACAGTCTAAGGCAGGGATAACTGGGACAAATGATGAATCTCCGTTTCATCACCTTTATTCTACCATTTTGGCCTTAAAAACCCTGGCTAATGCATGTAAATAGCATTACTTTATACAAATTAACATTCAATATTTATTCTATTTATTCTGTATAAAATACTAATTTAATGACAAAATTATAGAATAAAGAAAGGAAAAGAATAAGAATAAGAATAAGAATGCGAAAGGTATTTTATGACCCTAAACCCTGAGACCTAGGCATACTGATGACCGGGTCAACAAGGAATAAAGTAAGGGCCAATAAATCAATAAAATCTCGTTCTTTTATTCTTCAATATTGCATTTTTGGAACCTATTTTATTTTCTATTATCCATACCTCAAATAAAGAAACTTTGTACAGAAAAGTTGTAGATAATATTGTATAGGAAAATATATAATTGAGTTTACACAAAAATAATATGCACCATACCTTTTATACTCTAAATAAAAAGCTAAAACCCAAACTTCCCAGACTCATATCTCCTGAATAAACACTCAAAATGTATCAAAATCACATTCAATTGTATATAACTATTAATAAGCTATTTAATAAAGGTGGTTTCATTTAATTTGGAGTTAAGGTGTAGAAGTTAGTTTTTAGACACCTATTGTATATTATACATGAATAAAATACCCATTTTATTTATTCGCTATTATTTTTATAATTTTATATTTGTATAATTTTGTAAATATTATTTTATAGTATATGTAAATATTTAGAATGGAATAAAACCATAAATAAAACATAAAAATAAAATAAGTATACAAAATACATAGATGAAATACATATACTTATACCTATATATTATATACCTATATTTATTTAGGTATACAAGTAACATAAGAAGAATATAATAAAATTATATTTATGTGTTAAAAATAAGCTATAAATATATAAATTAAGAAAATTAAATAATAAAATCAAAAAAATACAACAATAAAAAAATACTCAAAACATAGGTAAATATACCTATATATACCCTTAAATGTAACTTGTTATAAATAAGCCCATAAAAATAAATAAAAATCTTATTAAAATACTATAGAAAATATTTTCATTTTATAACATAAAAATAATTAAATCATTTATTTTTTATTATTGAATTTTTAAATAATTTTGACTCACTTTTTTTCTGGTTGGCCCACATGGACCAACCAGGGGGAATCAAGAGTTGACCTCGGTCAACTCTTCTCCCCAGGCATAGCCCCTTGTTAGACCTACATTTGACTCCTCCTTCACATTCTTCTCCAGTTCAATGTGATCATCGAAATGGATTGCTTTCTGCTTCACCTTTTTTCCTTGATCCTCCCTATGTCACGCTGGCTCGATTTCTCGATTGAATAGCATATGCATCGAGCCATCCACCTTGTCCTTTAACCCATATCATCACCTGTACAAAATCCTTCACCTGAGCTTCTTCGAATTTTTTAGTCCCTTTTGGCCACCTTTTCTCCCTCCTTTTGTGTCCAACAGCTCGAGAAGGTGACAGGTTCCTCGCCAACCTTTTGATTAGATCGAGGAGTGGCTCTAAGGCGATCTCCACCATCTCCGACGGAGCACCGCCATGAGGTCCCCATCTCATGGCCTAGCATTGCTCGAGGTTCTTTTCCTCGCTTTTTAGATTATTTTTAGGCTTAGCTTTCATTTCCTACCCTTAGATTAATTTCCCGTTGCTTGAATTAGCGTAAAATCTGTCATTCATAGTTCTCCGGAGCGGAAGCTCCGGCGAACCTCTCCACCGTCCCTTTATTGTTCTCCGACCCGCAAGCACCTTCATTTCCTTCCCTGATGCTTCTCCTACATCACAGGCACCTCCATTCACCCTGCTTCTCTTTAGATCAGGAGATTCGATCTCCCTATGCCGCTTTCCAGCATAGATCATCGCCACACCCCATTTTGCGCTCATTTCTGCCAATAATGGGTTGCGACAATTTTCCCTAGACCCAATTCCTTCCTTTGCAGGTTCCTTGAGCCCCAAAGCCCAGTTGGGGCATTTTTGAAGTCGTTGGAGGTATCTGGAGCACCTTTGCTCCTCCAACCTCCTGGGAGAACCTCGATGATCCCGGGAGCAATTTGAAGCTGCCCGCAGCTAGAGGACATTTCCAGGAAGATTTTGAGCATCTCCGTAGTAGGGGAGGAGGTCAGAGGCATGCGCTACAACAGATTGAAGCTTGGAGGAATGGGAGTTCTTCTTTGTTCTTCCAAGTACGACCATAGTCATTCGATCGTCTTTCGCCCGCAGCCACCGTCAGATTTTGTGGAGCATCGCTATCCGATCCCATTTAGGTATCTAATCATAGACATCGGTGATCAAACTGGTATCATGCATTATGATGTCACCACACGTCAAATGGAATCCTAAAAGTCGTCTGATTGCGTGCCTTTAGTTGTATTTTATAATATCCACCTGACGAACCCAAAATTCAGCCTCTTAATAAGTCATTTTAATGTCATTGCAGTGGACCGAATTGGATGCGTCAAAGACCACTTCATTATCATTGTCAATGAAAGGAAAAGCGGTCGGATTTTATTTTACTTGGGCAAGCCCAAGGTCGAACTCAGGGACACGAGCCTCTTAAGTAATTATCTAGACTCTTATTACTTAGATTAAGTGTTGAATTAGAAATCCGTAGGTCATAATGCACATGGAAAGATAATGCAGACACATGAAACAAACCCTTTTTGTTTGATTTTTAATATGCAAGGAAATGCAAGATGACAATGATGCCAATATGCCTGAAGTATAAAAAAATATTTGAGCAATTGAACAACAGATGAATTCAAACTCGAACCATGAAGCATTCTCATTGATTAATTAAGGCAAGGCATAAAAGTACTATATAAGTGACACTTAATTGTTAAAATAAAACATCAATACTTAAAGTGTCAAAACAGAGAGTGGGCCATACCATTAGAAAGACAATGAAATCAGCTTTGAAACGAGATCAAAATCAACTCGAACAGAGCACAGATGCTCAAGATATTAAGAAAAGAAACTAGGAGCATAAACGAAAAGAAAACATGCAAATAAATAGGGAAAATGTTATAAACAGGTCCCTTGAAGGACCAAAATGCAAATAAAAATTAAAGCGGGGCCTTCCCTATAATATAACCATATGGGCAGGGGTAAATTTGCAATTATTAAAACCCGGAGGGGGTCGGATGTAAATTACCCCAAGCGCGTGTGGATATCATGTGGTTTGAAGATTTGAATATAATTTGAAGAATCTTGAAGGGCCTCCCTGCAAATATCCCCACCCACGCGTGCATGAGCACGTGGGGGTGAGGTTCCGTGGATGCGTAGGCTCGGGGGAGGCTCGGGAGCTGGATCAGACTTGGAGCTAGGCTCGGGAGGCTCGGGCAAGGCTCGGCTTCTCCGAACCAACATGCTTGGTGCTGACGTTCAGTGGTTGACACGTGGATGCTTGTGGGCCGTCCGATCATAAAAGATCAGACAGTAGCTATAGCGTGCGAGGAGGATGACGTGGCCAACTTTGGGTCATCCGATCTTGAAGATCGGACGATAACTGTTCTGTGAGTTCCTCCTCACCGCCGCCTCCCGCGGCGGACTAGTCTGGGCTCCGGTGAAGTCAAAGGAGCTCCGCCCGATCGTAGCGAGATGTCTGAAGCCAATGGAGTATTCTCGGATTATGGCAATGAAGCTTCAATGTTATTGAGTCGTCGAAGTGGTCTGGATGATGGAGTCATCCTAATATCGATGACGATGGCGAACTTGAAGTGCACCCCGACGAGAGCTCTGACCAATCAAAGATTCCTGCACTTGTTAGATCCAGTAGCCGAAGCGACGAGGTGTGACGCGAGGTGGATGGAATGGAAGCCTGGGTGAACAAAGAAGATGGAGGCTCAGGTGCTCCTCCGCCGTGAAGGCAGAGGAGATGGGTCGAGTGGTCGGAGGTTATGGAGGAGCTAGGGGATGATTGAAGGTGTGTGTGTGAATAATGGATATGCGAAAAAGCTTAGTCAATGGTCAATGGAGGATGGAGCTATGTGTAGGAGCCTAATTAAATTAGAGAACTTAGATAAATATGCAAAGAGAGATCGGAATACTTACCTGGAGAAATTGGTAGTGGCGGAGCCTGGGATTGAGCTTTGAGATGATACGCAGTCTTTGCTGGACTCCCTCAGCTACGGGGAGCAGCTCGACGGTGGCGGAGCACCGCAAATATGGCCTACAATTGCCAAGGGTCAACACCGGAGGCTCCCCATCATCGCGCCATCAATTTTACATCCCCCTGTCACAGGGAGGTGGAGTGGTGCTAGACGGAGCCCCACCTACAAGTGGACTAGGTATACTGGCGACGGTGAGGGTGTATTTCAAGGGACGAGGTGGCGGTTCCGATGATGGTTGTCGTGGGTTGAGTGGAAGATATGGAGCGAGAGGGAAGGTTACATGGCAACCCACGAGGCCCACGAGGGTGGTGGATGACCGTGCTACGTCGTGGGATACTCGGAGGGTGGAGATGATGGCGAAGAAAGTTGGGGAAATGGAAAGGGGGAAGCTGATTGGAAAGGTGGAAGACGTGGGAGATATGGGCAGGTCTAAGGAAGAAGACGGGCCCTTGGCCGTTGGATCTTACGATCCAACGGTAGAGAAGATGGCGCTAGAGGACGCTCCTGATCAAATCTATGAAGACCGCCATCGAGGGCTGAGGGCTTGATGCATGGTGCAAGGAGGAAGAGGCGCTGGAGGACGGGTGAGATTGAGTCTGGGAATGGATCGAATGGTGGGCATCGAAGGCGGAAGGTGACGACTGAGATTGAGTGATGCGGAGAAGATCAGGCAGTTATGGTCAAGACATGTGGTGATAGGAGAGAAATGCGGGAGTGGATGGAGGAGATAAGAGATGGGCTTAGATCAGGAAGCTGGAAAAAGGGGCATGGATGAGTGGTTGACATGGCATCATCCAGAGGCGGATCGAGCAGCAGAGAAAATGACACATGGCGAGAAGAGCATTAGGCGGTTGAGGATGGCCGTGATTTGATCTGGAGAGGATCGGATGGTGGAAAAATGAGGTAGAAATGTGCGGCATGGATGCGAAGCTCCAGAAGGCAATCCAACGACTGAAGAACGAGGGTGTGCGTCGAAAGGAGAAACGAGCCACGTGGTGCAACCATAAAGCACCACATGGCCCAATCAGGTTATTCAGGAACAGAACCTCGCAGAAGAGAGAGGAAGTGGTTGATTTTGAAAAAACTCAAAACATGAAAGTTGTAGATCTCAATGAGATCTACAAGTTTCATGTTGACCAAAAATAGAGTTGAGGTCAAATGAAGGGAGAAATATTTTTATGAGCATTTTACAGGCTTAGAAACAATACGAATTTTAGTTTGGTTATTTTTTTGTATTTTTCGCGAGAGCTCATATCAAATTAATGGCTTCTAAAGCCAACCCTAGCTACTGCGGTTCTACAGAGCAAAAAGAAACAAAAGAAAATAAGAAGAAATGCTCACCGAAGTGCACCAATGGTGAGGTTGACTGGCTAGCTCCGACAGGGTGGATCGTCCTCTATTCAATGCCTCCTTGACCCCGAAAGGCCCAACGTGATACGGTTGTCATCAATAATAACGTCAAGGGCTTGGCTAGGGTTTAGGTGGTGGAAGAGTGATCAAAGGAGGAAGGGAAGTCGGGGGACATTTTTGAAGGGTTGATGAGGAGCGATGTTCAAGGGAGGATCACAGGTGCTGTGATGATCCTAAGCCCGAAAAAACACAAGGGCGTGTAAGAGGGATTTTTCAAGACTCATATATAAACATAGATTTATCTTGTTTTTATTGACACTTAGTCTAAGCTAGGGGGTTAATATCTACAAATTAAGATAATGAAACTGGGTTTCATCACCCCCTATACTTAAACTATGCTCGTCCCCGGGCATCTCAAAAAATGACTGAGCTGGATTAACCCCCTTGTGCATGTGCATACATGATCTGATCCGTTCAAGAACTCCTAATTTTAGAGATCCAAAATCTCATAGCTCAACATAGACTTAATCAAGAGGTGTCCAATTTCTCTAATTTTCCAGACTCTCTCTTGTATACATATAAGCTAAGGATATGACATTACTGTTGACTGCGATCACGAGAGTAGTGTCACAATGTCACCCGAGGTCCCGATCCAAAAAATTCTCCTAAGGACCCAATCCTTAACTCTAGGGAATAAATCAAATATTGCATCCAATCCACCGTCTCTTTAGTTGTCAGACTTAGAAGTGTAGGTGGCAGGCCAGTTGATGGAGGGTCTAGGATTGTGTGATTTCTTCTCTCCCTCTCATTGGAACAAGGATTCTCTCGAGTGACTTATTAACTCAACGCATATTGTTTGTGTTGATCATTGCGCCCGTCAAAAGAAGTTGGGGTCATCTGCACTTGTTTTCCTGGGAGTACACCAAGGTGTGCCTTTTTTGAGTACCTATCGTACCTTCTATACCTAGACTTGCAACATTTACGATGCAGAACCCTTTTTTGGTGCAAGCCCGACTCCTAGCCCTAATAGCGGTGGTCCAAGTGGACACTTTGAAATGTTTGGGAGTGCTCGCCTTTGGTGGAAGCTCTGTTGGTATTTGACTTTGTGGAATGAGATCTTTTCTTTCAACAATGATATTTCTTTGCTTTGTATTATTTTTTGCTAGCTCCACTGCTTTTATCAAGAGTTGGCGTACACTGATCAACATTTTTATTTTATTTTATTTTATTTTCACACCCTGACAATTAGGTAAATGTCAGAAGATTAGTATAAGAACCATGTTCTCATACTGGCTAAAAAAATGCTGACACTCTGGTTTCATGAAGCCTTCAATAATTTTATCCCATCCTCGAGCATCATTAAATCAAGTCCAGACTTGAATCCCTCATCCCAGTTCCTCAAGTGAAATTTCAACTAATCTCATCATGACCGCATTCGTGCATGTGAAGTGCTGATCATATTCTTAAGGTTGGAGACTAAACATGCAATATAGCACGTAAATCTAGAAAACTAGGGAAATATGGATAATTTAGTCTAAGACCCTGATGACTAAGGCTAGTTAACCTAAAATCTCAAGACCACATAAACCAGGTGTTCTCGAACATCACTGGTCGTGTGTGGAAGAGAAAATTTAGGGGATTTAATCCAACTCCTTCATCAAAGTTTTGGATTTTTTTGAAACTTTAAAAGATCTAATGACTTCCTAAACTCAAATGAGTAGATGCATTTGCTTTCAGCCAGTATAGGTGTAAGTACATGCCGTAGAACGGACCCCGTTGCTTGAGGACGGAGCCTTATGCGATGTCCTCTAAACCACCTACTCTGCTAAGGGAAAACCCTCACTGAAAAGCGACTACTTATTTGAGTTTAGTAATCAATTTGACTTTTAAAAGATTTTTTATTTTTCTCATTTTTATGGATATTTTATTAAAGTTAGAACACAAGTTAGACTCATTTTCCTTTCTTGAAAGCAAATTTTGAAAATATTTTTCAAACCATGTCATATGTATATAGATTTTGATAAACATTTTTTCAAACGATTTTTCAAAACAAGTAAAACCTAATTTTCAAATCATTTTCAAAAATTTTCTTTGAAAGTAGTGTAACATAGTATAGAAAAAGCCTTGAAAACATTTTGTACACTTATTTCATAAGATTATACCTTAGCCCAAAAAGTTTAGAAATTTTCAAAATTTTTCAAAATATAGCTAAAGTACATATACTATATATGTGGTATAACCCCCTATACTTAAACTTTGCTATGTACTCATAGCACTAAGTGATACAAAGACCAAGCTCCATTTAAGTATAAAAGAATATACAAGAACTAATGAGGACGCCCCCTATACTTAGGTTAGAAATAATCCTAAGTATCAAGGGAAGGGAAGATGAGTGCGAAAATTACGGGGACTCAGGTTCCCCAATACTTAGGCTGAGAGTATCCTAAGTCTAAAAATGGATAATTGATGTTGGAAGACCTAAGGGGAACAAAGAAGCAGGATGGATGTACACACGAGCGAATGAATCTTCAAAGATGAATGTACACATCTCAGGCAACGGTGCCATTTGACGAACCCGAAATTCTACCTCTTAAAAGTGTAGAATTAACACTTCGAAAGTCATTGCAGTCGGCCGAATTAGATCTATCAAAGACCGAATTAAAATTATTAATCAATCAAAAGCGGTCGTATTTTATTTTTACTTGGACAAGCTCATGGTCGAACTTAGGGACACGAACCTCTTAAGTAATTATCTAGACTCTTATTACTTAGATTAAGCGTTAAATTAGAAATCCATAGGTCATATGCAAACAAGTATGCAGACAATACATATGTAGACAATTTTCGTTTGATTTTTTGATATGCAACAGAATGCAAGGTTACGATGATGTGAATATGCCCAAAGTATAAAAAATATTTGAGCAATTGAACAATAATCGAATTCAGACTCGAATCATGAAGCAAGCTCATTAATTAATTAAGGCAAGGCACAAAAGGTACTATATAAGTGACACTTAATTGTTAAAATAAAACATCAATTCTTAAAGTGTTAAAACAGAAAAAGAGCCATATCATTAGAAAGATAATGAAATTAGCTTCGAAACGAGACCAAAATCAACTCAAACGAAGCTCGGATGCTTAAGATATTAACAAAAGAAACCAGAGGCATAAACGTAAAGAAAACATGCAAATAAATAGGGAAAATGCAAATAGGTTCCTGGAAGGACCAAAATACAAATAAAAATTAAAGCGGGCCTTCCCTATAATTTACCTACATACGCAAGGGTAAATTACCCTTCCCTGTAATTTACCCACATACGTAGGGGTAAATTTGAAATTATTAAAACCCAGAGGGGGTCGGGTGCAAATTACCCCAATCATGTGTGGATATCATGTGATTTGAGGATCTGAATGTAATTTAAAGAAGCTCGAAGAGCCTCCCTGCAAATATCCGTGCCCACACGTGTCTGAGCACGTGGGGGGGAGGTTTTATGGACGCGCAGGCTCGGGGGAGGCTCGGAGGAGGCTCAGGAGCTGGATCAGACTTGCATCTAGGCTCGGGAGGCTTGACGAGGCTCAGCTTCTCCGAACTAACAGGCTCGGTGCTGACGTTCGGTGGTTGACACGTGGACGCATGTGAGCCGTCCGATCATAAAAGATCAGACGGTAGCTGTAGCATGCAGGGAGGGCAGCATGGCCAACTTTGGGCCATCCGATATTTGAAGATCGGACGGTAACTGCTCTTCGAGTTCCTCCTTGTTGTCGCCTCCTACGGTAGACTAGGCTGGGCTCCAGGGAAGTCAAAGGATCTCCACCCGATCGTGGCGAGACGTCTGAATCTCGATGGAGTATCCTCAGATTATGGCGATGAAGCTCCGACGTTAATGAGTCGTCGGAGTGGTCTAGATGATGGAGTCGACCTAATATCCCTAGCAACGACGCCATTTGACGAACCCAAAATTCGGCCTCTTAATAAGTCGTTTTAATGTCATTGCAGTCGGCCGAATTGGATGCATCAAAGACAACTTCATTATCATTATCAATTACAGGTAAAGCGATCAGATTTTATTTTACTTGGTCAAGCACAAGGTCAAACTCAGGGACACGAGCCTCTTAAGTAATTATCTAGACTCTTATTACTTAGATTAAGGGTTGAATTAGAAATCTGTAGGTCACAATGCACATAAACAGACAATGCAGACACATGAAACATACCCTTTTTGTTTGATTTTCAATATGCAAGGAAATGCAAGATGACAATGATGCAAATATGCCCTATAAAAAATATTTGAGCAATTGAACAACCGTCGAATTCAAACTCGAATCATGAAGCAAGCTCATTGATTAATTAAGACAAGGCATAAAAAGTACTCAATAAGTTACACTTAATTGTTAAAATAAAACATCAATTCTTAAAGCGTCAAAACAGAGAGTGAGCCATACCATTAGAAAGACAGTGAAATTATCTTTGAAATGAGATTAAAATCTACTCGAACGGAGCATGGATGCTCAAGATATTACCAACAGAAACCAAGGGCATAAACATAAAGAAAACATGCAAATAAATAGGGAAAATGCTACAAACAGGTCCCTGGAAGGACCAAAATGTAAATAAAAATTAAAGCAAGCCTTCCTTGTAATTTACCCACACGCACGTGGGTAAATTTACAATTATTAAAACCCAGAGGGGGATGGGTGCAAATTACCCCCAAGCGTGTGGATATCACGTAATCTGAGGATCTGAATGTAAGTTAAAGAAGCTCGAAGGGCCTCCCTGCAAACATCCCCACCCGCACGTGCCTGAGCACGTGGGGGGGCGAGGTTCGGTGGACATGCAGGTTGGGGGGAGGATCGGGAGCTGGATAAGACTTGGAGCTAGGCTTGGGAGGCTCGGGCGAGGCTCAGCTTCTCTGAACCAATAGGCTCAGTGTTGGCGTTCGATGGTTGACACGTGGACCCATGTGGGTCGTCCGATCATAAAAGATCAGACAGTAGCTCTAGCGTGTAGGGAGGGCGACATAGCCAACTTTGGGACGTCCGATCTTGAAGATCATACGGTAACTGCCATATGAGTTCCTCCTCACCGTCGCCTCCTGCGGCGGGGCTGGGCTCCGGCGAAGTCAAAGGAGCTCCGCCCGGCTGTGGCGAGACGTCTGAAGCTTGATGGAGTATCCTCAGATTATGGCGATGAAGCTCTGAAGTTAGTAAGTCACCGGGGTGGTCTGGATTATGCAATCATCCTAATATCGTTGGCGATGGCGAACTTGAAGTACACCTCGGCCAGAGCTCTGACCAATCAAAGATTTCTGCACTTGTTAGATCCAGTAGCTGAAGTGACGAGGTGTGACGCGAGGTGGATGGAATGGAATCCTAGGTGAACAAAATGTGCTCCTCCGCTGTGAAGGCGGAGGAGATGGGTCAAGTGGTCGAAGGTTATGGAGGTGCTAAGGGATGATTGAAGGCGTGCGCATGAATAATGGATTTGCAAAAAAGCTTAGTCAATGGCCAATGGACGGTGGAGCTATGTGTAGGAGCCTAATTAAATCAGAGAACTTAGATAAATATGCAAAGGGAGATCAGAATACTTACCTGGAGAAATTGGCAGTGGCGGAGCCTGGTATTGAGCTTCGAGATGATGCGCGGGTCTTCGTTGGACTCCCCTAGCTACGGGGAGCAGCTCAACGATGGTGCAGCACCGCAAACCTGGCCTACAATGGCCAGGGGTCGACACCGGAGGCTCTCCATCGTCTCCCTATCAACTTGACCTCCCCCTGTCATAGGGAGGTGGAGTGGTGCAGGGCGGAGCCCCACCTACAAGTGGACCAGGTATACTGGCGGTGGCGTGGGTGTATTTGAAGAGGCGTGGTGGCGGTTCTGATGATAGTTGTCGTGGGTTGAGTGGAAGATATGGAGCGAGAGGGAAGGTTCTATGGCGACCCACGAGGCCCGTGAGGGTGGTGGATGTCCGGGCTACGTCGTGGTGTAGTCGGAGGGTGGAGATGATGGTGAAGAAAGTAGGGGAAAGGAAAAGGGGGAAGCCAGTTGTAAAGGTGGAAGACGTGGGAGAGATGGCCAGGTCTGAGGAAGAAGATGGGTCCTTGGCCGTTGGATCTTACGATCCAACGACGGAGAAGATGGTGCTAGATGATGCTCCTGATCAAATCGATGAAGACTGCCATTGAGGGCTGAGGGCTTGACGCATGGCGCAAGGAGGAAGAGGCACTGGCTGACGGACGAGATTGAGTCTGGGAATGGATCGAATGGTGGGCATCGAAGGCGGAAGGTGACGGCTGAGATTGAGCGCTACGGAGAAGATTGGGCGGTTATGGTCAAGACATGTGGCGATAGGAGAGAAATGCAGGAGTGGACGGAGGAGATAAGAGATGGGCTTAGATCAAGCAGCTGGAAAAAGGGGGTAAGGATGAGTGGTTGACATGGCAGCATCCAGAGGCAGATCGAGCGGCAGACAAAATGACACGTGGCGAGAAGAACATTAGGCGGTGGAGGACGGTCGTGATATGATCTGGAGAGGATCGAATGGTGGAAAAATGAGGCGGAAATGTGTGGTGTGGATGCGAAGCCCCATAAGACAATCCAATGTTTGAAGGACGAGAGTGCGTGTCGAAAGGAGAAGGCGGGCCACGTGGTGCAACCAGAAAATGCCATGTGGCCCAATCAGGTTATTCAGGAACAAAACCTCATGGAAGAGGGAGAAAATGACCGATTTTAGAAAAACTCAAAACATGAAAGTTGTAGATCTCAATGAAATCTACAAGTTTCATGTTGACCAAAAACAGAGATGAGGTCAAATGAAGGGAGAAATATTTTTACGAGCATTTTTAAGGGCTTAAAAATACTACGAATTTTAGTTTTGTTATTTTTTGTATTTTTAATTTATTCCAAGACTCAGATATAAACTAGGATTTATCTCGTTTTTATTAACACTTAATCTAAGCAAGGGGGTTAATATCTGCATATTAAGATAATGAAACCAGATTTCATTACCACCCCTTGCTTTTTTTGTATTTTATTGTTTAGTTCTTAAACATTCATCTGCCATTATTATATTTGTGTAATATTGCAAATAGAACCTCATACTTTTACTTATTTTCTTTTGAGTCCAGTCTACGTCACCTCACAAGCGGTTCCACGTGAGGTGGCATTTTTTCAGAGAACCCCTCTTTGGTTTGTGTATTTCATTTCAATTCTAAAACACTAAATATTAGTTGAATATTTTTTGGATATTTTACATTTTATTCCCTGCCTTTATTTTTATTTACATTTATACCCCTGCTAGTTCATTAATTTTTGTTGTTCTCTAATTTAAAAAAAAATCATCCGTACTCCTAAAACTCTCTAAAAAGAGAGATATGTGCCTTCTAGTGTGTACATTCACAGTATACTTTTGGATTTTGATTTTAGATACTTTTATTATTTATTACAAATCAAAAGAGCATATTCGACTATGTTTGACTTAAAAATTCCAAAATAATTATAAAATCATTTTGAAAAATTCCAAAAAAACTATTTTTGGGTTGTTATAGTATTTTATAACTTCAAACTAAAAGTCACTAAAAATAGAAATATAAAACTCATAAAAAATTAAAAAGCTTTAAAATCTAGTAAAAGAGATATAAAATTCCCAAAAATATTTATTTTTGTTTCTGGAATTTTCTTTTTACTAGTCCTATTCATCAACATCTTGACCTGCTTTTAACTTTTAGTTAGTTTCTTAAATTTTTCTAGCAAAATCTTTCATTAATCAATCTCTCTTACTATGCTTAAATGCAAAGGAACTGACTGAAGTCGTACCTACTATAGTCTCTACGCACTCATACACTCGAGATTTGCTTTATCAAGTATCAAACGTGAGCAGCGAGCAAATAGGACACCTTTTAGTAGAATCAATGCAGTCACACGGATCGTCAAAGCATGAATATGATGTATCAAAAAGTCTTCAGATCCTAATGGAATCGGTAACAAAATTACTTTATCGCCTTATTTATTTTTTAAAATTGATTTCAAAAATCTTAGACATTTTTTTGTTATTTTTAAATTCTAAAACAATTCGGCCTATTTATTTAATCCATGATTTGTTTAACTTTAAAAATATATAAAATTAGCAAAATTAAATAAAAAATCTCAAAATAGTAAAAAATTATTTAAAATCAAAAATATTTTATGTTACACTTTTTTGTTTATTTTTTAGTGGTATTTATAATTGTACTGCCCTATATTGTATATATAGCCTTATATATTCTTCTATATTATATTTAAAATTAAAAAGAGATTAAAAATTAGAAAATATAAAAATAAAATGAAAAATAAAAATATAAAATTTAAGAAAAAGTATATAAAATTAAAATTAAAATATGTATAAAAAAACCCACACAGAAATACAAAGACAAGAGGAACACAAATTTTGGATTCATTTCTCCTATCTACCGTTTGCTCCCTTGTGTTCGACGCTCTGCATATACTTACATATATACACACATTTGGAGAGATAATAAATTTTAACTCCACAAATTTTGCTTTTCTTTACTTAAACATATTGTGGGTTAATTGTTTAATTAGTTTGAGGTTCTCATCGGTTGCTTCAACGACTGTGTTCCCGCCTTGTGTGGAACACAAGACCGATGTGAATTCTCTGCTTTTCAAATGGTGCCATTGCCGGGGAGCAACATTGTATAGATTGGATTTTTACACGTGTCTTCTTTTTTGTCTATTTTCTATTTTTATTTCTCTTTATTTTAATTTGATATTATTGCTGAATTGTCTGACCATCTTCCTTGTTTGAATTTGTTGCGAGGGACCGTGGATCGAGGGAGGCTCTCCTAGGAGCACCTACGCACCCACGTGAAGCGGAGTCGACTATTTTACGCTAGCCGACAAGAGAGCGCAACAAAGGAGTACTTGGAGGAATTTCGAAGACAATATCATTTTATTTTTATTTCTATTTTTATATGTAATTTGAGTGAGAGAGAGACAATTATATTTGTAATAATTCAGGACATTCAGGACTCTGACACTTCACAAGGTCTAGTGCCCGAGCGATTATTTTCTTGGGGGCCTCGTCGGTTTTTATCGCGTTTTCATCACTTTTCTTTTTTAAGTTTTTCGATTTTATTTTTTTGTATGATTGAGCTCCAATATTAGGATCTACTTGACAATAAATTAAGGCCAAACACCTAATTACCATTGCCTGCACTTTCCATTTAGACTTAGTAAAATTTTAAATTGCTATTCACTTAGTTTTGGAACCACATGCCGAGAGAGTCCTCCATACACTGTTTGCAGGACCCAGTGTGGTGAGCATCGAGGAGGCTCCAAGACAGGAACCACTGGTTCCTTGCTAGGTGGCTAGCATTTGTGCTTCACGCTAATAGAAATTTCTGATTTAGGGTGATTTCATCGGATTTCATTTACATATAGATGTGTTTCAATTCTACTTAGCATTCTTACATGAAGAGAGATGGAGGCAAGGTGAGCATTTCTACTTAGCATTCATCATCGCTTTTGCTTGCATTGCTTTTCTGACTCTCTCCCTCCAATTTTATCACTCAGGATGTAAAAAGAATTGACACGTCAATAGGTTCGTGCATTTCTATTAAAAATACACAAAAAGTGATAACAAATAAAATTTGGACTGCTAAGTTTACTCGACCCTAAAAATAAAAAAGAAATATATCTTGTCTTGGAGAGAGTAACCCCCTCATTATATTTACATTTAATTTTCCACATACATAGTAAGGAGTAGTGCCCCACTCCCAGGCCTTCATAAGTGTTTGTACAAGTTCGTGTTTGTCACCTAACTCTAAAATTTGAAAAGATAAAAAGATCAAACTATCGTGGTCTTCATTGTGTTGAGTAGGTGAATTCAGGGGTTGTTTTGTGTTTGTATTTGTGATTGTTTATGTGCATCCTAGATCTTCTCTGTGCACTCACCTTTTTCCTTGCATATCTTGGTTTGACCTTCGTGCTCTCCCGATCATTTTCTTTGGTTCATACATGGATGACTAGAGTGATTTTTATCCAGACTTTGTGAATCCAGCCGGTCCACCTCCACTTTTGTAGAAGAACTTTACTCTTGGCCTTTCTTTTTGTACATATCCACCACCAATATTCCAAGCATCGGATTAGAGTTTTACCCACCACCACCACCCTCACATTTTGATAATCTACTTTTTCATGAGGAATTTGCTCCGGAGTTGTATTTTTACCCACTACCACCCTCATATCACTCACCCGATCCTAAGATTTTGGAATCACCTATTATGGAGTCCACACTTGAGACCTTGACTCAGATGATGGAGCACATGAGATAGAGGATAAATGACCTCATTATCCTAGATATGAGCCACATTGCCGCTTTACCCACTGGATCTATGAATTCATTTGAGGATTCCTATGAGAGCTTGCACTAGCCTAAAATACAAAAAAATGAGAAATTTTAAAAATATAAAAAGATTTCAGGAGACACACGGTCGAGTCATTTTGTGAAGAGAGGGCACCCTTGCCAAACTCTTTGACCACACACACACTCACACCAGTTCCCACCTTTGACCTTAAGGATGTCAATGTACATACTACTCTTAGTTATCCTTGTGTAGATGATGATTCTGATCTCCCTTGTATGGAGGAGATCCAAAATTTCAAAAAATATTGACTGAACCTGAAGTAGTAGCAGCTATTCATGAGGTCATTTAAGCCCTACTTTGCCATACCATGACCCAATTATCTGCTCCTTAACCTATGAAGAGAAAGCAAAGGAGTAGATCTGAGCGACACATTTTGACCATGGCCACTGCTCATGCCATATCTCACCATATACACACTAGGAAAGGGAACACTGCTACTATTAGCAATGTGAGCCCGAGGCGAACAATTCCTGCAATAAATGTTATTGTAATAAATGATTTATCAATAAAAGTTATTGATTATTTTTCACTCCCTTTCTGAGATTGAATGTATGAATGCACTATAAGGTCCCTCTGTACAATAAGGGTTATGTACCATGGCCAACTTGATAATCATACAGCTGTTGATTCATTGATTGAATCATAGAGGCTGATGCTTGGATGAATATCTATGGAGTTAGATAGAGGACTCATCAAGCATCATCAAATGATTGTCAAGTGATGATCTCCAGCCTGAGTAGGAGATGGCAATCCTTTCTCATTAGACTGATATATGATCGACCTCTTGATGCAGGTCCTCTGCATGGGAATAGTGATTCAGATGTATCAGATTAGTTGAGTCAGTGTGTTGACTTAACGAGATCGAGATAACCAAAGACCTATGTTGAATACTGTCACAGCATAGGCACACATCCTATGACCAGAGACAGATGTGTTACTATATGTTTGAGTATGTACATTTGGCAGACCAGTAGGTTGACGACCTAACCAAGGTCTATACATCGGCGTGCTGGTGTGCATGTAAGGACATATAAGTAATATGATTTCTCAAAGGGATCATACATGTTCACTTGCGAACCGTGAGACATGAGCTCACTCATGAGGTATTGGGACTGATCAAATTCCATGCATGGTCGTCATGATTTGTAAGCATGACATGAATTTGAAGGTAAGATATATGCTTTGTGAAAACATATGATCTATACCGAATCCCAAAGACCAAGATTGAGAAACTTAGTGACCAACCCTGAAGATGACAATATAAAAGTGATCTATATCTTCAGGATGATCATAGGTCTTCCAGTGTGCAGTATGTAAATCCTTCTTCTAGCTCCTTTCAGTGTCAGCAGTCTGGTCAAGTGATCCTGAGAGAAATTCGATTCCATCTTGGGATTAGGGTGTGAAGTCAGGGGTGCATATTTGAATATAGAAAAGAAGCCTATTGCCACGCCGACCATCAAGTATATATTCGTCTTTCTGGCTTGCCGCCTGAAAGACCTGGAGTTCTGAGAGCGAGGGCTTCAGCCTATAAGGGCCTTTTCGGTTTGTCTTTTTCATCGGAATTTCCGAGGGAACGGAATAGTCTACTAGGGGACTTTCCTACTGAGATTAGTTAGTTAGTTCCCTCACTCCGGTAGAGTTTACATGAATCAAATGTGTTTCCGTAATCGATTAGATAGTAGTTCTTATACCGGTTTTCATATAAGCAAAGTAGTGATGATCGAAATGATTGTGGAATGGACTCAAAAGTGTCAAAAGAAGGGGTCTCGCCCCTAGGTTCGAGAATTGAAAAGCCAGCTGTATGCCTTAATGCTTGGTCAGTATCATATTGCATATAGGTATTGGGAACACCTGAGGGCGATGTGATCACAAATGATTGTATAACCATGATGCTTCCATTCCAAGGAAGTGATGAAACATGTTTGGATTTTAGTGACTCCTCTCAGTAGAGAAGTGACCTAATCTTAGTCCATGTACTGGACATTGATCTGAATTAGATTCAGATGCAATGAGAAGATTAGGTTTACGGTCTTGATTTAATCAAGCATCTATGGGAGGTCCATGAGATCTGGATTTGAGATGTGATCTCAATATCCAAGTCACTATACGTGGAATAATACAATCACCATGTCCTTATCTCCAAGTATCTACGGAGAAATTGCATTGTTCTTGAAAGGGTTCAAGATTAATTCTATAGTTGAAATGTATCTAAGCATAAAGAGAATGATAATTAAATGTCATTTAATTATCTTGATACATGTAGAAATTATCTAATATAATTAAATGTGATTTAATTATTGTGGATAAGAATAATGTGGATAGAAATATCCAATTATTCATAATATATTATAAATATGATTTATAATGTATTAGAGAGAGGTAATTATAATTTATATTTGTTAATTGATTATTGATGTGTATTGGATACACATTGTGTAATTAATTGAAAATGTAAATTATATTTTATTTTGGATTGTGAATGTGATTCACAAATTTCCAATGACAAGATTACAATATTCTCAAAATTAATTATGAATTATTTTTGAAGAATAAATCACAACAAAAGTTGTTGGATTAAATAATGGAGATTTCCAAGGAGATATGCAATCTCATAATATTGCTCCCACTTGCAATCAAGTGGACGGCCACCATAACCAATATGGAAATTGGTGGTCGTCCACCATGATGCATGGGAATGCAATTTCCATGTTGGTTAATCTTCCTTATTTGATTGGTTTAATTTAGGATTGATTTATATTTGATTTGTCAAATATATTTGATCTAAATTAAATTATTAGTTGTTAGCTTTTACCAACAATAATCTTGACCATTGGATTAAACATAGATCAATCTCATCCACTGATTTTATGTGTCCATGGATTGAGATCCATGGATCCCAAAACCCTATAAATAGAGAGGCATACCATGCTCTCTAAGGCTATGCTTTTGAAGCACATCACTCTCTCTTTCTCTCTTAATTTACACGTCAACCCTCTCCCTCTCTCCTTGGTGGCCGTCCACCAAACCTTAGAAGAGAAAGCCGTTGACGCCCTCGCCACCGCAAAGTCGCTTCGACGTTCTTCGGTTCTCCATCTTCTTGGAGTGCTACGCTCACAAAGAAGACATTCGATCTCGTACAACGAGATCAGGAGTTCACCGTGCTTGGATCAACTCGTTGGAGATCACACGACTCATCCACGCGCTCGCAAGCTTCTTCTCCGACGATCGGACTTGAGACAGGAGGTCTCTTTTCGTAGAGACTTGATCTACCACGCTTCAAGAGGTATTCCTTTATACTTGTTATGGTTGTAGATGAAACGATCCGAGAATTGTTCTTGGATCATGTGGTTTCATCGCATGAAAATTTTTTTAAATTCCGCTGCAAAGAACAACTAGTTCGACTAGTCGTTCTTCATTATTTTCGATACGGCGCTTATGCTTCCGTGATGCGCTTGAGGATTAAATCATATACTTCAAGTGGTATTAGAGCCTTAGGTTGAAGGTTTTGGATACGATCCGCAAACCTAGGGCGACTTGAGTTCGTTATGGTCGCGAAAGTTTTTGTTGCATTTGATTTTCATACATCTGTTTAGTGAATAAATTCGGCCATGTTTAAAATGTTTACATATGAATTAATCACTTGAATTTTGTTCCCCATTAAATAAGTAAATCATAGGATCTGAGTTTGCATAATTTGGATTCCCCGTTTGCTTGAGATATGGTTGTTTTAATGAACATGTATTCACTGTTGCGGGAACTGCGAATCTTAACATAATTAATGAGTTAATTACTATTTTGATCTGCCTCGAAATGCGTGAAATATCACTTAGGTTCTGTCTTAAATCAAATTATAAATATTTTAAAATTGATTTTGTCTAATTTGGATTTAAATTGATTGAGAAATGTTAATTTTAGTAAGTAGGGGTCACTATTGAAATTACAGTCTTAATAAGAACCATGTGATTGTCAATTAGTGAAATTAATTGTTAATTTCATGAAATAATTATGGAAAATATTTGAGAAATATTTAATTATAATTATTTCCTTAATTGACTTGGCCTCAACCAATAAATTGATTAGATTTGATCTAGATCATAATTGGAAACACAATCATCAAACTCCTCGTTTGAATAGGATTGAGAATTTATCTAGCAAATTTCCTTATAATCAAAAATGTTTTTGATTATTACTATATGGTATAATTTTGGTTGAAGAACCGATGAACATCTCAAGTACAAAGTGATTGACTTGGCATTGTTTTTTCCCAAGGCGGATATGGTGTCTAGTCGGGGATCGCTGGGGTAGTAGGTCGCATCGGTTGTAGTCCGTCTCACTTCTGCCGGTACTGGCCATGACAGCGGGTAGGGAACGGATGATACATGAGAGATCATGATGTATTTTTCTAATTATTAAAATTTGAATTAATACGTACTTTGAGATATTACCATATGTATATTCAAGTAAAAACAATCAAGTTTGTTGATTGAATTGGATTGATAATTAATTTAATATGATTGAATTAATTATGTCTAATTGAAACAATCTATTATGAATAGAGTTATTATTTCCCTTGGAAGAATTAATTATATGAATATGATTCATGATAATTGATTAAAATTTGAATAAGAGGTGGATGATCACATAAGTGATATCCATGGTCTCCTGTCAAGGCGAAGGGTTTCCGTCGCCAAGGATTGCATATAGGAGACGCATGTACGAAGTGACAGCTCCTATATGCAAGCGCATCTGGATCAGGCTCTTTGCTTCTCGAAAGAGTAAGGCCGTATGCATAGTGACCCAATATCGGATCCTCATATTATTGGGGCACTATTGGATTGTGCATAGCGAGTACTATTCATGTTGACGGTTGGTTCAATTAACGACGGGTCAACATCACCTTAGGGGTGGTGGGCCCAGGTGTTAAAGACCGAATTGGGAAATGCAAGTTGGACTTGCAAGGCGGAATGTGTTCCCGCTTCTCTTTATTGGAGGCGCAGATTCTCATATTATTGGGATGTGACAAAGATAAAGAGGAGATCCCAGTTCTTGCTAGAGATATAGCGGTAAGTATATCTCTTGCTTTGAAAATGATTAAGGGAATTACCTTTCAAAGTTGACAATGCAAGAATAATTTGATTTAAAATGCCTTAATCAAATATCATAAATTTTAATATTTGATTATATGTTCTAATATAGTGCATTCTTAATTTCAGAAAATGAAGTCCATGAACCCACTAAACAGGCACCTGGAGGTCAACCACTTAACCGGACCGAACTACTCGAATTGGATCTGTAATTTGGAGCTTGTTCTCTCGACCGAGCGCATAAGTTATGTGCTCTCAGAAGACAAGCATGAAAGCCCTAAAACGAAGGAAGAAAAGGCATACAATGACAAGTATGATGAAGATCATGTCTTGGCTAGAAGCTATATCCTAGGTTCTCTCTCCAATGTTCTTCAGAAACAACATGTGGAGATGAGAACATGCTAGGAAATAATGCAGAATCTGAAGATATGTTTGGTGACATTAACCGCACCCAGCGTTACAACATTATGAAAGAACTCGTTCACTGCAAGATGCGGGAAGGGACTTCAGTCCGAGAACACGTACTCAAAATGTTAGGGTACTTGTCTGAGCTGTAGACTCTTTGGGAAAATATGGATGCAGATATGCAAGCTGATTTCATTCTGTTATCTTTGCCCAAGTCTTTCAATAATTTTGTGATTTCATTCCACATGAACAAGTTGGAATTGACGAATGATGGACTTCTTGCTGCATTAAAGTCTGCAGAAGACGTAATGAAGAAAGATGGTCCCGCTAGCAGTGCAATGGTTGTACAGGTTATAGGGAAACGTGGTCGGAAGCAGGGTTCTTGGAAGGGCCCGACCCAGAAGAGAAAGAAGAAGGGTCAAGGCATTGGCTCATCTTCCAATGCATCTACTCATATAGCGTCAAAGAAAACCGACATCTGTTACCACTACAAGAAGACGGGGCACTGGAGGCATAATTTCCCAGAGTACCTGAAGTCGGTCGACAAAGGTAAAGCCCCAGCAGGTATGAAATCTACTTTCATCATTGAACTAGTTTTCTCGTTGGACAAGAAGGAAGTTAGGTTGTTGATTCTGGTGCTTCTGTTCATGTATGCAATTTGTTGCATTTGTTTCAGGAAACTAGAAATCTAGAAGAAGGGGAGATAGTCATCCAGATGGGATCTGATGCAAGTGTTGCAGCAGTCGTCGTTGGGACCTGTCGACTATCATTATCTAGTGGTAGAGTCCTAGTACTTAAAGAGTGTCTTTATGTACCTGAAGTCAGAAGGAATTTGATATCTGTATCTAAATTAGTTAGAAGTGGATATTCATTCCTATTCTGTAATAAATTAGTCATAAATCATTATTATAAATATATTGAGGATGGTATTTTGACTTCTGGTGGACTCTATGAATTGTGCATTAATAAATGTATTATGAATGTTACAACCACTAATAAAAACCCTAAAAGATCCAGGGAGGATGAAAATCTTTCTAATAAGATTTGGCATCAAAGGCTTGGTCATTTATCTGTTGATAAGATCAATAGATTAATAAAGGATGGACCTTTAGATTTTCTATAGGTTCAACCTTTGCCTACATTCCAGCATTGCATTCAAGGTACAATGACTAGGATGCCTTTCCGTAACAAGGTTACAAAATGCGAAGGTATTATTGACCAAATATATACTGATGTATGTGGTCCCTTCAGTACCGTGACTCGAAATGGATATCGATATTATTTGATGTTTATTGATGACCATTCGTGATACGGGTTTGTCTTCCAGTTATGTCATAAATCTGAAACCTTTGAAAAGTTCAAAGAATTCAAGGCTTTGATTGAGAACCAAACCGATAGGAAGATTAAACGGATTCGATCTGATCGAGGTGGCGAGTACCTCTCAGATGAATTCAAGGAATATCTTAAAGGGAATAGAATTGTCTCCAATCTCGCTCCTCCTAGAACTCCCCAACTTAATGGTGTTGTTGAATGACGCAACAGGACCATCATGGATATGTTCCGTTCAATTATGAGCAAAGCACATTTACCACTTAGTTTCTGGGGATATGCAGTAGAGACTGCAATATATATCCTGAATAAGATTCCTAGCAAATCTGTACCTAAGACTCCTCATGAGCTCTGGTATGGAACCAAACCTAGTGTTAATCACTTGAGGGTTTGGGGTTGCTTGGTCCATGCGAAGAACATGGACGCAAGTAAGCTGGAATCTCGCTCTCGTGAGTGTTACTTCATTGGGTATGTTACTTCATTGGGTATGTTAGAGATGGTATTGGATACCAACTTTATGACCCTGATACCTAAAAGGTTTTTATTTCTAGAGATGTGAAATTTCTGGAGAATGATTTCCTTAAAGGTCAAGACAAAAATGAAGTAAAGGAACTCATTAAATCCTCTGAGGATTCTGAGCTTCCTGAGCCAGAGACTGAAGAAATAAATAAAGATGAAACACCCATGCCTCTTCGAAGGAGTTCGACGGTGGTTGCACTACCTGAAAGGTATGGATTCTATGTGTCAAGTGAGACTGACAATGATCCTACTTCATTTGATGAAGCACTTGCGGATCATGACATGGATAGATGGATACTAGCAATGAAGTCAGAAATTGACTCCATGCATAAGAATGGTGTATGGACCCTCGAGGATCTACCTAAGGGGGTAAAACCCATTGGGTGTAAATGGATCTTCAAGAGAAAGAATGGACCTGATGGGAAAGTAGAGACTTTCAAGGCACGGCTCGTAGCCAAGGGCTAAATACAGAGAGAAGGCATCGACTACGATGAGACATTCTCTCATGTGGCTATGCTTAAATCCATCAGGACTGCTGGCTATAGCTGCATATCTTGACTACAACATCTGGTAGATGGACGTCAAGACGGCTTTCCTTAATGGATACCTCGAGGATGATATCTATATGGAACAGCACCAGGGCTTTATAATTGAGGATGGCAAAGTATGCAAGCTGAAGAAATCCATCTATGGGCTCAAGCAAGCTTCTTGTAGCTGGAACATCATATTTAACGAAACCATAAAAAGTTATGATTTTGTGCAGAATCCCGATGAACCTTGTGTGTACAAGAAGCTTAGTGGGAGCGCCATTGCGTTCATCGTGCTTTACGTAGATGGCATCCTTATCATTGGGAATGATTCAGGGATGATGACCAGTGTGAAGATTTGGCTGTCCCATACCTTTGAGATGAAAGATCTTGGAGAAGCCTCTTACATCTTGGGTATGAAGTTGTTCAGAAACGAGAGAAGAGGATATTGGGATTGTCACAACATGGGTACATTAAGAAGATTCTTGAACGATTCCATATGGATAGTTCTAAGAAAGGTTTCCTCCCCTTAAGATATGGTATCCACCTGTCTAAAGGGATGGCTCCTCAAACTGTTGAGGAAAAGAAAGCCATGGCTGGATGCCCTTATGCATCAGCTGTAGGAAGCTTAATGTATGCCATGATGTGTGCAAGGCAAGATATCTACCATGCAGTGGGAGTGGTAAGTCGTTACCAATCTTGCTATGGAGAGCACCACTGAAATGCAGTAAAGAGCATATTCAAATATCTAAGATGGACGCAAGATTACATCTTGGTTTATGGAGATGGTGATCTCCAAGTCTTGGGATATACAGATTCTGACTTCCAATCAGATATTGATGATTGAAAGTCGACATCAGTGTCTGTATTCCTGTTGAATGGTGGTGTTGTGAGCTGGAGAAGCAAGAAGAAGGACACTACAACAGATTCAACAACAGAAGCCGAGTACATTGCCACATCGGATGCTGTAAAGGAGGCGGTGTGGTTGCGCAAGTTCATCCTAGAGCTTGGCGTAGTTTCCTCTGATACTCCCATCCCGTTACTCTGCGATAACACGGAAGCCATTACCCAGGCGAAGGAACCCAGATGGCATCAAAAGAGCAAGCATGTGGAAAGGAAATACCACATCATTCGGGAGATTCAAAAGCGTGGTGATATCAACATCACCAAGGTGTCCTCTGCCGACAACGTTGATGATCCTCTTACCAAACCTCTGACACAGAAGGTTTTCGACCAGCATGTAATGAGTATGGGTTTAAGGATTGTTCCTGAATGGTTCTGAGGGCTAGTGGAACATTGTTAGCAATGTGAGCCTGAGGTAAACCATTCTTGCAATAAATGTTATTGTAATAAATGATTTATCAATAAAAGTTATTGATTTTTTTTCACTCCCTTTCTGAGATTGAATGTATGAATGTACTATAAGGTCCCTCTGTACAATAAGGGTTATGTACCATGGCCAACTTGATAATCATACAACTGTTGATTCATAGATTGAATCATAGAGGCTGATGCTTGGATGAATATCTAAGGAGTTAGATAGAGGACTCATCAAGCATCATCTAATGATTGTCAAGTGATGATCTCCAGCTTGAGTAGGAGATGGCAATCCTTTCTCATTAGGCTGATATATGATCGACCTCTTGATGCAGGTCCTCTGCATGGGAATAGTGATTCAGAGGTATCAGATTAGTTGAGTCAATGGGTTGACTTAATGAGATCGAGATAACCAAAGACCTATGATGAATACTGTCGCAGCATAGATACACATCCTCTGACCAGAGACAGATGTGTTACTATATGTCTGAGTATGCACATTTGGCAGACCAGTAGGTTGATGACCTAACCAAGGTCTATACACTGGCGAGCGGCTGTGCATGTAGGGACATATGAGTAATACGATCTCTCAAAGGGATCATACAGGTTCACTTGTGAAACGGGAGACATGAGCTCACTCATGAGGTATTGGGACTGATCAACTTTCATACATGGTCGTCGTGCTTTGGAAGCATGACATGAATTGAAGGTAAGATATATGCTTTGTGAAAGCATATGATCTATACCAAATCCCAAAAGACCAAGATTGAGAAACATAGTGACCAACCCTGAAGATGACAGTATAAAAGTGATCTATATCTTAAGTATGATCATAGGTCTTCCAGTATGCAGTATGCACAGGTATTGGGAATACCTGAGGGTGATGTGATTATACACGATTGTATAACCATGATGCTTCCATTCCGAGGGAGTGATGAAACAGGTTTGGATTTTAGTGACTCCTCTCAGTAGAGAAGTGACCTAATCTTAGTCCATGTACTGAACATTGATCTGAATGAGATTCAGATGCAATGAGAAGATTAGGTTTACGGTCATGCTTTAATCAAGCATCTATGGGAGGCCCATGAGATCTGGATTTGAGATGTGATCTCAATATCCAAGTCACTATACCTGGAACAATACAATCGCCATGTCCTTATCTCCAAGTATCTGCGGAGAAATTGCATTATTCTTGAAAGGGTTCAAGATTAATTCCATAGTTGAAATGTATCTAAGCATAAAGAGAATGATAATTAAATGTGATTTAATTATCTTGATGCATGTAGAAATTATCCAATATAATTAAATGTGATTTAATTATTGTGGATAAGAATAATGTGGATAGCAATATTCAATTATTCATAATATATTATAAATGTGATTTATAATGTATTAGAGAGAGCTAATTATAATTTATATTTGTTAATTGATTATTGATGTGCATTGGATACACATTGTGTAATTAATCGAAAATGTAAATTATATTTTGTTTTGGGTTGTGAATGTGATTCACAAATTTCCAATGGCAAGATTCCAATATTCTCAAAATTAATTATGAATTATTTTTGAATAATAAATCACAACAAAAGTTGTTGGATTAAATAATGGAGATTTTCAAGGAGATATGCAATCTCATGAGATCGCTCCCACTTGCAATCAGGTGGACGACCACAATAACCAATATGGAAATTGGTGGTCGTCCACCATGATGCATGGGAATGCAATCTCCATGTTGGTTAATCTCCCTTATTTGATTGGTTTAATTTAGGATTGATTTATATTTGATTTGTCAAATATATTTGATCTAAATTAAATTATTAGTTGTTGGCTTTTACCAACAACAATCTTGACCATTGGATTAAACATAGATCAATCCCATCCATTGATTTTATGTGTCCATGGATTGAGATCCATGGATCCCAAAACCCTATAAATAGAGAGGCATACCATGCTCTCTAAGGCTATGCTTTTGAAGCACATCTCTCTCTCTCTCTCTCATTCTACACGTCAACCCTCTCCCTCTCTCCTTGGTGGCCGTCCACCAAACCCTAGAGGAGAAAGCCGTCGATGCCCTCACCACCGCAAAGCCGATTCAACGTTCTTCGGTTCTCCGTCTTCTTGGAGTGCTATGCTCGCAAAGAAGACATTTGATCTCGTACGATGAGATCAGGAGTTCACCGTGCTTGGATCAACTCGTTGGATTGCGAGGATCACGTGACTCATCCCCGCCCTTGTAAGCTTCTTCTCCGACGATCGGACTTGAGATAGGAGGTCTCTTTTCATAGAGACTTGATCTACCATGCTTCAAGAGGTATTCCTTTATACTTGTTGTGGTTCTAGATGAAATGATCCAAGAATCATTCTTAGATCATGTGCTTTCATTGCATTTTTTTTTTAAATTCCCCTGCATAGAACAACTAGTTCGACTAGTCGTTCTTCATCGTACTCGATACGATGCTCACGCTTCCGTGATGCGCTTGAGGATTAAACCATATCCTTCAGCTACACCTCTTATGAGTTGCACCATCTCTGACTATTCTTGTGATAACACTCTCCTTGATGGTGATGCTTCAATTAATATAATACCCTTCTCGTTGGTACAGTCCATTCATCTAGGCCTCTCAAGAAGATCATGATGATTTGTCAATTTGTTGATGGATCAATAAAGAGTCTGAAGGGTATTCTTGAGAATATTGTCATTCAGATTCATAGCTTGAGCTTCACTGTTGATTTTATCATATTGCCCATGGGGACCTCCACCCTTGTGGAGCAACCTCCAATCATTCTAGGACGGCTTTTCCTCGCCTCTGCGAGAGCCATTATTGATAGTTTATATGGAGACATACACTTTTGTTCTGATGTCGGGAGCGACATGTTGATCACTGCACTCACTATTGACCAGAGACATGCACCCCATGAGAGCGTGCTTGTGTTAGCCGACCCCGAGGACTATGACCTTGACGATGATATCAGACCTGAAGCACCTCAATTCTATTTCCTATAAGATTCCTTATTTTAAGGTCCAATCAAGCTCCAATCTTAGGATTTTATTTAGAGGTGTTCAATTATCAAACTCAATCGAAAAAATGCAAATGATATGCACAATGCAGAAAATATTTTTGTGATGCAATTTTCAAAATATTTTGCAAATGCTTTTGGGATTTTTAATTTTGCAAATGTTTTTGGCATTTTTCAAAACAAAGATTTGGGAAAAGAAATAGGTACAAATATTTACACGGAGTGCATCAATTATTTACAAGAGTTAGGATTCTAAGGATTTACACAAGGGATATGTTATTATTTTTATAGATAAATATATACAGTTGGTGAAAATTGTTTATTTATTAGGGTGATGTATATATTTCTCAAAATTATTTGAAAATAATAATACAAATAATTTTGAAAACTATAGTTTAAAATAATTTTTGTAAATAAATTTTACTAATATTTATAAATATTTAAAAAATTATTTTGCAAAGGATTTTCAAACAATATATATTTAAAAATATTTTTGCAACCATTTTCCCACGCATTTGCAAATCAATTTTCAAAACATTTTTATTTCACACAAAGAAAAGAATTTTTTACAAACCAAACATTTTTACAAAGGTTGAAATCATTTTACAAAATATTTTTCAAACAATTTTCAAAAGATCTTTCAAAAAGGTTTTCAAACTATCTTTCAAATATTTTGCAAAGCATTTTTTCCCAATTTATTAATAAGTAAATACAAAATAGAATTTGAGGAATAATATACATCTCTTTTGTTAATTTATTTAATGAATTGTATATATAGTATTTATCCATGCTTACAAAAAATATAAAAGTATGAGTTATGACTAAAGTATATACGGAATATATATGACCCCCCTATACTTAGCTTGAGCTATGTCCTCATATATCAGAGAGAAAAGAGAAGACATAACTCATACTGAGTATTAAAGATCCTATACTACAACGACGAATAAAGAATGAAGTAATGAATAAATGGGAAGTTGACCGTCCCCCCTGTACTTTGGATGAAATAATCCTAAGTATAACTATACACAAGGTAGGCAAGGTAAAGGGTGGGCATGAACAAATCACAACTCAGACTGTCTGTCCCTATACTTAGGGTTAGATATCCTTAAGTATAGACAAGCGAGGAGACAATGGAGGGGACAAAAAATGAATAACTTGGGGTGCACACCCCCTATACTTAGGATAAAGTACGTCCTAAGTATAACAATAAGAAAGGGGTGACACCTTCTTGGAAGAAAAAGAAAATGAAAATGAAAAGAAGAAAAGAAGAAAAGAAGAAAGATCACTCAACTCATCCTCCTCACCTATACTTAGGACAGAGTATGCCCTAAGCAAGGTAAAACACACGGAATGAGGTGGATGAGCGAAAGCAGATATACAAAGAGAAGGATATACAAGAATCAAGAAGGTAGAAAGAGGATCTTTTGCGTGATCGTTGAGGAATGGATCTAACAAGGTGTGTATCGATATAGGGTTCATCAACAGACACAAACTGATCAGGATCGACCTCGTGAAGATCCTCAACAATCTCAAAGTGAAAGGGCACGAACTAGTTAGTGGAAGTAGTGTGGTCGTGTTCGGCCTTGGAAGTCTCACAAATATCAAAATGAAAAGGAACAAACTCATATATGGAAGTAGTACGGTCAAGTCCGTCCTATGAAGTATTTGCTAGGTCATCGTCAAAAGGCCCGAACTCCTTGATGAAAGAAATAAGGTTAAATTTGGCCTCTTCGGTCTCTACTACGTCTACCCTCTGTTCTAAGGTGTCTATAGTGTAAATACTGTGGATGTCATCAATGCATCTCCACTCACTGGAAGAGAGAACTCCAAGGTCTATGCTTTTCGAGTCTTCCTCCTTGGAGAGGAATTTCTTAGGTCTCAATGTCATCCAACATACAACTTAATTCTTTGAGATTTTCAGACTTGGTTCAATGTCATATTGACTACCTAAATAGAATATTTCGGATACATGCATGACTCTTGTTGATAATGACCTAGCTTGTACACATGCACCTTTCACTTCGCTCACCTCAGTTGAAGTGGTAGAGGGCTGGATTTGCCGGCATGAGACATAAACCAAAGGAAACATCGGAAGTCACACATTTGTGGCCATTGTACCCCAACCCGATCCAATGGCGACGATGTCTAAAGATAGAAGTTGTGGGTTGCAATAAAACTTCAGAAGAGGGATAGTCTACTGGCTCAAGAAGAAAAAAAAGTCCATATGTAAATGCTGGTGTATACAGTATTTCAAAAAATGAAAAAAAAAATCAAAACTCCAAAAAAGTGGACAGACCTGACTGAAAATAAAATGCATGCTGGAGTGTACATATGTGTATAGTCAATAAGAAAGCTTGAACTTCAAAGACATGTGTTTGTGAGCCTGCAGCTGGGTGACTTGGCTACACTGGTCAAGCATCTTAGGATAGGTAGCTACACTAGCTATCGTCCATTCTTCTGTCCACCTCCTCTTCTTGAGCTCGTTGTCACTTGAAATTAGAAGGGAATACTCACTTTCCGAGGAATAAGTTGTTGGATTAGGGAATTAGGGTCACCATGTTGGAGAAGAGTGACTTTTACCGCTTCATCCAAAGAGAGCTACATATCACACACATTATCCAAGATAGATTCATAGTCATAGGTTTTGTGTATTAATTGATTTGTTCTGACCTGGATACTGAGGAGACTTGAGCAGAGTTTTATGATTCTCGAAGGCTGTTGTGTTTCAAATCCGTTTCCCAATAAGGTTCTGACCGTACCTAAAATCCAAAGGTCTGACTTAAGCTCTAAACTTTAATTTTGCGAAGACAAGTTTGAAAATTAAATTCAATCCTCTCTCTTTCTTTTTTTCTTTATTTTTCATGTTCTACACTTATTGCATAAGTGTTTGCTAGGGACTAGCAAAGGCAAGTATAGGGGGGGATGAATCTCCATTTTGTCACCTTTATTCTATCATTTTTAGCCTTAAAAACCCTAGATAATGCATGTAAATAGTATTATTTTGTACAAATTAACATTCATTATTTATTCCACTTATTGCGTATGAAATATTGTTTTTAACATCAAAATTATAAAATAAAGTAAAGAAAGGAAAAAGAATAAAATGTCAAAGGTATTTTATGACCCTAAACCCCTAGACCTAGGCATCTTGATGACTAGGTCTACAAGGAATAAAGTAGGGGGAAATAAGGGCTAATAAATAATAAAATTCCATTCTTTTATTCTTCAATATTGCATTTTTAGGAACTATTTTATTTTCTAGTATTTATACCTCAAATTAAGAAACTTTATATACGAAAGTTGTAGATAATAATGTGTAGAAAAATACAAAATTGAGTTTACACAAAAACAATATACAACGTACCTTTTATACTCTAAATAAAAAGACAAAACCCAAGCTTCCCATGCTCATATCTCCTCAATAAAAACTAAAAATGTATCAATCACCTTTAATTATATATAACTTTTAATAAGATATTTAATGAAGGTGGTTTCATTTAATTTGAAGTAAAGGTGTAGAGGTTAGGTTTTAGACCCCTATTGTATAGTGTACAAGAACAAAATATTCATTTTATTTATTTTTTATTATTTTGCAATTTTATATTTTTATAATTTTGTAAATATTATTTATAGTATATGTACATATTTAGAATAGAATAAAACCATAAATAAAATACAAAAATAAAATAAATATACAGAATACATATATGAAATACCCATACTTATATTTATATATTATATACCTTTATTTATTTAAGTGTACAAATAACATCAGAAAAATATAACAAAAATATATTTACGTGTATAAAAATACGCTATGGATATATAAATTAAGAAAAAAATAATAAAATAAAATAAAATAAAATAATCAAAACATAGGTAAGTATACATATAAATATACCCTCAAAAAGTAAATTGTAATAAATAAGGCCATACAAATAAATAAATATCATCCTAAATGCTATAGAAAAAATAAATATTTTACATTTTATAGCTTAAAAATAATTAAATCATTTATTATTAATTGCTGAATTTTCAAATAATTTTGACTCGCCTTTTTCTAGTTGGTCCATATGAACCAACCAAGGGGAGTCAAGAGTTGACCCCGGTCAACTCTTCTCCCCAAGCGTAGCCCCCTTGTCAGAAGTCTCGGACCTACATTTGACTCCTCCCTCACCTTTTTCTCCAGATCGATGTGATCATCGAAATGGATTGCTTTCTTCTTCACCTTTTTCCCTTGATCCTCCCTCTATCATGCCAGCTTGATTTCTCAATCCAAGAGCATTTGCATCGAGCCACCCACCTTGTCCTTCGTCCCTTATCTGTCACCTATACATAATCCTCTACCCAAGCTTCTTTGAATTTTTGAGTCCCTTTTGGACACCATCTCTCCCTTCTTTTACGCTCGACGGCTCGAGGAAGGTAATAGCTTCTTTGCCAATCTTTTGATTGGATCGAGGAGCGACTCTAAGGCAATCTCCACAATCTCCGGCAGAACCGTCGTGGGGTCTCCCATATCGCGGCCCAGCACCATTCGAGGTTCTTTTCTTCGCTTTTTAGATTAGTTTTAGGCTTCGCTTTCATTTCATGCACTTAGATTAATTTCTCATTTCTTTAATTAATGAAAAATCCTTCATTCGTAGTTCGTCGGAGTTCCGTTGTGACAAACCTTTCCATCGTCCCTCAACTGTTCTTCGAACTACAATCGCCTTCATTTCCTTCCCCGACACTCTCCTACCTCCCAGGAGCATCCATTCACCCTGCTCCTTTTTGGATCAAGAGATTTGATCTCCCTCTGCCGCCTTCCACCAGAGATCACCGCCGCACCCCATTTCACGCTCATTTCCTCCAATAATGGGTTGAGGCAATTTTCCCTCGGCCTAGCTTCCTTCCTGTGCAGGTCCCTTGAGCCCAAAAACCCAGCTGGGGCATTTTTGAAGTCGTCGGAGGTAGCTGGAGCACATTTGCTTCTCCTACCTCCTGGGAGGACCCTGGTGATCCCCGAAGCATTTTGAAACCGCCAGCAGCTAGAGGACATCACCAGGAATATTTTAAGCATCTCCATAGTAGGGGAGGAGGAGGAGGCACGTGCTATAGTAGATCGAAGCTCGAAGGAACGAGAATTCTTCCCTGTTCTTCTAAGTTTTTCCGCAGCTGCCGTCAGATTTTGTAGAGCATCATCGTCCAAACCCATTTAGGGATCTAATCGTGGCCATCAGTGATCGAATAGGTATCGTGCATCGGTTTGGTGCCACACCTCAAGTAGAATCCCAGGAGCCATCCGATTGCATGCCTTTAGAGGTATTTTGTAATATCCACCCCTTGTTTTTTGAATTTTATTGTTTAGTTCTTAAACATTCATCTGTCATTATTATATTTTTTTAATATTCGTGAACAAAATCTTGCACTTTTACTTATTTGCTTTTGAGTTCAGTCCACATCGCCTAACGTGCGGTCTCACGTGAGGTGGTGTTACTCATGGGTTTGTGTATTTCATTTTAGTCCTAAAACATTAAATATTACTTGAATGTTTTTTTATTATTTTTCATTTTATTCCCTATCTTTAATTTTATTTGCATTTATGCCCTCGCGAGTTCATTACTTTTCTTGATGTTCTTTATTTATTAAAAATATCATACATGCTCCAAAAATTCTAAAAAATAGGGATAGGTGCTTGCTAGTGTTTACATTCATGCCATATTTTTGGATTTTGAGTTTAGACAGTTTTATTATTTATTAAAAATTAAAAGAGCATGATTTTGGACATGTTTGACTTAAAAATTCCAAAAAAATATAAAAACATTTTGTAAAATTCCCAAAAATATTTTTTGGTTACTATTTTATTTTATAACTTCAGACCAAACATCCTTAAAAAAAGAAACTCATAAAAATAAAAAATCTCCAAAATTTAGTAAAAAGGATATAAAATTCCCCAAAATCCCAAAAATATTTATTTTTATTTTGAATTTTTTATTGTTATTTATCTATTAATATTGATTTGGAAAATTTTGGAAACTTTTTGCTATTTTTATATTATAAAAAATCCGATCTATTTATTTAATCCATGATTTGGGATAATTTTGACTTTAAATATATATAAAAATTATCAAAATTAACTAAAAAATCATGAAAATAGTAAAAAATTATTTAAAACTCAAAAATATTTTATTTTTGCACATTTTGTTTATTTTTAGTTGTATTTATAATTGTATTACCTTATATAATATATACAACCATATATATTCTTCTATATTATATTTAAAAAGAAAAGGAAATAAAAAAATATAAAAAGAAAATGGAAAATTTGTAAAATTGAAAAAAGAGTATATGGAAATTAAAATTTAAAAATATATAAAATAAAAAACCCACACAAAAATACAAAGACAAGAGGAACACAAATTTTAGATTCATTTCCCTAATCTACTGTTTATTCCCTGTGTTCGACACTCTACATATACTTACACCTATACACATTTATAGAGTTATAATAAATTTTAACTCCACATATTTTTTGTTCATTGCTTTATACATATTGTGGGTTAGTTGTTGAATTAGTCTGAGGTTCTCATCGGTCGCTTCGACGACTGTGTTCCAACCTTGTGTGGAACACAAAACCGACGTGAATTCTCTACTTTTTAGCAGCCTCAGAGGACTCAGCCTGGTGAGACAGCTGACTCTGATGATAAGGGGGAGGTTGCCATTATTGGTAACACTATGAGTATTGAGAAGGAGGAGGAAGAGAAGGATACTGTTGGTACAGTTGGGAGGAGTACTGGTGATACTGAGCAATCGGTTGCTGGTACTGTTGGTGATAGTATCCGGACTGATGTTGGTAGTTGTTTTTCCTCCATGTGTAACCTTGCTGCAGAGGCTATTGGTGATGGGTCAGGTTGGGTTAGTATGTCCATCCTCCTTTGTTGCTGGTGAAATGATCGGTTGGCTTGGTTCTAACCATGTGGTTTTCCCCGAGGATGGATCAGTTGTTGATCGTTACTCCAAACACTGTTCACCTCATGAATGAGTGAAGGAGGAGGGGAACATGACTCGAGGTACTGTGGCTGGAACTCAGGCGGCTAGTAGACAACCATTTGAGTATGATTATATGGCTGCTACGGCTCAAGTGCCAACACGTAGTATACGTGTGGGACTGGAGGTTGGCTGGGACTTGACTGAGGTGGTTGTGGCTATGTCGACCACTTATTCTGAGCTGGAGGCCCAGGTGCGACAGTCACTACATTGCATATACTGACGGTGTTCACCAGCAACTCCAGTTGCTTGGTGATAATGTTGAGCTTGTCCAAGCCCTTCATTCTTTGCTCGATCTCGACGAGCTTCTCTAGGTCCTACGACCTCTTCTCAATAATATCTACTTTAGATAGGTGATTCCCAATGATGCTCAAGTCAGAGTTGTCATGCCTGTCTACTCCATGTGTATCCTCCATGTTTACATTCTTATGGAGGATTTGTGGCGGCAATTGAATCTGAAAGGAACAAGATGAGGAAAGCACCACCTCTCCTTAGATTATTTCCTCGAATATATGTCAAACTGAGTCCTCATCCTTGTTGAAGTGAGAACCTCTGCAGGCAATGTCAACCAGACATTGGATGTTTCCTGTTAGGCCCCTCAAAGAAATGTTGGACCAGGCTGGTCTTCGGTATGTCATGGTGGGAGCGCTTTTCTATCAGATCACCGAAATGCTACCAGGTCTCATAAAAGGACTCTTGCGGTCCCTGGGAGATGCTGGCCATCTTGGACTGTATGATATTGAGGTAGCTGAGAGGATATTACTTGTATAGAAATGCGGATCAGGTCCTCCTATGTCATCACCACCTTTCCTAGATGATTGATCCAATGCAGAGCTTTGCCTTGAAGGCTGAATGGAAAGGCGACCATCTTGACTACACACAATGGGAAGTTGGGGTAGTGTATGGTGCTATAGATGCGTCCAAATTGCTGAAGATGGATGTAGGGTTCCTCATTTGAATTCTCGTGGAAGCTCGAGAGATGATAAAGGAGTTGCGGCTTCATCTCAAACTTTTTTTGGATCGGTGGAATCTGGATTCATTTAGTAATGCGACTGACCCTAGGGTTGTATGCCTGCTTCAATGTGGGATTAGGTTGGCCTTTCCTTCCTTCTCCCTCACCTCTGTGAGGTCCATCTGCAGAGTGATTATCTTCATCATCACCATGATGATCATCGAATCCTCCTCCTGGGTTTCCTCCTCTCTCTTCTGACCTTCTCCTTAGGTAATCTAACATCTCTTGGAAAGCGACTTGGGCAAGCACTTGGTCGATCAACTATTGCTAGATGGCATGGATGGAGGCTAAGAGATGATTGTTCACCTTGTTATGGTTTGTGCCCTTCTCTGTGTTCTACTCTATGCTAGGGAGCTGCAGTCCCTTTCCTCTGCCTGTAGGAGCCATCTCTGTATCAAACTGTGGAGAATAAAGCTCTAGATTGGGGTCAAGATATGCAATGGAAAAGATACCTCGATCAGTCTGCATGCAGGCACCCGATGAAGAGAATAATTTATAATTAAGTTAATTCTTAATTTTATTAGGGATGGAGAAGTGTAAGAGTGAAATCAATCTCAATCCAAAAATGACAGAACTCGGGAAGAGAATTTTCCCAGTCTGTGGGTGGTAGAAGAAGTAGGGAGACATGAGGATGGTTCGTTGAGTCCAAACCATGAACCTGGTAATCACCCCGAATTACTGGAGATGTCGAACGCAAGTACTTGATGTGGGTGTCAGCAGAGTCCTGAGCAAACTGTCCTGGAGTCGACATCTTGAAGAAAAAAGGAAGTAATGATAGATAAAAGATACGATAATAAACAAGAAATAAAAGGAGTGTAAAACAATAGAAGGCTCACGATGAGCGGGGATCAAGAGGTGGTATGAAAAGAAGAAATGAAAAATGATGCAAAGGCGTGAGACTTGATCTTTGGACCTAATATAAATCAAACAAATACCAAAAAAATGGATTTATCAACTCAACTCAATGTGAAGCCATGAAGGTTCATTTATTTTTATATTTCAATTTTAGAGTTGTGATTCAGGCAAAATTTGTAACTCATCCATAAGCAGCTAGACCTAGAGGAGAGCGTGTACTGTTAGGAAAATATCCATGTACTTGTTCCACCTACTACCTCTATCCCGTGATCTGCACTTTTTGATGTCCTCAACATCAGTCCTCAATATCGGTCCTGAGGGGCTACTCAACCAAAGAAATAAAGAGAGGAAGCCAATAGTCGAAACCACTACTTTCCTCGCAAGTGAGGTACTGATGAGTCCTAAAATCACCCTGCTTAATTTGATTGAATTATCGTGCGTTGAAATTATGAATGTTGTTTCGTTGTAGGCAAGCAATCAGAATAGGTCAAGATATTAACCACGATAAATTAATTCAATTTTAAATCGCATATTTTTTGTTTATTTTACTTGGTCAAGTCCCAAGGTTGAACTTAAGGAGGCAAAGGAGCAACTTAGAAATTTATCTATCAAAGTTTGTGCATGGTTTTCGAGGCGGTCCTTTTTATATTTTTTAATGCAATTTTGGGATGCGAAATGCAAATTAGGCCAATTTTAAGGACTAGAAAACAAATATCAATCAAACAATGTCCGAAAAATATGGAACTTGACTAAGATGACAACTATGATGAAATTAATGCACTTTAATTTTTTTGGAATTTTTGGATGTAAAATAAATATTTTATGAATTTATGAATACAAACACAATGAATCTCAATAATTAATTATAATAAATATTAAACTTACTTATTTTCAAGAGATAAAATTATCCAAGATCTATCACTAGGTGATTGATCTCAGAAAAATCCTAGACATCAAAAATACTAGATTCAATACCTATTAAAAATTAAATATTGAAATATGCAAAATGATTTTTATAGAACAAATTATGCATGCAAATGCAAATATTTTTGGGCACGATGTAAATACATCTAAATCTACAATCCATGAATTTTTAGCAATTTTCAGAGCAATGCTTAATTAGTTATGTATTTCAGAGCATCAAATGGGCAAAATATGTAATTTTCCAGAAAACAATTAATTATGAATTAACCACCGATCACAAAAATATCAAACATATGCCATAATGTAGAGGATTAGTTGAAGAACAAAATGCAATTTTTTTATAAATAAATTAATGCAACGTAGAGGTTGAAAATGGAAGGCGAACACAGGGGTCTATCTGCAATTACAATAAATAAAAGGAAATAAAAATATGCAGAATAGGGACGAATTTGTAATTACCAGAAATTCCTAGAGTGTCGCGTGCTAAGCACGTGACCCTAGGTCAACGAGACTGCTCTAGAATTAGAGTTCTGGGAGGGGTTCTTATGCAATTTATCCCGCCTTCATGTGAGTGTCACGTGCGGGGGTTGTCTTCTGAAATGAGGCACAACAGGAGGGGGACTTCTGCAAAGATCCCTCCCGTACGTGCTCCTCACGTGCGGAGGGCCTCGGGCCTCCCGCCCGGTGATATGCGGAGAGGGGGGTCGCTCCTGGTTGGAGGTGGCAGTGCTAAGAGTGGTCGGAGCGAATCGATGGAGAAGTGGCATGCCCCACGACAGGAGGGGCTTCAGCTGTTGGCGGTCGTTGCTATGCGGTGTCGATGAAGATGGAAGCGCGACAGCTGGTGCAACCGAAGATGCGACGTAGCAGTCGGTGAAGACGACAGTGGTGGGGATGGCGGAGTTGCATGTCGAAGATGGTAACTGGGCATAGGTGTATTTGGTGGTAAATCGAAGGTGGAGTGGTCGTGGCTCGACGTCGCGAATAAGGCCGAAGCAAGAGCAGCTCCGCGGCTGGGAGGCTGCTACGAAGCACTGAGGCTTCAGATCTCATCAAGGATGATAGAGATCGGGCTGTCACCATTGAGTCCTTCTTCCTGTGCAATCGGTGGATGAAGGGGATGAGGGCGGTGGTGGCATTTAAATAGCGAAGGGCAAAATTGCCGGAGATGGAAGGTGATCGGTGATGGGTCTATGAGATTCGGGAAGAGATTTGACAATGGCCGAGATTGAAGGAGGGAGGCAGCGGTGGCAACCGATAATCACGGAGAGGGTCAGGATTTGCGGTGCGCGGCCTTATATGGAAGGTGGATGACAACAGAGATTCACGGGTGGAGCCGCCTATGCTCCCCCGATTGGGAAAGGGGAAGGAGGATGATGATGGGTATGGGGCCGTTCGATTGGCCGAGATTGGACGACCCAGATCGTGACATGTGGCATCAAAGGGTAGGGTGGAGGAGCACGTGCAGGGCACGTGCGCAGGAGGCACGTGCTCCGCATGTGTGAGACTTTAAGCCCCACAAAAAGCGAAAAAATAAATAGAAAAATAATTCAAAAAGAAATAGCAAACAACCTCGGATCGAAAAAGTTTCTTCACAAAAATTACTTGTCTCGATGAGATCTACAACTTTCATGAACAATCCAAAATCAAAATCGATCAATTACACAAAGTGATATTTTTGGGGTATCCAATGTACATAGAATACCTTGATTTTTAGGTTTTCTAATTTTTTATCATTTTAAACCAGATAAAAATCCAGAAAAAAAGTGATAAAATCCAAGATAAAAATTACACATTACTCTATTTTTTGTATTTTTATTAATTAAGAAAAATAATAAATAAAGTAAAAGACGAAAAAGATGACTTTTGTACATATATTTAGTGAAGACTCGGACTCAGTTAGTTTCTTTGATTTCAAGCTCAGTTTGGATTTGGACTTTTATGCATTTTAATAAAACTTTTATAAAAGAAGACAAATGAAAAAGAAATAAAATAAAATGAGTTAATTATGTACATAAAATAGTAGGTCAAAACCGCTAAAATACAAAATGTACAAAAGAGCCCCAAAACCCAACTTTCACATATGAGCTCTGATTCACTTGAACTTGGTCTTGTTTTGAAAGTAATTGAATGTACATTAGTTCGAAAGTGAGTAGGATCAAAACAGACACTGGATGAGGAAGATATCAAGGTTTTAGTCCAGAAATCCGAGAACTAGGGTTTGGGTTTTTGCTCCACTTATTTAGGTTAGTGATTTTTTGTATTTTTTATTTATTCTTGTTAGTAATATGTACATAATGGAGCAGTTTCAAGTCATTTGGAGTTAGCATGAATTAGTTAAAAATCAGGGAAGTTAAGCTATTTACAGGTCAATTTGGTTGGGATTTTTGGCTTCTTATTTTGTGCGAAAATAAGTGATAAAATGCATTTCTTATCAAAACATGCATGAATGCTAATTATGCAGAATAAATAAAGAAATGCCAATGAGTTTTAGGGATCTGAGCTTAATTAGTCATTTTTAGATTTATGAATATGAGATTCATTATCCACCTATACTTAAACAGTGCTCGTCCCTGAGCATTAAAAGAAATGCCATGAGGTGAAATGAGATTGGGTTCCATACCAAGACCATGAGCAAAAGGTGAAAATGGAACTAGACCTAACGTTTGGATTATTAGGGTGGTGGAACTTCTGTGTGACTTGGATTTTTAAAATCAACAGCCTTCAAGTTCTACACATCATTGTCACAGTTTCAGCTCAGAAGTCATCTTAGATCAATCCTCCTAAGGTTTATCGTGTTGTGTTCACAATCGAAATGGGGAGAAGTTAGAAGAAGGAGAAAAGAATTGGAGGGTGACCAGTGTAGTCACCTCTCCTTGTGAAGCCGGCCAGTTTAGCCAAGTCTCCACCAAGATCTTCAGGTTTTCTTGAAGCTTGGACCTTTTTGGTCAGATATTTATTTGGTAGTGGCTTCTTTGTATTTGGATTTTTGGTGGTTCTGCATGGATCTTGTTGCGCCCCTACGGATATAGAATCTTTTTTCCGTACATGATTTGGGGTCTTAGAAAAAAATGTGCCTAGACGTCCATCTCTTTTCCGAAAACCCGTACTCTGGTCTTTAGATGTCCACTCTACTAGAAAAAAACTCACACAGTCTTCCAACACCCTGTTTGAGTTGAGCTAAGTGCATAGTGTGAGAGTACAAATTAATTCCATGTTCCAGAGTTGTACCCAGAATGAAGAGACCGGGCTAGACACTAAGAGTCAAATGCTGCAATTTCTCATGTGGAACTCGAAGAATTAAGTCAAAGACCTGAAGTTTCTAAAATCCTATTTCTCGGTGAAGTTCCTCTGAAAACTAAGTGGATTAAGGTCAAGTCCAGACCACTCTTGGTTTCTGCTCATAACTCGGTTCAGAACCCAAGGACTTTTTACAAATGCAAATGAATGTAATTACGGATGAAATGCAGGTGTGCGAAATGCATACACAATTTTTTGACTTTTTTTAAAAAGATTTTTTTTTGATTTTTTTGAAAAAGTTTTTTATGCAAAAATGAATAAGAAGTCATTTTTTTCAAAAAAATTGGTTGGACACGGTAAGTGTTAGTAGCAAAACTCTTTTTCTTTTTGTTTTTTTTTTATTTTTTTGCTTTTTTCAAGGGTAAGTAAATAACTTGAAAAAAACAAAAAAAAAACAAAAAGAAAAACAAAAAGAAAAAGAGTTTTGCTACTAACACTTACCGTGTCCAACCAAATTTTTTGAAAAAAAGGCTTCTTATTCATTTTTGCATAAAAAAACATTTTTAAAAGTCACATTCAAGATGTGACTTTGATTATGGACGAGTTGACAAGTCACATTCAAGATGAGTTACCTTGGTGTATGTTATTTGTTGATGATATTGTGTTGATTGACGAGACGGAATATATGGAATGCATCTTTAATGGAAGCAATGGTGAAGGAATCTAGGTGAAGATTGGTGACGATAACATTCAGAAGATAGATTCTTTTAGATATCAGGGATCTATTTTGCAACATGATGGAGAAATTGATGGAGATGTTACTAATAGAATAAATGCAGGCTGGCTAAAGTGGAGAGAAGCCTCGGTTGTTCTCTGTGATAAGAAAATTCCTTTAAAAAATAAAGGAAAGCTTTACAAAGCAGTCGTAAGACCTGCTATGCTTTATGGTTCTGAATGTTGTCCTGTGAACCATAGACATGTGCAAAGAATGGTTGTAGCAGAAATGAAAATGCTAAGATGGATTTGTTGACATACACGTAAAGATCGGATTCGGAATGGTGCAATCAGAAAGAAAGTTGGTGTAGCTCCGATCGAGGATAAGATGCAAGAAAACCGCTTAAGATGGTTTGGTCATTTGCAAAGAAGGTCAACTGATGCACCGGTTAGGAGATGCGAGTGTTGGGACGTTGAGCCGGCTAAGAGAGGGCGAGGACGACCCAAGAAGTGTTGGAAAGAGACTATACGAAGGGATCTTAGTTTTTTGGATATAAGTCCGAGATTGACCCAAGATAGATCTGAATGGAGGCGAAGAATCCATGTAGCCAACCCTACTTAATTGTGGGAAAAGTCTTTGTTTTTGTTGTTGTTGTATTTACCCACCCCCTAAATACATATAGACTTATGTGAAAGTGTGAGCTATGGGTAAAATATATACACAGTATATATACACACACCCCTATACTTAGCGAGTGTTGTGTCCTCAGAACACAAGAAGCGTAAAGAAGACATAGCGCGGGCTAAGCGTAAGAGAGTGAAAAAGAAAAATCAAAAGAAAAAGATAAATCGGTCTGCCCCCCTATACTTAGGCTATGAACAGTCTAAGTGTAGAAGAAGAGCAAAAAATGAGGTGGTTGAGATATGTGAATGAGGAGAGTATATACAAATGAGCATCGGTTACCCCTATACTTAGGCTCTAGTCAGCCTAAGTTCGGAAGAAGGGTGGAAATGATGCCATCGTGAGAAGGAGTTTGATGAGGGGAATGGTATATACAGATGGCATCGCCCCCCCTACTTAGGCCTTGGCCTAAGTAAAGGAAGAAAATGTACAAGGAGATCGATGTGGTCGGGAGGGAGGGTGGATAGCCGATGATTAAGGTGATTTCCGACCGATCTTTTTGTGAGCATGTGGTGGGAGATTGTAATGATAAGACGGAGATGAATCATATGATTTCCAACTATTATTAGTGTTATCCTCAGAGAAATCTTGTTGTATAGTAGATGACGCATACGAGTCAGATGAAAGATAACCATCATCGGAGTTATCCTCAGAGGAATAGTATTTGAAAGTGGACACACTCCAGATATTCTTATCTTTTAGTTTCTTCAGTTGTATTCTCAGAATTCGTTCATTCTTGGGATCGAGCGATTTATCCTCGGATGAATACTCTGAAGCACCAGTCTCAGTCAGCTCATAAGAAATTATTCCAGTATATTTAATGAGATCGGGAGAATCAGCTTTGGATGAATAATAGTAAGGAACGGGAGTCGTCCAACGGGAATCGAAGTTTGGATCCTTGCGAAAATAGGGTTTAAGAATTGCCGAACAGACTTCACTCATGTAGATTACCTTTTCCGAACCTGATGAGGAACCATCAGATGATTCCTCTTCTGAAAGGTCAAAGGTGACATTCTTTTTAGATGAAGGAGCAGTCATTTTATTTCGTGAAGGTGTTGGTTCACTTGAGTATCCAGATGAATAAACGTTGGAATTTTTCTCCACAGTTGGTGTTCGTCCCGTGTGTTTGTTATTAGTTTTCTTGATGTTGGTGTACTCCTGAGTTAGGTTGATTTGTTCAAGGTAATCAGAGAAGGTTGACTCAGGGTGCGCTGATGCATAAGTCTCAGGATCGTATGAGTCATATATTCGATTTTCCATGGTGACAGCAGCTGGGAATGGAACAGGAGGGAGAGTCTCTAAACCAATAGTCTCATCAACGGCCGCTATCTCAGGTGTAGTAACCGGGTAGGGCTCTTTTACCGCTTGATGGTTATGGCTGTCGAGGACTTCGTGGGTTGCCTCAGAAAATCGTGGTTCCTCAAAGACTTGTTGAGATTGAAGTGCTCCCAATGCTGTAAAATTGATTTCCCGATTCTCACACTCAATAATTAGCTTAGTCAATGCCAAGAATGGCTTTCCGAAAATGATCGGAGAATGGGTGAATTCTCCTTGATGCTCAATATCAATGATCGTGAAGTCTACTTTTGAGCGGAGCACCTTGGAATGTAATGATGATCGAAATGGTTCCTCTCAACCATTTTATCGATCGATCAACCAATTGAACGATCTCTCTTATCTTCTTGATATGTCTGAGTTTGAGCTTGTTAAATACAGAGGTCGAGAGGATATTAATTGGTGAGTCGTCATCAAATCGAGCATGGGTAAATATTGTGTCTTTGATTCTACAGTCAAATCTAGGCAACCGCTTCACTATGCGGCTCTTGATTTTTCTCCTTAACACCAAGGAGGAAGGCCGTTGACAAGATATCTCTTTCAGTCTTTATTCTTATCCTACCTGACTTTTTCATCATTAATTTGTTCATTACAAATCATTTAAGATCGGGGAAGTGTTCAATGGCATGTATAAAGGGAAGTTCAAAAATCAATCTTTTCTCCAGTGCTTCTCATAAAGCAGGATCCAAATTCTTCAGATCTTCTTCAGTTTCAATTTTTACGAATTTTTCTGGTTTTTAGTTTTTTTTTGATGTTTTCGGTGTGGTGTGATGATGTAGATGATGAGGGATAAGAGTCAAGGTCAGAATCGGAGCCATCCCTAGGGGAGTAATATGCAGAAGTGTCACTATCAAAGTTATCCGTAGGGTGAACATATTCTCTAGGTTTCTGAATATCCTCATAATTTTCAACATGAGGTCCATTCTTTTCCTTATTCATTTTTATATCCGAGCTACCACAGAGTAAAATTAATCGATCGGTAAATTTTCTAAATCTATCCTCTATTAAATTAAATCTCTTATTTATCCTCGAAATATCATCTTCGAAAATCTTTTCATGTTCAATCATGGGAGCAGTTGGTGTATGTTCTTATTTTTGAGATTCAGTAATTTCATCTCCATTTTCCTGTATGAGATGGGAGAAGAGTCTCTTGGAATATCCAATATGTGATCGTTATTTTATGAAAATTTCTCCTCAAAAATTCTAGAAGGAGGCTTCTCAGTGGAAGGATTTTGCGGGATTTTGTAGGTCTCATACTCAGCATGCCGTGACTCAGGCATGTAATGCTGGTTTGAGTAGAGTCTACTTCCATAGTCATGATTGATCTTATCCTCAAATAATGGAGTCATACAGGGTTCATATGTGTCGATATCATCTGTCTGGTCCTCTGTATGTTAGGCTGATCAAAGGAGTGGTACTCGGGTTGGTCAATAGGGATTTGATCGTCACGATCAATCCAATGTTGATGATCATTAAGTGTGGTACTCTCCTTGTGGTTTGATCGAGCCATCATATTATTCCCTATGGTCCAGTCTGAATGCATTTCCATAAATTGTGGACCAGTCCCAACAAGATTGTGAGGAAAGAAAGAAGGTGGTTGGATTTGGTCTCTCGGCCAATCACGAGTCTTGATGTTTTGCTCTTTAAATGTTTCTTGGGTTGCAGAAAGAAACTTGGCATAAGTTGGGTCATCCCAAGATGGCAGTGCGGTCATAAGTGGTGGAGTGGGAAAATATGATGTTGTGGTGACTTTGATCGGATGATTCAAGTAGAGTGGCTTGGAATTTATAGAGGGGGTTGAGTTCATCCGAGAGTGAAAATCTCCCGTAAATGTTGGAGGATTATTGAAAGAAGAGGGTTTAGTCGATTTGGGCCTGATAGAGACAAATTCATTTTCATAATATAGGTCAGATGGGTACTCGGACCATTGTCATGTTTTTGTGAAAGGAGGTTGATGATGAATCGACATGGTTGATCTCGGTACAGTGCACAGGATATTCAAAAGAAATTTTTCTCAAGGAGATTGATGGCACAAATGTGTGGTTTTTGATCTTCGAAAATGGTTCACGCACACCAATGCAAACACAAATCAAACCCCATGCTCACCAACTCACTCAATGAAGCCGCAAGAGTTCGATAATTATCTTTTCAATTTTAGTTGGTGATAAGACAATCTTGGAAAATATTTAACGAATTGTTAGGTGCCGAAGATTTTCTTAAAGACTATCCTGAATTCTTACGACTAGTTGCACCTACTTTCAGCCAGTATAGGTGTAAGTACGGACCGTAAAATGGCTACCTTTTTGTGTTACTTAAGGATGGAGCCTTACGTAGTGTCCTTTAAACCACCCACTCTGCTAAGAAAATCCGTACCGTTTACCTGCTACCCGTAGATCCTCACTGAGAAGTAGTCATTTTTATAGAATCAGTAGTCAATATGAAAATTCGGATTTGGGCTCTAATCTTAAGTGTCGTTTCTCGCTCACTCATAAAAATAAATGCATCCATGGTCGGGGTTGCTATACCACAAAAATTCTTGATTTTATGGGTTATTTAAAATCAGTTATATTTAGCAGACCCAATTTTAATTAGGTGATCATTGAAAAATAAGGTGAGCACAAATGCACGTCTACTGTCCAGTCCCAATTTCCTTTTAATATTAAGTGTCAAAACAGGAGGGAGAAAGTCAGGAAAAGCTGATGCACATGAAAAACGATGATGTATGCTCAGTTAAAAGACTTACAGTGATTCCTCACAATCTCCATGTGGGATGCAATACGAGAATTAGAAAATTAATCTATATGAATCCAAGCCACTGAAAAACCACACCTAGCAGAAAGTTCTATTAACTGGAAAGAAATGAGTTAAATTTTTGACTAAATTAAACGATCTAATGTGTGCTTCAATTAAGTGTGTGGTCCTAGGTTCTACGAGCACAATAAAAAATTATATAAGCTCTAATAGCCATATGTACAGGTCTATCCTAAGCGCCACTCAAGTCGGGCCCCACCCTCGGAGAGTGAAACAGGCCATGACACACCACAAAAATAGTTCAAGGTCTTGTTACACATGCGAGAGTCCAAAAGAACACTGCTAGAAATGAGCAATTAATTACAAAAATTTAAAATTGCAGGAAAAAAATAAAGCCTAGACTCCACACTCTCTCACGACTTGACTTGATCTTAATTTAATTACAGCTTTTCAGGCATTGGTGAAGATGTATCAGTTTTGTGGGAAACCGCTTCACGTACGTCTAAAAGCAGGAGGGTATTATTGCAAAATTTTCAGCAGATCATGTGCCAAGCACGTGACCTCTGATGGTTGGACTCGGTTGAGAATAAAGGGAGCATGGGGGTGCTTTCTATAATTTACCCAGTAGGTCGCGTGCGATGCACGTGACCCTTGGGGATGATCACGTTTCCTCGACGCACGTGCTTCACATGTGCATGGGGGTCTCGGGCGTCATGCCTGGCAGCGAGGTGAAGGAGTACTGTTGGTAACTGGCGCAGAGGGGCCTCGATGGAGGAGCTCTGCTGGTAACTGGAGTAGAGGGGCCTTGGTGGAGGAGCTCCCACAGCGGAGTTGTTGATAGCGAATCGGAGACGGCTTGCGAAGTTGTTGACGATGTAGGGGATGACGTTCCAATCGATGGTGAGGTGTGACGGTTGGAAATGAAGTGTGGAGCGTCAGCGTTGATTAGTTGGAGTGTCGATGATGAACGGTGGGATGGTTGAGTCGAAGACGTTGTTGGCGATGGAGTGGTGGACAGTGGAGTCGAAGACGTTAACTGGGTGTAGGTGGATTTTGGTGGTAAATCGAAGGTGGAGTGGTCGGTGGCTCGACGACGCGAAGAAGGCCAGAGTAAGAGCAGCTCCGCGGCTGGGAGGCTTCTACGAAGCACCGAGGCTTCGGATCTCATCGAGGAAGACGGAGATCGGGTTGTTACCACCGGATCTTTCTTTCTGTGCAATCAGCGGATGAAGGGGATGAGGGCGGCGGTGGCGTTTAAATAGCGAAGGGCGAAATCGCCAGAGATGGAAGGCGATCGGTGATGGGTCGATGAGATTCGGGAAGAGATTTGATGATGGTCGAGATTGAAGGAGGGAGGAGGTGGCGACCGATAATCACGGAGAGGGGCGGGATTCGCGGTGCGCAGCCAGATATGTAAGGCGTAGGGCATCAGAGATTCACGGGCGGCGCCGCCTATGCGCACCTGATTGGGAAAGGGGAAGGACGATGACGATGGGTCTGCGACCGTCCGATCGGCCGAGATCGGGTGAGTAGATCATGACACGTGGCATCAAAGGGTAGGATGGAGGAGCACGTGCTGGGCATGTGTGCAGGAGGCACGTGCAAGACTTTAATTTTTTATAAAATGAATTAATAAAATGCCCAAAATGGGTGACACGTGGCTGCTCCAGGAGCTGCCACATGTCAGCCCCACAAAAATCGAAAAAATAAATAGAAAAATAATTCAAAAAGAAATAGCAAACAACCTCGGATCGAAAAAGTTTCTTCACGAAAATTGCTCTCTCGATGAGATCTACAACTTTCATGAAGGGTCCAAAGCCAAAATCGATCAATTGCTCAAAGTTATATTTTTGGGGTATCATATGTACATAGAGTACCTTGATTTTTAGGTTTTCTATTTTTTATCATTTTTAAACTAGACAAAAATTCGGAAAAAGTGATAAAATCCAAGATAAATATTTGCACATTAATCTAATCTTTTTGGATTTTTATTAATTAAGAAAAAGAATAAATAAAATAAAAGACGAAAAAGATGACTTTTGTACATATATTTAGTGATGACTCGGACTCAGTTAGTTTCTTTGATTTCAAGCTCAGTTTGATTTGGAATTTTGCGCATTTTAATAAAACTTTTATCAAAGAAGACAAATGAAAAAGAAATAAAATAAAATGAGTTAATTATGTACATGAAATAGTAGGTCAAAAACCGCTAAAATACAAAATGTACAAAAGAGCCCCAAAACCCAACTTTCACATATGAGCTCTGATTCACTTGAACTTGGTCTTGTTTTGAAGGTAATTGAATGTACATTAGTTCAAAATGAGTAGGATCAAAACAGACACTGGATGAGGAAGATATCAAGGTTTTAGTCTGGAAATCCAAGAATTAGGGTTTGGGTTTTTGGTCCACTTATTTAGGTTAATGATTTTTTTTTGTATTTTTTATTTATTCTTGTCAGTAATATGTACACAATGGAGGTAATTTCAAGTCACTTGGAGTTAGCATGAATTAGTTAAAAATCAGGAAAGTTAGGCTATTTATAGGTCAATTTGGCTGGGATTTTTGGCTTCTTATTTTGTGCGAAAATAAGTGATAAAATGCAATTCTTATAAAAACATGCATGAATGCTAATTATGTAGAATAAATAAAGAAATACCAATGATTTTTAGGGATCTGAGCTTAATTAGTCATTTTTAGAGTGATGAATATGAGATTCATCAGGTACTCAGTTGCAAGGCAATGGGACAAACACCTCCGTAAGGGCATAGCCAATGCTCAATACTTCAGATCAAGTCGGATGCTCTACACAAGGCAAGGGCACCGTCGTCGACAAGACCCTACTCGTCTTCGTATGATAAAAGTACCAATACTTCATTGGTCCTAGGTAATAATTGAGACAGACACAGATTGGATTTTTGGCTCTAATCCTTAAGGGTCATGTCTCGCTCTATCTGGAATGTACATGAATGCAATGAGGGCTTTGTGAACTCCAAACATTGATAATCATTATGATTTTTAATTAGATCAAAGTTTATTTAACATTACCCTTATTTTAGTTTAATATAAGGCATTCTAAAAATTAATAATATATTGCTTACATGAATTGGTGCGTAGGCGTCATCAACCCACTACACTTCTCCTAAATCTCTGCTCTTTGACCCGGCAAAAACCTCTATTCGGGTCATTTCTCTATAGTTATCCCTCAACTAAAAAACATAAAAGAAGATATTTTTAAAATTTTCTTCCAAAATTAGTCACATTTAAAATTTTTTGAATACTTACAAAGTCATCCTTCAATTGGTTTGTGTTCTTCCTCCCCATCTTGTGGGTGGACCAAAAACCTTTGGAGAGGTTTGAAGTATTTTTGTAGATATTGCCTAAAATTAAACAAAGTTAGTACAAACATAAAATAATTAATTAGGAAAAATTTTACATACTGCGAACTCCTCACTAGACCAAAAATTGATCAACTCCCTCCATTGATTTGGTGTAACACCTAGTGGGACATTCTGCACAAGCTGCTCATATAGAATCTGAGGGTTGTAATACTAAAAATAGGAAAATAAATATCGTGTGTGTTCAAATCTTCCTTTAGATATATATAAATATCTTGTTACCTTTGCCTTTATGCATCCCTTGTATCGACGCAACATCTCAGCCGCATGCGAAAGAATCTGGGAATCGACATGGGTATTTCGTTCCCATGTAAAAACAGCCTTGTACAAGAACAATAAAAAAGTTTAGTATAATAAAATAGTGCAAATATAAATTCGATTGTAGAATACCTCCAAATCAGATAATTTGGCAGCCTTGACAGCATAAGGAAGTTGTCGAAAGTCATACGTTGTGATGGGGACACGTGCACGAGCAACCTGACCAAGGTAGCTCTGAAACTCAGTAGAGTTCTCCCCCACTTCATCTCCACCAACGATGCAAACATGTAACGTCTTCCCGGGTGCAAGATGATCCAGAAATCTACACTGAGATGGTCCCCGTCGTCTCTGAGATCCGCTACTGCTAGCATCAGAAGATCCTCCCTGTGGTTGCTGAGGAGGTTCAGAAACTTCCCAAATACGCCTGGGTCTGGGAGCCATATCTACATTTCAAATGCATATAATTTAAAAAATACATTTAGATCGATTCAAAGATATTAAATTATTTGAATATCAAATAAAAAATAACATTACCTCGCGTTGCTAGTAGCAATGCCGTTGTACTACTTCATGAAAAAGATCATTTGAATTATTCTGGTATGCAATATCATTATCCAATGCATCTTCCTCTTCGTTAACATCGAAGAAGTCTCTCGGTGTTATCCTAATGGGTATAATCCATCCACTAACAGAGTTATCTGGAACATAAAAGACCTGTTCTACCTGACTGGCAAGCGCATACGACTCATTTGTTTGTAACATCGAAGAAGTCTCTCGGTGTTATCCTAATGGGTATATCCCTGTTGGCCGAGTTCAATTAGTCGTTGCATAAGATCATGATGTACAACTCCTCTGATGGCCAACGGGAAATGAACTTACATCAATACATGACGATCATGACTTTTTAATGATGATATCTTTTTTTCCACCAGATTTATACATCTGCTTATTTAAGAGGAGAATACATCCGATACTCTAATTGATTTAATAAAATTGAGTATCTTATCTTTGTCATCACTGGATAATGTATAAATCGCTTCAGGAATTGTTACTCTAGAATTATCTGACTCTATCGGATGTAGTTCGGGCTGGATACCCAAATGTATCAGATCACGTCTAGCTCACAATCTGTCTTTCGCAGTACTAGAAAGATTTAAAATTCCAAGAATATTTTCCATAACATTCTTCTTTATATGCATCACGTCCAAGTTATGACGGACCTTTAAAGTATGCCAGTAGGGTAGCTCTTGAAAGAATATACTTTGTTTCCGCCATCCGTCGGATACCTTCCTCTTAAATAATCGACCTAGAGAGTAGTTGCCCAAACTTTTTTGTTCCGTCCACACTACGCTACCAGATCGTCGATTCAAACTTATCTGGCTTCCAAATGATTTCCCGTCAAATTTATAATTATTTTCACTTCTCAACCATCTGTGATTTACAGGTAAGAAACGACGATGGCCCAAATAACAATGTTTCATACTCACGGTTAGCCATGTCGATTGTGTTTTATCCATACAAACCGAACATGCGAGTTTACCTTTCGTACTCCAACCCGATAAATTAGCATACGCTGGAAAGTCATTAATTGTCCATAATAAAGAAGCACGCATTGTAAAGAACTCTTTCTTTATCGCGTCATACATTCTCACTCCAGAATTCCACAAAATCTTTAGTTCAATCAACGGTTGCATATAAGTGTCTATCGCATTACCTTGCCCCTTTAGACCAGGTATCAATAACGACATCATCAAAAAAGAAGATGCCATCGACATCCAGGGTGGCAGATTATATGTAACAAGTATCACAGGCCAAATAGAGTAACTCGTACTCATATTTCTGAATAGATTAGAACTGTCGAAGTGAGACCTAATCGTACATTTCTTACTTCTTAAGAGAACAATGGATATCTTTCATTGAATTTCGTCCACTCCTCGATATGTGACGAATGTCTCATAACACCAGTTACATCTTTTTTTTAATATTTCAATGCCATATCATCATTCTAGTTGTTCTTTCATATGAATATAATCGTTGTAATCGGGGAATCAAAGGAAAGAACCGTAAAATCTTCTCTGGTTTTTCCTCTTCGAATCATGACCCATGATCTTATATCTGCTAATTTTGTAGTCAGGACATGTATCTAAATTTGAATATTCCATCCAATATAAAATGCAGTTGTTTGAACATGCATCAATTTTCTCGTAATTTAGTCCAAGTGGACGGAATCTTGACTTAGCGTCCTTCCAATCCTTTGGAAAACCTTCAAGATTATTTAATAATGTCCTAATTAACTACAAGACATCTGTCATTGTAACCGTTGTACATCGATTCTTCACTTTTATCTTAAACAGCTCCAAAAGAAAATGTAAACAAGACATTTTGATTCCCGAGCATATAGGCTTTTCTACATCTTGTATATTTTCATGTAAAGTATCCAGAAGCGATTACATCCTTTTATCAACGTTATGCTCTCGAATATTGTCTAACATCTCAAACATAGCATCACAATCATCTGTTTCGGACATATCTCTTTCATTATCATCTGGGGCATTATTGACTTCTTCTAATATGACTCCTTCACCATGATACATCCAATTCATATAATGAAGTCAAAAACCATTTAATATCAGATGCTCGTAAACTACGGTTCGATTTTGAGTCAGAGTGTTCTTGCATCTTATGCAAGGATAATGTATCACATCTCCTTCACCTCCTACAATATAATAGAGTGACTCGCACTAAAATGGCCAATCTAAGAACATGATAACTCCTTTGTTATGTGTCCGATAATCATCGAACCTTTTTTCATCCAAGTTTTGTCCATTTTCTAAAGGTAAAGATCCAAAGATAACAACAATGTTAATATCTATTACGAATCTCTTGTACACCATCTTTCCTATATTGTGAAAGTTTTAATATTAACATCCTATTTGATCTGGTGCACTATCCAAAGACTAAGTTAATTTATAATTCAAATAATAATGTATGCTAAGTTAATGTATATCCCAGAGACCATAGTTAAGACAAGCATACACATGGAAAATTAATGTATTACATTATTAGTCTTAAAGACTAAGTTATTAGTCCTAAAGAGTAAGCTATTAGGCCTATAGACAAATATATTACATTTACTTCATTGTTCCTAAACACTAAGCTATTAGTTTAAAATCTAAACAATCATAAAAGCAAGAATATTTCATTTAATAATTTAATAAAACTAAAAATAGTTGAAGAAACTCACAACAGAAGAAGAGGAAGTCGGGCGGTGGCGCTAGGGGAGGAGGAGACCAGAGCATCGGGCTAGGGGAGGAGGAGACTGAGGCGGCTGCGACAGAGGCTTCAACGGGAGAGAGGAGGTTGGAGGAGACGCTAGGGGAGGAGGAGGTCGGGTCGACGTTAGAGGTGGAGGAGGTCGGGGCGGCGGACTACGGGAGGAGGAAACCAGAACGGCGGTGATGGAGGCTTCAACGGGGAGGTCGGGCGGGGCTTCGGAGGGAGGAGGACATCGGGCCGATGGTGGGTTGAGTTGAAGGGGAGGTCGGGGGCGGAAGTTTGGGAGGTCGAAGGGAATGAGGAAAGGATTCGGGCCGAGAGGATCTAAGACAATCAGGGACGATCGTACGACCGTCCCCTATAATATTGATCGGGGATGATTATAAGTGAACCGTCCCCTTTGGTGACAGATATTTCCAAGAGTCCGCCATTACACAGACATCGACGACGGTTTTGCAATCGTCCCTTATACCCATCTGTAAGGGACGGTTGCAACCGTTCCCTAAGGTTAGGTATACGTGACGTCAACAGTGGAGTATAGGGGACGGTTATTACTGTCCCCTATAGTGCCTGGGTATAGTGGAAACAAACAGGAGCTCTACTCGTAAGGTACAGCTATAGAACCATCTCCAAAGAGTCAATTATCCGAGACGGTCAGAGCGACCGTCTCTAATACTCAACGGAGGGGACGGTTGTGGATCGAGCGTCCCCTCTGCTACTATAGGGGACGGTTGCTCTCTGACCGTCCCCACTAAGTGTCCCAAAAGATAGTTAAGTTTGTAGTGTTTTTTATTTTCAAGTTTTTGAGTATTTTTCAATAGCAATCCCTAACGATTTTTTTGGATCTTCTTTAAACCTAAATGCTCAAAATTAAAGAAAGAAAGCGAGAAAGCAATGCAAGGATACTCAACGATGGAAATCTCACCCTTGAGTCAATATGATGAATGCTCAGTCAGAAGTACTTACAGCGCTTCCCAGCTCTCTCCATGCAAGATGCAAGGCAGAAATTTTTAAACCTAATATATATGCAATGCAAGTGGTGAAATCTCCCTAAGTAGAATTACTATTAGCATGAAGCACAAAATTGAGTTTGACTGGATCCAATAGCAGACTATAGGAGAATGCAATATATTAGGTGTTTGGACCTTATCTTACTCGATCAAGCAATCCTAAAAATGTTAGAGGATCATTCACATAAAACAAATAAAAATAAGGCAGAAAGCACAAATCACGTAAAATAAAGAAAATAAAGGCGAAGAAAATGCAAGAAAACTTGGTGAGACCCTAAGTGAATAATCATTTAGTAAAATAGGCTCGAATGCTCAATGCCCACCTTTATTATTACAATAATAAATGGAAATGAAAAAATGTATTCTCTCTCTTACACACAAAAATAAATTAGAAAATGTGATATGCTAAGTCCTCTCTCTCTCTCTTGCTCTCTCCTAGTGGCCAACAAGTAGAATAGCCACTCTCCCCGTAGCTCAGTTGCTTAAACCACCTAAGCGATCACCTTCGCCTCGAGGTCCCTCATAAGAAAAATAACATAGAAATGATCAGAACATATAAACAATTATCTCAGATAAAAGGAAAAATAAAACAAGAAAAATAAAGAGGAAAAATCTATCCTAAGTGTTGCTCCCCGGTAATGATGTCATTTGATGAACAGGCAAAAGCGAAGGGATCCTAGCATCCAAACTTGGAGAGTCTGCGGTGCCCCATAATTCAGATCCGTCAATCACCATTTAATTTTTTTGTAGGTTTTAAATTATTTATTTTTCGGATTTTTAATTTATATTATTTTTTGAATCGTTTTAATTTTACCATTTTTATTTTATTTTTATATTTTCTGATTTTTAATTTTTCTTTTTAGCATATGGAATAAGTATATATAAGATATATATATAATAGAGATATATAAGATATAAATAATTATAAAAATATAAAAAATCATAAAAATGTCCTAAGTACAATCCTCCTTATTTTAAGGGGTTTTAAAATATATAGAGTATTTTTAATAATAATATTATGAATAAATAATATGAATAAATATAGCTATATATAGTGTATAAACTAGTGTAAATATAGATATACCTATAAATACTTAAAATATCCAAAATAAAATATTTTTTTATATTTTTTATCTTTTTCTCTATTTTTGTATCATAGTAAACACTCTCTTCAAGAAGAGGGAAGAGCATTTAATTACTTATAAGAGTAGCCCAACTAGAACACAGATAGATTACTTTGCATTGAGGAGAAGAGATCGGTTGTGTTGTAAAGACTGCAAAGTAATCTCAGGAGAGAGCCCAGCATCGCTTGTTAGTCTTGGATGTGCAAATAAAAAGGTTGGCAAAGAAAATGAGGGTTCCTAAGATCACTAGAATTAGATGGTAGAATCTTCCACTAAAGCAATCGAGCTTCAGGGAAAAGATTTTAGAAGACTTATCTTGGGATTGTAGCGGAAGTACAAACGAGATGTGGGAGGCAGTAGCATCTTGTATCCGAAAGGTAGCCAAAGAGATGCTAGGCGAGTCAAAGGGAGTAGCTCTAGGTCAAAAGGAGGCTTGGTGGTGGAGTAAAGGGGTGCAAGAGAAGCTAAAAATTAAAAGAGCATGCTTTAAAGCTATGTTTAGTGATGGATCAGATGAAACTGTCACAAACAACAAAATAGCGAAGAAGGAAGCAAAGAAGGCTGTAAGCGAAGCTAAGTCAAAAGATTATGAAGTTTTGTATAAAAATCTCAACTCTAAGGAGTGCCAGAAGGATATATTCAGGTTGGCCAAAGTAAGAGAAAGAAAGACCAAAGATCTTTCTCAAGTGAGATGCATTAAGGACGAGGATGGTCACATGCTTGTTACTCAGAAGGATATAGAGACTATATGGGAGCAATACTTTTACAAACTTTTCATTGGGGAAGGAAATAGAGAGATCACTTTGGGTGATCTAGCTAGTAGTGAAAGTTACTTGAATCATGCAAGCTATAAACGAATCAAAGAAAGGAAGTAGAGGAGGCTTTGAAGGTTATGAGACCTGGGGAAAGATGTAGGATCGGATGACATCCCAATAGAAGTATGGAGAGTTTTAGGTGAGCGTGGTTTGAGTTGGCTTACGAATCTATTAAATGTTATTTGGCGAAGCAAGGAATGCCTGAAGATTGGAGGAGGAGTATCATGATGCCTCTCTATAAGAATAAAGGAGACATACAAAATTGTTCAAATTACAAAGATATCAAGCTAATGAGTCACACTATGAAAATTTGGGAATGTGCGATCGAAAGAAGGTTGAGGAAAGTTTCTAAAGTAAAAGAAAACCAACTCGGATTCATGCCAGGTCGCTCAACTATTGAAGCCATCCATTTGCTGAGGAGAATAATGAAGATATATAGAGCTAAAAGAAGAATCTCTATATGATCTTTATTGATTTGGAGAAGGCTTATGATTCTATCCCACGAAAGATATTGTGGAGAGTTTTGGAGAAGAGACAAGTACTTGTCCTATACATTAACCTCATAAAAGATATGTATGATAGGGCTTTATCCTGTGTAAAGACCCCGTCTGGGAAGACCGACTATTTTGACATCAACATTGGTTTACATCAAGGTTCAACTTTGAGTTCATTTCTTTTTACTTTTATTATGGACGAGTTGACAAGTTACATTCAGGACGAGTTACCTTGATGTATCTTATTTACTGATGATATTGTGTTGATTGACGAGACTAGAGATGGAGTAAATGAGAAGCTTGAGGTATAGAGACATGCTTTGGAGACTAAAGGATTTCGTATAAGTAGGCTAAGACAGAATATATGGAGTGAACTTTAGATAGAAGCAATGGTGAAGGAATCGAGGTAAAGATTGGTGATGATAACATTCTGAAGAGAGGTTCTTTTAGATATTTGGGATCTATTTTGCAACATGATGGAGAAATTGATGGAGATGTTACTAATAGAATAAATGCAGTCTGGCTAAAGTGGAGAGGATCCTTTGCTATCCTTTGTGATAAGTCAATTCCTTTAAAAATTAAAGGAAAGGTTTACAAAGCAGTCGTGAGACCTGCTATGCTCTATGGATCTGAATGTTGGCCTGTGAACCATAGACATGTGCAGAGAATGGTGGTAGTAGAAATGAAAATGCTAAGGTGGATGTGTGGACACACACGTAAAGGTCGGATCCGGAATGATGCAACCGGAATGAAAGTTGGTGTAACTCCGATCGAGGATAAGATGCGAGAAAACCACTTAAGATGGTTTGGTCATTTGCAAAGAACGTCAGCCGATGCACCAGTTACGACATGCGAGTGTTGGGATGTTGAGCTAGCTAAGGGAGAGGATGACCCAAGAAGTGTTGGAAAGAGACTATACGAAGGGATCTTAGTTTTTTGGGTATAAACTTGAGATTGACCCAAGATAGATCTGAATGGAGGCGAAAAATCCATGTAGCCGACCCTACTTAATTGTGGGAAAAGGATTTGTTGTTGTTCTCTATTTTTGGATTTTTTTTCTTTATTTTTGCTATTTTTTTATAATTTTTTATTGGATAAAAGGGCCAAAATAGTGAACAATATTAATGGGTCAAATTGTTTTGGAAATTAAAAATAGCTAAATAGCTCAAAATTTTCAAAACTAATTTTATTATATAATATACATTATATAAGATACAGAAATAGAAAATGCAATTTTTTGATTTTTTTTCAATAATTTTTTATAATTATTATAAGATTTTGAGTTTTTTTCCCAATTTTTAGTGTTTTTCTTTTGAAATTGTTAGTATTTTTTATTTATAATCTAGAAATATAATAATAAAGATATTGTAATTTTTAGAAAATTTCAAAATATTTATCTTTTTTGTATTTTTAATGCAAACAAGGAATAAATATAATATTTTTGTATTTATAAATATATGAAAATATTTTAAATAACCTTGCAGAAAATATATGTGATTTAATATACTGTTAAACACTTACTATAAATTTCCTAATTTTTTTAACAAGATATTTTAAAGTAAGAAATACAATAAATTAAAATGCATACATTGTTAAGGACCTAAATGCAATTATAATTAAATAAAAATGCATTCTAGAACTAAAAATACAAATTCTATGGACCTCTGCATAATTTTCCCTGAATATTCAATTCATAGAATGTTGATGGGGGTATAATTGGAATTTTCAAAAAGTGACAGGGCATGCGCGTAAATTATCCAAAATGAACAAAATAATAACCCAAACACTCAAGGGGGGTCCTTGTAGAAAGCCCGCCCCTCACGTGTATGGGCATGTGAGGTAAGGTGACGAGGGACCGGGATACAAATAAGATAAGTACGACGTCTACTTACAAATATCCAAAAGTTTTTATGTTATATACAATAATTTATGGACTAAAAATAAAATGCAAAAAACTCAAGGGTATATGGAAAAATTACCCCAATAAGGCGTTGGTGGGCGACTGGATCTCTTTCATTTAGACACGTAGCGCCTTCTCAACGGAGGATGACGGTTCAAGCGTGGATGGTTGGGATCAGATCCTAGCAACTGATCGAGCGATCGAAGGCGTGTACATCTGACGACTGTGGTTCAATCTGGAGGTTGAGGAAGATCTGACAGCTGCTGCTCTACACCAAGAACAGGGAAGAACAACAAGCGAGGCAAGCTTCGATCCACTATCCCCTCCTCCTCCAGCGGTCTCTAGCGAAGCTGCAAGGCTCAAGATGATCTTGTCAGTTACCCACAACGACTGGATGCTTCTGGAGGGTCCCATAAGCTCAAACGAGATCCCAAGAGGTTGATGAAGTTTTAGAGCTCCAGGGCCCTTCGACTTGGATAAAATTGACCCAGGAGGGGTCCTTGGCCTTTAGAACCTACAAGGCTAGTCAAGGCACACAAAAAGCGAGGTCCAGGGGGCTGATTTGGGTGAAATGGGCAAAGTTGGAGTTGAAGCGATGGACTTCCAACGAGCAGCGGAGTTGGAAGCCCGATCTCCTAATCTAGAGAGGATCATGATGAATGGGGGTGAGTGGGGTGGAGCTGAAGCAACGAGGATCGAAATGAAGGTGAATAATGAGACGATGTGAGGACGATGGCCGGAGATAAAATCCAACGAGCTACGATTTCCGGATTTTATGAAATAAAATGAAGGATTAACTAAAAATGAAAGCTAGGCTACTCTAATCCTAGTTTTAGGAATAAAAAGAAACAAATAGATAAGGAATCAATCGGAGCTCCGTCATGGATGGACGACGATGCTCGGATTCTCCACCTTCAGACCTCTTCCTCCACTCCAAAAGATTTGGCTAGCTTCCTGCTATCATCAGGGGACTCGGGCACAAAGAAATCTAGGGATTTCGAGGCCAAAGGGGGATCAATTTTGAATGGAAGTGGCAGAGGTATTTATGTACAAGGTAGATTTTCACCGATGCAGTGACTCGCTACAGAGATCCATCGATCGAGGAGTCATGGTGGCATGAAAGAACGATGATCGAGGCGCAAGATCTCTTTGAATTGTGCCCTGAATTTGCAAGATGTGGTGGAGAAAATTGAGGAATAAACAAAGTCAGCAAGGTGACAGGCATAAGGCACAGGGGGGCAAAGTTGATGGGCAGGTCAAACTGAGGCCAACCCCTGATTGGGCCATGTAAGTGCACTAAAGGACAAATCGAGAATTAAATTCAATAATAAATTGAAATAAAATAATAAATGATTTGTTTAATTTTTTATTAAAATATAAAAAAATATTTATTATTTATGTACTAATTTAATATGACCTTTATTTATTTGTTATATGTTACTTTTTATAGGTACATTTACCTATATACTATGTATTTTAATTTTATTTTCTAATTTAGATTTATTATTTTATATACATAATTATATATTTATAAGTTTTTTAAATACACATAAATATATTTTCATTTTAATTTTTAAAGTTATTTGTACACTTAAATAAATAGGGTATTTATTATAGGGATATTTACCCCCACGAAACCTATAAACTTTGTAAATTACCTTCTCGACCTTTGAAACAACGTAATTCTCCCCTTGACCTTGTAATCTTGTGAACTCTTACCCCATGAAACCTGCGGTTAATCTGTTTGAAGCTCGTTAGGGTTCTTGGGTAATTTACCCAGTGATGGGATAACTACGTTGTGCAAAAATTGTAGAGGTAATTTATAAAGTTTATAGGGTTCGTGGGGTAAATATTCCTTTATTATATATGTATATGTAAGAATAATTCATCTATGTATTTTTGTATATTTATTTATTTTACTATGATTTCATGGTTTTATTTTATTTTAATGATGTACATGTATTTCATATATTATTTATAAAATTATAAAAAAATATATAATATAAAAATATGAAGAATAAATAAAATGATTATTTTATTCAGGTAAATTACACAATAGGGCTCAAAATCTAACTTTTGCATCTTAACTTTAAATTGAATGATACCACATTCATTACATAGTTTATTAAATTTTATATGCAATTAAAGATGAGTTCGGTCAATTTTGATACAATATGGAGAAGATACAGGTCTGTGAAGTTTGGATTTTGACTTTTTATTCTAAGTGTCTAGAGCACTCTATGCATTATTTTTAAGTGATTTTTTGTATTTTTCTATGTATTTTTATCTACAGGTTTCATGTATAAATTTATTAATTTGAGGTATAAATAATAATACATAAAATAGGTCCCAAGCTAAATTATTGGAGAATTTAAAAATTAGGATTTTTGTTGTATTTTTTGTCCTTATCTTCCACTACTTTATTCCATGTCGATCCAATCATCATGATGCCCGGGTCTCAGGATTTAGGGTCATTCAATACCTAAGGTATTTCATTCTTTTCTTTTTCTTTTCTTTTCTTTATTCTTTTATTTTGGCTTTAAATATAGTGTTTTATACAATATTTACAATGTAAATAATAGATCTTATTTTATACCAAATAATGCTTTATACATGCATTTAGTTAGGATTTAAAGGCTAAAATGAAAGAATAAATGTGATGAAATAAATATTCGTTAGAAGATCGAATTGAATGGCTAGGACATGATCTTTCCTCCGCTGATTAGACTAGGAGATGTGGGCTCAAAAAGGAAGAGGCTATAAAATGACAGAGATAGCTAAGCAATTAGTGAGTGATTTCATTTAACTTGTTTGATCGTTTGTACCATGAACCCGATTTGAGGCTAATCGAAAGGTAACTCCTAAGGGCCCGTTCGGTTCGGGAATAAGGATTGGGAATAAGGAGAATAAGGGTCTATTCTTTGTTCGGCTGGAGGATAGGAATAAGGAGAATAAGGTGAAATAAAGGTAGGTAAGGTGGGATAAAGATATGAATAAGAGTGAAATAAGATGGAATAATGGGGAATAGTCGTACCACTGGGAACCGTGTCGGGAAAAGAATTGACCCCTTATTCCAAGGCTTATTCTCCTACCAAGCAGGGCCTAAGTTAATCGGAGGAATAATTCACATCTGAGGGATATGGGATACAATAATCGCTGATTTATTCAATTTATATTCCAACTCAAGTAATTCATCGTATTTAAATTATTTCTCATCCAACGATATTATTTTGTCGTTCGACAAAATTATTTCACCGCGGTCAAAATAGATTAACTTTCGTACTAACTTAGAAGTTGTTCGAGGATCTAAAGGAACCTCTCAGTAACGGTCCTCATTGTTGACACTGATTCAAACAATGCCAAGGGACTCAATGTGCTAGCTGTTGAAGTCAATTAAAGTTGCCATATTGATGGCTATTAAATTAAATTAATTAGAGATAACAATTAGTATTACTATTATTTGCAATTAGTATCACCTTTCGTGCAGCATAGGATGTGACGTGAACACTATTATTTGCAATATTTGCTGATTAGGACATCATGCGTTTTACCCATTGAAAACATAAAGGCTAACATCATCCGAGTTATTATTAAAATCAGAGTAAATTACAAAAAGTCCTTAACTATACTTTTGATTTCAATGTCATATACTTTTGATTTCAATGTCATACCCGAACTATAAAAAGTAACAATGTGATACCTCAACTTTCAAATTTGTCTCAATGTAGTCCTTCATCATAGAAATTTAGTTTATTATTTCGTCATTTTAACCTTAAATTTCAATAGTCGGGAGTCACATTAAGACAAATTTGAAAGTTCGGCTACAACATTGTTACTTTTTAAAGTTCATGTATGACGTTGAAATTAGGTGTATAGTTCACGAACTTTTTTGTAATTTACTCTTAAAATTATGTATATAGGGTAAAATGAATCTATCTTGGAGGAGTTAACTTGACTCTCCCATCGTATTTTTATTTTTTTTTATTTTTTTAAAATGAACATGTTGGTTTCATCATTATATCCCTATATTGTATCATTCAAGTTTCGTGCGGAATAGAGACTCATAAGGCTTTCATCCAAACAATCATTTTTTAATGGTCGTGGAATCGTTGAAATCGACCCCATCTGGATAGAGGCCGTATATATGTATGGTTAAATGAGTATATAATAGTATGCTTCTACTTTTTTCTACATTTTTTTTGCTTTTGAAATGGAACCTTAAGGGATTTACTCAGGATAATAAATGGACGTGTTCCAAATTTTGTGTAAAGTAGGCGTTCCTAACACTTCCATTTGGAGGGAATTAATTTCAGCAATTCCAAGACACGGTCTTGATGCAGGGGATAAAAGTCTCTAATTAAGTTGAATTTTGAATGACACCATGATGAATATATTGTGATCTAAATTTCATTGGGTTTCATCTCAAAAAAATAAAAAATACGAGGAAAAAGGGTGGAAGCATGTTAAATGCTCCCAGAGAGCATACTCATTTTTTTCCATATATATATATATATATATAGGGGGAAAATGAGGTTGCTCCCTAGGGGTAGCCAACTGGCTGAAATAACGCCATATATTTTCATCATTATATCTCTCTTATATGTCATTACAATTTCATCAGAAACAGAGACCCCTATGTCTTACATCTAGAACATGTAATTTTAACGATCTTAGAATTGGCGTAATCGACATGTTTTAGATGGAGGGCATATGAGCCTATGTGACAAATTAGAATGATATAACGATGAAAATACATGATGTTATTTTTCAAAAAAATAAAAAAAATCGTGGGAAAATGGGGCAGGAGCAGCCTGTTGGTTGTCCCCAGAGAGCAACCCTATTTTCTCCATATATATGTTTAATGGGGCTGCCTCCGTCCCTTACTTCAACAATTTTTTATTTTCTAGGAAAATACAATCATGTATTTTTATCATTATATCCCTCTAATATGCCATTCCAATCTCGTCAGAAACAGAGACTCTCATGCTCTCCATCTAGAACACGTAATTGTAACGATATTAGACCATGTTCTGGATGGAGGACATATGAGACTGTGTTTTTTATGAAAGTGGAATGACATATTAGAGGGATATAATTATGAAAATACATGAAGTATTAAAAAAACAAAAAAAAAATCACTGAAATAAGGGTCGGGGGCAGCCCCTTTAAACCCTATATATATGGGTAAAAATGGGTCTGCCCTCTAGTGGGAGCTAACTTGGCTCCCTCCGTCCTATTTTTCCTATATATTTTTTTTTATTTTTTTGAAAAACATTTCCGTGAATTTTCATTATTATATCCCTATATTATGTTATTTAAATTTCGTGCGAAACAGAGACTCATACGACCTTCATTCAGCGTGGTCATTTCAACAATTCTACAACTGTTAAAAAAGACCGTCTAAATGAAGGCCGTAGAGGTATCTGTTTCTCACGAAACTTGAATGACATGATATAGATATATAGTGATGAATTTCTAAGGATTCATTTGTCAAAAAAATTATGAGAAAAAAGTGAGAGGAGCCAATTTAGTTCTCTCATGCGCAACCACATTTTACCCTATATATATCGAAATGATCGGGGACTTTGTAATGATAGGGGACTTTGTTGGATGTGATGTTCATCTATACATATATGTCTCGACATTATAATCTATTTTTTTAGAATGTGAACCGCGGGCTTGTTTTTGGAGGAAGAGGAAGATGCAAAGCTATCAACGTGGATTCATCCAGTTGGTACGAAACAATGGATGTTTGAGAATTGTAAATTTTATTTGGGTTTTATTATTTGTGTTCTTCTTAACTTCTGCGATATCATTTACACTCTTAATTTTTTTACAATATCAATTGTGACCTTACTTTCTTATAAAATTCATAATCCTACCATTTCGTTAAGGTAAAGTAGAGATATAACCGATGTTACAAAGAGTGGAACTGTAGATTTGATAGTATAAATAAGAGAGGTCTATCACTGATATTGCAGAAGTTAAAGAGGGCACAAGTCATAAAAACTCATTTTTTCCGTTCATTTGAGAGTTTGCGGAATGTCATCATCCGGTTAGGATCAATTTTATATTAAGCGGTTATTATTTACTTTCCTATGTGCTTGAAAATGCCAAATTTGTGATCTTTATAGAAGAATATGTATAGTCGATGCTTCATTGCGAACCGTTATCGAAGAAAATTGACCATAATAATTCGTTGCATTCGGATTCAATTGAGTCCTTTAACAATCAACCCAACTCAAAGTGCTTAGGCTCAAGTTGTCAAGTAGTGGCTTCAACTATTTATAGCTCAATTCACACTATGTGGACTAGTTCGGTAGAGGGAAACGTGATGAGGAGTGCTTATCCATCTTTTTTCTTCGGTTGGAGGGATACGATTTAGAAGGATAATGTGGGATACATGGTAATTAATAGATAGAGTTTAGTTAAGTTAGAGGGATAAGGAGGACTAAACGGTAGTTATTTGTATTTTTATGGTTGAAGAGATTGATGATGGATGATAGGGGTTGAACCTTATCCCTCATATTGACTCCAACAAAACATTGAACGTCTACCGAGGGACAACAAGTTTGAGGCTAAGGAGAGATAACGACCTTATTCTTCTCATTATCTCTCAAACGAACATGCCCTATGAGTATTAGATGCGTGTCTATTATTTGGGTGTTAGTGATCCCTTACTTATATTCGCACCGTCCTCGTTGCGACAAGCCCCATCATGTGTTCTCAATAACATTGACAGCTGCATACTCTAAATAGCATATTCCTCCGGATAGCCTTTTCCATTATCAGAGGGAATCCGTTCTGTTTTGTAACATCCATAACATGTAATGTTTGAACAAGTTGTTACGATCAATTTGCCTTGATAAAGAACTTCTAATGTTGCGATTGACACATCCCTCAGACCCCCTAGCATTTTGGTGAGAAGCCAACATGTCACGAATCCTTTCTTTTTGTTTGCGCGAAACATCGATATCAAACACATGCTAGATGTATTGGATGAGCATCAACAAATCATGGTCCCGTCTTCACAAATCTAAAGAATATGACCTTTATGTGAGGGGGAAATGCCTCCCTTTATGTCATATTTGTATGTGAGAGAGATTGAGAGCACTCGTAGAGCACATGATTGAAAGAGTCCATAATCTACGTAACAACCTCGATTTATATAAAAAGGTCAACACTAGCAAAAATAGTCTAGTAATAAATATAGTCAATGTAATATCTAAAGAATACCACATATCATAGTATTTATCATTTCAATTCTCTCAACCATCCAAACACATATTATTCAAAAAAAAGTTACACACTTTGCAATGCTATTGTATGAAGTTTACTCTAACCCAACCCAAACATATAACCAAACGAGCTCATTTCTCGTTCTCTCGAGGAATAATGATGTGAAACAAGGAGGTAAGATAAATAGCAATAATCACTCTCAATTTTTGGTTCTTTTTGAAGTTTTTTATCTTGGTGGGATAGACATGGGATGCGTATCGGTTATTCCTATTCTCCATTGGTTTGTTATTCTTAGAAACACAAAGAAATATGTAATATAAACGAATGATAAAAATAGTAATCATTAGTTAAACGACATAAATAAGGAGTATGATTCTAAAAAAGGGAAATAACAAGTTCAAAAATAAAGAAAAACCCTAAAAAAAAGAAAAACCCCAAGTTAGTTATTTCTATTTTGGTAGAGGTGGATAAGGGTTAAGGAGAGATAAGAATAAGGGTTTTTATTATTTGTGTTCTTCTCAATGTTGTAAAAGTCACCCGACTAGTCCGACTAGTAGGTCCGACTAGTCTAGTCAGTGGGGTGGCTGATCGAGTACCGACTAATTCCGACTATGTTCACTAGTCAACCATTTTTTGCTTGGAGATACCATATTTTTTTTACCCTTTTAAAAGCAAACTTATTATAAAACGCTTAGTATTTTATTTAAATTCAATTACTTCTTTCTTTTGATTCATTATAATAGTTAAAAATATATAAATCTATGTAAATATATAATAATATATGTATAAAAATGATTTATATATTTAAAAAATCAAAACCGATTAATGCCCGACTAAATCCGATTAGTCGCCCGACTATCGATTAATCCTTAGTCAGTGACCTGACCGACCGAGTACCGACTACCGACCTTGGTTCTTCATAAATTCTGCAATATCATGTCCTTTTCTTTTTGTAATATCAATGGTGACCCTATATTCTTACAAAATTTATACTTATGTCTTTTTGTAAATCAGTTACGCTCCTTCTATAGCATAATGAAAGAGCACATCTGTAAAATATCGTAAGAAGGTGGGAGCACAAATGATATTGCAAAAAAGGGATGTGCATAACTGATATTGCATAATAAGAAGAGAACAAGTGATAAAGTGCCTGAGGCCTTGTCCGTTTTGTGGGATACATGCCATGTATCCCTCCTTATCCCACAAAATTTCTATCCCTCTGGTCAATATTTTAGTCTTGGAGTCAAGATGAGGGACATCGTTTAAAACTCTATCCCTCCATCATCAATCTTTCTCGTCATAAAAATACAAGTAACAATCGCTTATCTTACAATTTTATCTAATATAATAAACTTCTATCCCGTACTCCTTCTTATCCAACCGAACGAAGAATAGAAAATAACTACAATTTATTCCTCTTTATCCCACAAATCTTATCCCTGTAAATGAACAAAAATAAGGGATACAACAGCTTAATCCCTCCTTATAATGTATTCCGCTATCGAACATGCCCTAAGAATAAATGTGATTTATCATTATTCTATTTCAATTTATTTGAGTGATTAAGAATGGATGCATACTTCAGACGTGAACATGATAAATGATGTAATTAAAATGTGATCATTTTAAGATAGAGGCCCTTATATAGAGATGATAAAAGAAGAAGTGGGAGAGAGAGTCGGAGAGGGTTCATTCATCAGGACACGAAATAAATCACAGCAAAGTTCCCCAAATATGGACAGAAACCTCTGAAGCGGAGCAGCAACGCAAATAGCGACGGAAAAGCCCATTCCACCCCACCACGTCGTCTTCCTCCCCCTCACCTGACCAGAGTATATAAGAGCAGCCCCCACCCCAACCCGCACCAGAATCTCCCACAACACCCACCATGCTTCCTCCGCACCACCACCACCACCATCCCTTCTCCGAGGGCGGCGACGAGGAGGCCAACGGCCACGCCCCGAAGAGGCCCCGCGTCTCCGCGCCGCCAATCACCGCTGCGGAGATCCGCCTGGAGTTCTCCCACCACGATCCCTCCGTCGCGCGCGTCAACAACGGCAGCTTCGGGTGCTGCCCGCGCAGCGTCCTCTCCGCCCTCGAGCGCTACCAGCGCCTCTACCTCTCCCAGCCCGACGCCTTCTACTTCAACCACCTCCGCCCCCTCTCCCTCCGCTCCCGTTCCCTCCTCGCCTCCCTCGTTCGCGCCCCCCGCGTCGAGGAGATCTCCCTCGTCGACAACGCCACTACCGCCGCAGCCATCGTCCTCCAGCACATCCAGTGGGGCTTCGCCGAGCGCCGCTTCCGACAGGGCGACGCCGTCGTCATGCTCCACCACGCTTACGGCTCCGTGAAGAAGTCCGTCCACGCCTACGTCTCACGCGCCGGCGGCCACGTCGTCGAGGTCCCTCTCCCCTTCCCCGTCGCCTCCCCCGCCGAGATCGTCGCCGAGTTCCGCGCCGCCCTCGCCGAAGCCAAAGCCGGTGGCCGAACCGTCCGCCTCGCCGTAATCGATCACATCACCTCCATGCCCAGCGTCGTCATCCCCGTCAAGGACCTCACCCGCATCTGCCGCGAGGAGGGCGTGGAGCGCGTCTTCATCGACGCCGCGCACGCCATCGGGAATGTCGATGTTGACGTCGCGGACATCGGTGCTGATTTCTACACGAGCAACCTCCACAAGTGGTTCTTCTGCCCCCCGTCGATCGCGTTCCTCCACTGCCGCACCGGGGATGCATCCTCTGAGCTCCACCACCCGGTCGTGTCCAGCGAGTATGGCAACGGGCTCGCCATCGAGAGCACGTGGATTGGGACGCGTGACTACAGCGCGCAGCTTGTGGTGCCAGACGTGCTGGAGTTCGTTAACCGGTTCGAGGGGGGAATTGACGGGATCAGGAAGAGGAATCACGAGAAGGTGATGGAGATGGGGCAGATGCTAGCCGAGGCATGGGGGACACACCTCGGCGCACCGCAGGGGATGTGCTGCAGCATGGTGATGGTCGGAATGCCCGCGTGCTTGGGGATAGCCAGCGATAAGGACGCATTGGCCCTGAGGAGGCACATTAGGGAAAATTTCCGCGTAGAGGTGCCGATATATTACCGGGCACCGGCAGAGGGGGAGGAGAATGGTGGCGAGGTTGATGCTGCAGGTTGTGTAACCGGTTATGCGAGGATTTCGCATCAGGTGTATAATGTGGTTGAGGATTACCACAGGCTCAGGGATGCGGTGAACGGGCTCGTCCAGGACGGCTTCAGTTGCAGGCAGCTTCCTTCTAAGTGATAAAGGTTCTTTTTCTTTCTTCCTCCTTGATCAATATCCACTGCCACTAGTTTAATTGCTAGTACCAGTGATGCAGTGGCTACGATGTCGAATCTTTTAAACTGAACGTTTTCCTTTCCTTTGCTGCTGCCACTGATTGTGCGTTGCGATATGAGCATCTAATTGTCGGATCACGCCTTTCCATGGGTTCTTTACACGGTTGAATTCCCAGGTTGTCTTAGATTATGTGAGTTTACTTATTTGATCTAATAATTTTTTTAATGGAATATTTGATCAAATACTTTCCTGCGGAGTTGTTGTCAATGTTATGTCTACTTATTTACCTCCTGAGTAATCTTGAATAGTTGTCTTCCGAATGTGTTCTTTTTCTTCTTCCGGCTTTATAAATAGGCTTCCTTTTTCCTCTTCTTATAGCCGTGCCATATCCTTAAAGTAAGAAGAGGGGAAATTCCAGACCAAAATCCATAGTATCCTCGCTTTGATGTTTTTCGTTCAACATCACTGATAAGTAATGAACTCTTTTTAGATAATGGGTTAAAACATGTCTTCCAATCCATAAAAAAAGATTTTTTTAGGAGCCAAAGGAAAGATACTAGAGAGTAGTGACTATCCTCTGCATTAACGATTAATAAGGAGAAAACTATTCCAATACATAGGAGGTACAGAGCACGAAAACACATACTGGGCACTGGTATATCAAGGAAACACGAAACTTTATACAACGTGAAACAAATAAATAGGATTCTATTTTTCATCCATTAATTAAGGTTAATTAAATAACGAGATCGCATGTGATCTCGAGTCAATTAGTTAGTCGGTTATATTAAGTAGTTGGTTAGTTAGAGATATTTAGAATATGTTAGAGTTACTATATTTACATTTATGTTCGTAACCCTTGTGTTAGAGTTATTATATTTACATTTATGTTCATAACCATTCGGGTTCCGTAGCCCTTCGAGTTCTGTAACCCTTCGGGGGTAGTTATATATTTTTGCTCTTTACTCTATAGGGTTTTCTCTATATAAGAGACCCTAACTCTATGGAATAAACATCTCATTTGTTTCTCTTCTCACCATGGTATCAGAGCGATGGTCCTATACCGTAGCCTAATGCCCAAAAACCTGCCACCACCACCAGCCTTCTCTCCTTGCGCGGACCCTTCTCTCATCAAGGGGTCCCGCACAAGGCAATCCGAGCCCCCAACGGCACTAGCCGCCACCTCTAACGGCACCTAAAGTGCCGTCCGAGGCTCCAACAGCTCCAATCTCTCCTCCTGCGCCACCGACACCGCCTGAAGCCCCCTCCAGCAGCCCCTACTGCACCCGAGCACTGACAGTACCACCCACTAGTCCTCCTGTACTTCTGATTTGCTGCACACATACCCCTGGATACCATCTTTGGTGTTGAAAGAGCCCAGAAAACCCCTTGATTTGATGTGAAAGCAACTTTTCAAACCACTATCTTGTCCAAAAGTGAGTTCTAAGGCATTTCTCAGCTCTTATATGCATCCTTATGTCAAGCACAAGATCTCCTTTCTTTTCTAAGACCACCATGACATCTTTTTCTACCGAGACAAAGTCCTTAGTCTCGAATGTTATGGCACAATGCACTACTATCAAACTCAAGGGCACAAAAAAACACATGTATTCCAAAATTACATCGCCCCCCGGATGCAGTCCAAAACGTGGAAGGGTTCTCGCATGATGGACACGTGCGGGTAAAGAAGTTAGTCCAAAAGAGGTTGCAAAAGAAGTTGCGAATATGTAGTTGGGATATTGGCACTTTGACTGGCAAATCGATGGAGATAGTTGATGCGATGGAAAGAAGGAAGATTATGATATTATTTCTACAAGAGACAAAATGTGTAGGAGAGAAAGCAATGGAGATCGAGAAGACATGCTTTAAACATCTGTATTCAGGTAAAGATAAGGGCAGAAATGGTGTTGGAGTAGTTGTTCATAAAGATTTGAAGGATTGTGTGGTTGAGGTGCAAAGATCAGTGGATCGGATTATATTGCTAAAAGTGATGCTTGAGGAAGAAATTCTGATTATCATCTCAATTTATGTACCACAAATTGGTTTAGACGATATGATTAAACACGTTTTTTGGGAGGATTTGGATAAGATTATGCAAGGAATCCTATAAAGAGAGATGATTTGCCTAGTTGGAAATCCTAATGGATATGTGGGAAAGGATGCTTCAGGATATGTTAGTGTTCATGGAGGATATGGCTTCGGGGATAGAAATGAAGAGGGAAAAGTCTTTCTGGATTTTGTAACAGTTTATGATCTTTTCATTGCAAATACGCTCTTTAAGAAGAGGGAGGAGCATTTAATTACTTATAAGAGTGGCTTAACTAGAACACATATAGACTACTTTGCGTTGAGAAGACAAGATCGGTTGCGTTGCAACATGGCCACCCAACATCGCTTGTTACTCATGGATATGCAAATAAAAGGGCTAGTAAAGAAAAAAAGGGTTTCGAAGATTACTAGAACTAGATGGTTGAATCTTCAATTGAAGCAATCAAGCTTCAAGGAGACGGTTTTAGAAGACTTATCTTGGGATTGTAACGGAAGTGCTAATGAGATGCGAGAGGTAGTAGCATCTTGTATCCGCAGGGTAGCCAAAGAGATGCTAAGCGAGTCAAAGAGAGGAGCTCCAGGCCAAAAGGAGGTTGGTGGTGGAGTTGAGGGGTGCAAGAGAAGCTTAAAATTAAAAGAGCTTGCTTTAAAGCTATGTCTAAGGACAGAACATATGAAATTGTCATAAACTATAAATAGCTAAGAAGGAAGCAAAGACGGCAGCAAGCGAATCTAAGTCAAGCTTATGAAGTTTTGTACAAAATTCACGATTATAAGGAGGGTCAGAAGGTTATATCGAGGCTGACTAAAGCAAGAGAAAGAAATACCAAAGATCTTTCTCAAGTGATATACATTAAGGATGAGGAAGGCCACATGGTTGTTACTCCAAAGGATATAGAAACTAGATGGAAGTAATACTTCCATAAGTTTTTCATTAGGAAGGAAATAGAGAGATTACTTTGGGAAATCTAGCTAGTAGTGAAAGTTACTTGAATCGTGCAAGCTACAGACAAATACAAAACAAGGAAGTAGAGGAGGCTTTGAAGGTTATGAGACATGGAAAAGGTGTATGACCTGATGACATTCCTATAGAAGTTTGGAGAGTTTTAGGTGAGCGTGGTTTGACTTGACTTACAAATTTATTCAATGTTATTTGACGAAGCAAGAAAATACCTGAATAATGGAGGAGAAGCATCATGGTACCTCTTTATAAGAACAAAGGAGACATTCAAAATTGTTTAAATTACCGAGGTATCAAGTTGATGAGTCACACTATGAAAATTTGGAAACGTGTGATCGAAAGAAGGTTGAGGCAAGTTTCCAAAGTAAAAGAAAACCAATTCAGATTCATGCCAGGTCGCTCAACTATTGAAACCATCCACTTGCTGAGGAGAACAATTAAGATTTACAGAGCTAAAAGGAAGAACCTCCATATGATTTTTATTGATTTAGAGAATGCTTATGATTCTGCCCTACGGGAGATATTGTGGAGAGTTTTGGAGAAGAGACAAGTACCTATCCTATACATTAACCTCATAAAAGATATGTATGATAGTGCTTCATCTCATGTAAGGATATAGTTTGGGACATTGAAGGTCGTATCGATATTGATATCGTTTCGATATCGTATCGATACGATATTTCGACGATATATCGCCGAAATATCGCCCATATTGATAAGCCTTTGTGAAGAAAATGCCTGGAAATCAGGATATATCGCCATATCGGTGCCCATATCGGTCCCATGTCGATATCGATATATCGACGATATATCGCCGATATATCGCGATATTTCCTTCCATGGTTTGGGAAGATTGACTATTTTGACATCAATACTGTTCTGCATCAAGGATCAACTTTGAGGCATTCCTTTTTACTTTGATCGTGGACAAGTTGACAAGTCACATTTAAGATGAGATACCTTGGTGTATGTTATTCACTGATGATATTTTGTTGATTGATGAGACTAGAGATGGAGTAAATGAGAAGCTTGAGGTCTGGAGGCCTGCTTTGGAGACTAAAGGATTTCGTATAAGTAGGGCTAAGACTGGATATATGGAGTGTACTTTTGATGGAAGCAATGGTGAATGAATCGATGTTAAGATTGGTGATGATAACATTCATAAGAGAGATTCTTTTATATACTTGGGATCTATTTTGCAACGTGATGGAGAGATTGATGGAGATGTTACAAATAGAATAAATACATGTTGGCTAAAGTGGAGAGGAGCCTCTACTGTTCTCTGCAAGGTTGCAGAAAGCGGTAGTCGGTACTCGGTCGGCGGGGTCACCTACTAAGGATTAGTCGGCAGTCGGGCGACTAGTCGGAATTAGTCGGTCAATAGTCGGTTTTGAATTTTTAATTATTTTAAATATATAAATCAGTTTTTTATACATATATTCGTATGTATATACATGTATTTGTACATTTTATATGACATCATGATGAAACAAAAGAAGTAATTGACTTTAAATATAACATTAAGCGTATTAGAATATGTTTGCTTTTAAAAAAAGTGAAAAACAAAAAAAATAAAAAAGGTTGTTGTAAAAGTCGGGCGATTAGTCGGCCGACTAGGCCGACTAGTCGGCCCGACTAGTCGGGTGGACCGACTAAGGGCCGACTAGGCCTAGTCGAGTCGGCTACCCCCCCGACTCGACTAGTCGGGCCGACTAGTCGGCCTAGTCGGCCGACTTTTGCAAGCTTGGTTCTCTGTGATAAGAAAATTCCTTTGAAAATCAAAGGAAAGTTTTATAAAGCAGTTGTGAGACTTGCTATAATCTATGGATCTGAATGTTGGCCTATGAACCATAGACATGTGCAGAGAATGACAGTTACAGAAATGAAAATGCTAAGGTTGATGTGTGGACACACACACACACACACACGTAAAAATCGGATTCGGAATGATGCCATCAAAATGAAAGTGGGTGTAGCTCTGATCGAAGATAAGATGCGAGAAAATCGCTTAAGGTGGTTTGACCATTTGCAAAGGAGGTCAGTTGATGTACCTGTGAGGAGATGTGAATTTTGGAATGTTGAGCCGACTAAAAGAGGGCGTGGAAGGCCCATGAAGTGTTGGAATGAGAATATACCAAGGGATCTTGGTTTTTTGGATTTAAACCTGAGAATGACCCAAGATAGATCTGAATGGAGGCAAAAAATCCATGTAGCCGACCCTACTTAAAGTGGGAAAAGGCTTTGTTGTTGTTGTATTGTTGAAATATTTCGATTTGCATCAATTGGTATCAGAGCATGAGCTACAGATCGTCCTCACGATTTGACGATACATCCAGACATTACGCGAACATAAATCCAAAGAATCTCGTTCAACGGATTGCGCATGGCGTGTTGAGGTTAGAAAAATACTATCCAATATGCTCCAAGTATATGCAGATATGCAAGCTTTGGAGAGAGAAATGCGAGGTCCACGGAATGCTGAGTCGTTGACGCAACAACTAGAGGAGAATGCTGCAAAAGCTATTGTCCAGGAGGTCTCTCAGCTACCCCTATCCTCGTTTTCGACGCCATTGACAACCACACCTCCACCCGTGCCACTACTCATGGACGTACCATCGTTCCAGCCCCCTGCGCCGTAAGAACACCCCACCAACCCCTCTACAACCCCCTCCACCACCCAAACACTCCCACCGATCCCATCCCAACAATCTACTGCTCCAGCCCTACTGCAACCACACCTCTACTTCCCACGCAACCCTCCTCCCGGCCCCACTACCCCATCCAACCACTCCCCGTTTCAGCCTCGCCGCCACAAGAACCCCTACCCTCAGTCCATGTTACCGTGCCCCCTCCGCCACGCTAAAAACCTCGTCGAGACCCCCTTTTGCTACCACAACATCATCGCCTCGATGTTGCCCGTTCATCGACGCCAATTTCTGCTTTCGGTGGAGCCATCGTTGTCGCATGCTTCCTCTCCGCTCATCTAACCGCTGCTACCAATGCATTATGCTTCCAAACCATTGCCGTCGTCGAGTATTTGAGGAAGGAAAAACCCTAACTTAAGAGGCATTTGCCCATGAAAGTTGGATGAGTTGTTCGAGAGGGGAGCAAATCCTATCAATGGTTTCTTTCCTATTCACAAGGGGAACTGCACTCTTAAAAATAAACGGAATAAGTGACAGCCAAGGCATTTTTAGACATATACCCTCTTCTCAAAGGCTTGTTATCCTAAGGTTAAAATTGGAAAAAGCTAAGGGAGAGGAATAACCGAATTGAAGGGGTAGAAAAATTGCAGATACACCATCCAGTGAAAAAAACTATAAACGTAATGCTAAATTAAGGAAGAAAGGTATGGAACTATAGCCAATTGTTCAACGAGGTTTCTCTATTGCCACAATCGAAGACAAAGCTACTCATCATGAGATGACTTTTTCAAAGCGACGAGGAACTAATGCATCGTGGATCGACAATTGGAGTTCAATTAGGATTTTTCTGTCCGTTGAATTTTATCATTAAGGTTTAATTTTCTTAGAGTTTAATTAAATCAGAGCTGTGTTAATTTTATTGAGGTCACTGCAATGTTATTTTAAATAACGAGATTGCATGTAATCTCGAAACAATTACTTAGTCAGTTATACTAAGTAGTTAGTCAGTTAGAGATATTGAGAGTCCAAATTCTAACTTTATTTTATTTGATTTTATTATTTCTCTATTTTTGTAACCTCACCCCTCCTATATAAATGGGATGATAGTCCAATGTTTTAGGAATTCAATTTAGAGTTAATTAAACTTGAGATTTATCTCATATCTCTCCTTTTTTCACCCTTCTCCCTCTATGTGTTCTCCTCATTTCTTCACCAAATCTCTCGCATCTAGTGAGCCTTCTCTCTTTTCCCCTCCGATTTCTCCCACCAAATATTTTTCTACCATCAAAATTTAATTTTACTGTTACAAATTTCGATTTACATCAATTGGTATCTGTAGAGACTTATGTTATGATATTATGTACAATTCCTTATTTTCTGTTTATTTTCTGGACTCTTATGTATTTTACCCATGGGGTCTCTCTATATAAGAGAGCCTAGGGTTCTATGGAATAAAAATTCACTCATTTCCACCAACATAGTACTGGAGTCAAAACCCTAACCCTATTCCCTTAAGCCCGCCGCCCACCCTCTCTCCCTCTTTCCTCTCGGCGGTACCACCAACCCCCAGCCGGGTACTCGCCGGCCACCCCCAGGCAGCACAACCCTCCGCCAGCCCTCCGTAGGGCACCGACAGGCCCCGCTAGGCCGCGCTGAACTCCACCGGACCCTCCCGGTCCATTGCCAGGCCACCGCCAGGCCGCCATCGGTGACTAGTCGGACCCCCAGTCATCCGCCAGGCCGCCGTCGGGTCCCAGCCGGAACCCCAGGCCGCCGTCGGTCACCCCCCAGTCATCCGCCGAACCCCCCTGTCGGCCTCGTCAGCGATGCAAGTCCCCGTCAGCGACCAATATCGTGACATGGATTTGAGTGCATAAAGTCTACATATGCACTCAAATCCTATCCAGTTGATGTAGACACCGTATCTTGTCTACAAACCCTAGTTTTCATCTCCGGCTAAATGTCCGAAAGCAAAGTCGATATGCCCTCCATAGGCGCTTTCAAAGGTCCTGCGCCGATAGTCAAGATGGATGGGACGAACTATGAGCTCTGGGCGATGCAGTTCATGAGCCTCATGAAGTCAAACGGTAAAAAGCATATACTTACCGAGGATGAGCCGGAAGAGAAGACGGGGATCTATACCTCTTGGGAGGCCGACGATTCGTATGCCAAGTTTGGCTATCTGGAACACTGTCGATGGGGATTGCCAATGATGTCCTCCATCAGCCCACTGCCAAGGCAATGTGGGATAATCTGGCTGCTATATATTCCCAAGTGCGGAACGAGACCAAGATGTTGCAGCTCCAGCATGATATATTAACAATGAAGCAGAATGGGCGGCCACTTCACTCGTTGTACACATCCTTGAGGTGAATGTTCGAGAAACTATCTAGCACCATACCACTCACGACGACTCCAGAGCAACAAAAGACCTTTCGGAATGCTAGCATGGTGGGTGTACTTCTTGCAACGCTCGATCCTGAGTATGAGGCAGCCCGCTCTCAAATACTGGCCGATGCCGTTATTCCTCCTATGGAGGACGTCTACCGGAGGCTCAATTGCATATCTGTCTCGTCCAGCTCATCTACTACACCTCCATCGGCGATGGCAGTATCGCGTCGGAGAGGTGGTCAGTTTTCAGGTCGTGGACGTGGACCTCGTGGTCGAGGAGACCGCTTTCACCAGCCGTGCTCATTCTGTCATCGCACAGGCCACTCAGAAGATACATGCTACTCTAAGCATGGGTTCCCAGCATCTGCGCGTGTAGCCGAGCACGTCGCGTCTCAGTCGGCATCCACTACAGATAACCGGTTCGAAGAGCTTGTGGCATGCCTACGAGATATTATGCCTCAATCGTCTACTGATTCTCCAGGTGGATCTTCAGATGTTGTTGCTACAGCTTCAGCTAGTTCGTTTGCCGCTTCTAGTACCTCAGGTAGTGCCACTGCTTTTACATCTTGTCATGATCTCTCTGATTGGATTATAGATTCTGGGGCCACCCATCATCTCTGCCGTGATAGAGAGAGACTTGAGTCATACAGGGACATCCCACCAGGTCGCTCAGTGCTGATAGCAGATGGGACTCATTCCCCCATCGTTGGATAGGGGGAGATTACCTTATCACCTTCTATGCATCTACAGAATGTTCTACATGCCCCTGAGTTCTCCATGAATTTATTATCTATTAGTCTGATTACAAAGGATTTGCATTGTCTGCTATACTTGACCCATCATCTCTTATTTTTCAGGACATACTAACAGACAAGGTGATTGGCTGTGGCTTTGAGCAGAATGGTCTCTACCATCTGGTCCGGAATCCTTATGCTGGCACCTCCTCATATTCAGTCGGATCAGTCTCTCCGTATACTTGGCATCTTCGTTTTGGCCATCTCCCGCTCCAGAAGATGCGACATCTCTTACCTCAGATCTCTCCTAGTTCGTCGTTTCGTTGTAAAGCGTGTCAGTTGGGAAAGCATCATCGGTCTAGCTTTCCTAGTCGTCAGAGTGGGAGCAGTAGCTCCCCGTTTGAGTTGTTTCATATTGATATTTGGGGTCCAAATCGTGTACATGATCATCAGGGACACAAGTTTTATCTAGTTGTGGTTGATGATTTTTCTCGTGTATCTTGTGTCTTTCTTTTAAAGAATAAATCTGAAGCAGGGGATGCTATTAAAAATCTGATTAATGAAGTGCAAAATGTTTTCTCATCTATTGTCAAATATGTTCGTACAAATAATGCATTGGAATTCTGCACCCGTTCTCTCTCTCAATTTCTTTCGTCTAAGGGAATTATCCATCAAACCATCTGTGCTTATACATCCCAACAGAATGGTGTTGCAGAGAGAAAGCATCGTCATCTTCTTGACACTACTCGAACCCTCCTTATCTAGAGTTGCGCGCTTATCACTTTCTGGGGGGATGCTGTCCTTACGACCTGCTACCTAGTCAATCGCATGCCATCATCTGTTCTTGGTGAGAAAATTTTTCTTTCCGTCATTTTCCCTGATAAGGAATTATTCTCACTTACACCTTGTGTCTTTGGTATCGTTGCATTTGTTCATCACCTATCTCCTGGACTTGACAAACTCTCTCATAGAGCGGTCAAGTGCAGCTTTGTAGGTTACTCTCGGACTCAGAAGGGTTATCGTTGTTATGACCCCATAAACAAGAAATATTTTGTCAGTGCTGATGTTACATTTTTTGAGTCCGTTATGTACTTCTCCCCTGCAGGTGACAGGTTGGTCACGTCCACTTCCAATGGAGATGTATATGTTCCTCCTCCTCCTAGTCTAAGTATACCTGAGTCCGATCCAGCTCCTATTGCTACTCCACCACCACCACCACCACCTCCACAACCACCTATCCCGCATTTACCTAAATTCTATACACGTCGGTCAGGTCCTGCTCAGACTACACGTCAGCCATCCATCACGCCTCAGGTATGTTCAGATAGCATTACTAATGATGGATCAGATATTGTACATGTGCAGGATTCTTCACTGCAGGAGGAGGCTGCACCATCCAGTACAACGACTGACGATCTAGATGTTCCCATTGCTATTCGGAAGCAGAAAAGGACTTGTGCCTCTTATCCTTTTGCTTCCCAAGTGTCCTTTCACCATCTTACAGGTGACTTTCAGAGGTTTGCTGTGGAGATACCACGGACCTATCAAGAAGCTATGAAGATTGATTGCTGGAGATCAGCTATGGAAGAAGAGATGCGTGCTTTACAGTCTCGTGGTACATGGAGTTTGGTTAATGCTCCATCTGGTGCATCCATTGTTAGCTGTAAGTGGGTATTCACGGTCAAATACCATGCAGATGACAGACGGTACAAGGCACGACTTGTTGCGAGAGGTTTCACACAAATCTATGGTGTGGACTATCTGGATACGTTTTCTCCAGTGGCTCGTCACTCTACTCTTCGCATTCTTCTATCGGTTGCAGTGGTACGTGACTGGTCGATATCTCAACTTGATGTCAAGAATGCCTTATTGTATGGAGATCTGCAGGAAGAAGTCTACATGCAGCAACCACCAGGGTTCACTGTTGAGGAGGAGAATCATATGGTCTGTAGACTTCACAAGGCAATCTATGGCCTTCAACAGAGTCCAAGGGCATGGTTCCATAAGCTTTCCCACCTAATTGAACGACATGGATTCAAAAGATCAAATGCGGATCACTCGTTGTTCCCTCAGAAGACTCCTATAGGTACGGTTGTCATCATGGTCTATGTTGATGATATTCTGGTTACAGGAGATGACGCTCAGGGAGTTGAGAGAGCAAAAGCATTCTTGGGCCGTCAGTTCGTCACGAAGGATCTTGGTACCCTTAGATATTTTCTGGGGTTGGAATTTGCCAGGAATGCACAGGGTCTGGTGATGACCCAAAGGAAATACATTACAGATCTTCTGAACATGCATGGTTGGATGTAGACCATCGAGTACTTATATGGATCCAAGCATGAAACTGTATGCAATGATAGTGAAGAAGTGGACAAGAGAAGATATAGAGAGATGGTGGGTAAGCTTCTTTATATTACCACTACTCAACCCGATATTGCTTTTGCAGTAAGCCGGGTAAGTCAATTTATGGAGCAGCCAAGACAAGTTCATATGGATGCCATATACATGATACTGAGGTATCTAAAGTCTTCTCCAGGCTTGGGGTTGCTATTTTGAAAGATCACATATTTATCTATTTCAGCATGTGCAGACGCAGATTATGCAGGGTGCCCTAAGGATCGAAAGTCTACTTCAGGATTCGCCGTTTTTGTTGGGAGCTCTCTAGTTTCTTGGAAAAACAAGAAACAAACTATTGTGGCAAGGTCCAAAGCTGAGTCTGAATATCGGGCCATGGCGCAAGCGAGTACGGAGATGATGTGGGTTCGAGCTGTGCTAGAAGATCTACATATAGTTGTACCTTTATCCGTGCAGCTTCACTGTGACAATCAGGCAACTTTATTTATTGCCAACAATCCAACATTTCATGAAAGAACAAAGCATATCGAAGTAGACTGCCACTACACCAGAGATATGATTCGGAGAGATTTGATATCCACATCTCACGTTAGTTCAGAGGATCAGACTACCGACATATTTACCAAGCCGTTGCTCAGAGGACCTTTTCAGAGATGTTCTTCCAAGCTGAGCATGATAGACATCTATGCTCCATCTTGAGGGGGAGTGTAGGGGGCCCGACGGGAGGGCTGGCGGCGGTTGGGGGTGGTGGCTGGCGGCGGCGGGGGGGGGGGGGTGATGAACGTCAAATTCGCCTCTATAATAATGTGGAATTATGTCGTAGTACAGGAGGCGAATTCGGTTCTTCAAAATACCACAAGCTTTGAATGTTGTGGAATATTTTACTTGGCAAGTTTACCAAGGTCGAACACAGGGAACAGTGATTTTTAGTTGCGTTGTCTTAAATCAAATTAAATAATTAATTAATGCTCGATTAATTTCTGCGTTGTACAATGCAATGAGATGCAAATGCGAAGAAATATACGGGGAAAATGAAGCACCGGATCTGCGATTTGGTGATGTTTAATCCAAATAAGATTAATAAATAAATCCTCAAAATGAATCACAGATCAAAAAGAAATTCAAATGTAATTTGTCTAATCAAATCCAAGTTGCAAGGAGGATAGTGAATTATCTCGTCAGGACTCAATGTAAGTCGCTCCTCAAAAGCACAATTTAATCGAAGAAGTGATCAGGAAATTAATTAACCTCTTCCTCAATTTAGCCCCCCTGCACAGATTAATTTATTAGGAATAAGCCCCAAAGATGTCAAGAGGTTGATCAAAATAAAATCCTCAACAGAACTCCCGCAAAAGATATCGTTCAATTTTCAAGCACAAATATGTCAAAATGAGCCTACATATGTCAACAGGAATCCTCAAGTAATACTTATCAAAAGCAATCTCAGATCTGTCCACAAATTATGCTAAGAGATAGAGCATGAAAATATCTTCAAAATGACATATTGTACGCTAGAATCGGAGTTCGTACGACAAAGATATGATAAAATGAAGTTTCAGGGACTAAAATGTGATAAAAATAAAATTATTCTTTCAAAATGGTCTCTAGGAGGACTTATCTGTAATTTTCAAAAGTCGGAGGGCCCCAAACGTAATTTACCCAGGCGGGGATATTTCTGCAATTTCGGAGACCTTCGGGGGCGTTCCTGCAATTTTCCAGAGCGCACGTGCGTCTGGAGGCTCGGGTACGGAACGTCAGGCTCGGGGTCCCGAGCCTATGGTTCGGGTGACGAACCTGAGGCTCGGGGGCTGGCGAAGCTGAGGTAGGCTCGGGGTCCCGAGGCTAAGGCTCGATCAGCCCGAGCCTCAAGGCCTAGGGGGGAACGCGTGTCGGCAGCACGGCTGTTGGATCAAGGGCATGAGTACCCGATCCAACGGCGCCTGTGCGTCCGTGGAGGGGCGATGGGCTCGCGTGTCGTAATGTCTGGAGAGAGACCCGGCCGGAGGAAGGAGACGGTGGTGGAGCCGTTGGATCCCATGATCCAACGACTGGGATAGGAGGGCGAGTGGGGGGTTGTGATCAGATCCAAGGATCTGATCGCACGGCTGAAGTTAAGGCGCGAGGGAACGGTCATTGATGGAGGAGATCTAACGGTGGAAGGTGCAGGGGCGACGTGGCGCAAGGGAAGTCGTAGGATAGGAATGAGATCAAATGGTTGAGGTTTGGGCGGGAGTGTGTGGACGAGATCTTATCAGGGGCTTGATCCGACGGTCTGGGGATGAAGCGGAGGCGGACGGCTCAGATGAAGGCGGGGTTGGAATGATCCAACGACCCAGGAGGCCGCCGGGTGGCGTGAAGAGGAGCGGGCCACGTGGGCGGCCCAGAGGGCGCCACGTGGCCCAATCAAATATAAAAAACAAAGAAAAATAGAAAAGAAATAGTTAGGGGTCGAATTAGGAAAAGTCAAAACATGAAAGTTGCTCGTCTCGACGAGATCTACAATTTTCGTGTTGGTCAAAAAGCCAAAAGAAGTCATTTGTACAAAAGCTAATTTTTGGGGTATTTTTAAGGGGATAAAAACACCAAGTTTGCGGTTTGAGATTTTTTTTGTATTTTTTTATCTTTTTAAGGGTCAGTGATTTATAGACAAGTTATCTACCTAATTTTTAGGGGTTTTTGAGTGATAAAATAATTACAAGAAAATTAGAGGAAATTAAATACAATAATTAAAGGTTAATTATACATAATATAGTACAAGATAAAATCAAAGAATTAACTGTGATTTTATTGATTTATTTAAGACAGGGGTTTTAATAGAGAGTTTTTAGCATGATGAATACGAGATTCATCATACCCCTATACTTAAACTATGCTCGTCCTCGAGCATCTAAAGAATGAAGGAGTCGGATTAATTCCTGACAGTGTGCATGAAAAATTCAAGGCTTGATCTTTCAAAGACTCTTGACCTAGGTGATCCTAAAATTCTAAGTTTATCCAAGCCTTAGTCAGAAGGAATCCAACTTCTCTGATTATCAGACTCTCTTTTTGTACATATAATATAAGGATATGACATTTAGTGTACTGCATTTCATGAGAGCCCAGTTGATGCATCACTCAAAGTTCCAGTCCCAAAGATCCTCCTCTAGACCTAATCTTCAATACTAGGGAATAAGTCTGTTCTTGCTTCAGTCGACCGTCTCTATAGTTTGTCAGACTTGAAAGTGTAGATGGACGGCCAGATGATGGAGGGACATGGGATTGTGTTTATTTTTCTCACCCTCACATTGGAACAAGGGACCTCTCGAGTGCCTTTTACTCAACACATGTATATTATTATTTTGTTGATCAATGTGTCCGTCAAGAGAGTTGGAGTCGTCTGCACTTGTTTTTCTGGGAGTACACCGGGGTGTGTCTTTTCTGAGTATCTAAGATACCTTCGACACCCAGACTTGTATCGCTTACGATGCAGGGCCCTTTTTGTGGTGTCAACCCGACTCCTTGGTCCTAATTAGCGCTTGGTCCAAGTGGACACTTTGAAAATATTTGGGAGCGCTCGCCATTGGTGGAAGCTCATTTAGAATTTGACTTTGGGTGATAGAGCTTTTCTTTGACATTTCTCTCTTCTTTTTTTTTTGTTGGCTAGCTCCACTGCTTTTACCAAAAGTTGGCGCACACTGATCAACAATTTTCCTTAAGTTTCATCACACCCTGGCACTTAGGTCATTTATCAAAAAGATAGCATATGAATCTTGTTCACATACTGGCTAGTGTTTTGCTGACACTCAGGTTTTCTGAAGCCTTCATTAACTTTATCCCATCCTTGAATATCATCAGATCGGGTCTAAACTCAAATCTCTAGTCCTAGTTCCTCAAGTGATATCTCAATTCATCTCATCAATCATGCAGTTGTGAAAGTGATTTGTGCTGATCATATTCTTTGAAGGTAGAGATGAAGAGTGCAATATAGCGCTCAAATCTTTCAAACTAGGGAAGTGCGGATTTATTAAGTTCAACACCCTAATGACTAAGGCAGGCTAACTCAGAATCTCAAGATCTCAGAAATCAAGTGTCCTCAAAAATCCTCAAGCCTTGAGTGATGGTGAATGTGTCAGGAATATATCGACCAAGGAATGCATGAAATGCTTGATGACTTGCAAGACCATGAGTGATGATTTTTTTTTAATGCAAAAAGTTTTTTTTGGTTTTTTGGAAAACATGTAATATACACACTACTTGTACCCATCCCCGATGTTAGATAAAAACGATTAAAGTACGAGCTATGGATAAAATAGATAAAATATATACAAACACCCCCCCTATACTTAGCTTGTGCTATGTCCTCATGGTACAAAGTGAAATGTTGACATAGCTCGTACTAAATATAGAGGGGTTAAAAACAAAAATAAGAGAAGTGATGTATAAACAATGGTAGCGGTCCCCCTATACTTAGGCTCGGGTCAGCCTAAGTATAATCGGATAATTACAGATGGGGAACCGGGAAGAATTTCGGATGTACAAGAGAGTGTAGGTTCCGGAGAGGTATGCTATCTGGGCAGATTAAATTTTTCATCAAAATCTCTGCCCTGAGTGAAGGAGATCTGTTCGACTTGTACTAATTGCTCATTGGATTCGACAAAATGTTTAAGCAGCTGACCGTTGACCATTGATGTTTGCGCGCTATCTGCGGTCTCTGAGATCTCAACACTACCATTATTGTGTACCTCTCTTACAATGAAGGGTCCCCGTCCATTTTGATTTCAATTTCCCTTAGAAAATTTTCAATTTTGCATTAAATAGCCAAACTTTCTGTCCTTGGACAAAGGTCTTGGTTCGGATGTTCTTGTCATGCTATCTCTTTACCTTATCCTTGTAAATGGTGCTATTTTCATACGCATGATTTCTAATTTCAGATAGTTCATTCAAATCCATCTCGCGGTTCTTCTTTCCTTGGTGACAGTTCCAATTAATCTTTTTGATTGCCCATTCTGATTTGTGCACGAGTTCTGCGGGCAAATGGCATGGCTTTCCATATACCATTCGAAATGGGGAGGTGCCCAATGGGGTCTTGTAAGCCATCTGGTAAGCCCATAGAACTTGGTCCAAGAGTTGGGACCAGTTCTTCCTGTCAGGGCGAACGAGCTTCTGTAAAATTCCTTTAACCTCCCTGTTTGACACCTCAGCCATGCCATTGGATTGTGGATGGTAAGGAGTAGCGACACGGTGCTCGATGCCGTATTCCTTAGTCAACTTCTTCACCTCCCGGTTGACAAAGTGGCTTCCCCCATCAGATATTAAAACTTTTGGAATTCCAAACCTCGAAATAATATGATCTTTCAAAAACTTGCAAACAGTTTTGCTATCTGCAGCTCGAGTAGGGATAGCCTCCACCCATCCAGATAAATAATCTACCGCGAGAAGAATATATTCAAATCCTTGACTATTAGGGAATGAGCCCATAAAATCAATGCCCCATGCATCGAATACATCACAGATGATCACTGGTTGCATAGGCATGGCATCTTTGGAACCAATGGTTCCTCCCATTCTTTGACAGACGGGGCACGACCTCACAAAATTGTAAGCATCCTTAAACAAGGTCGGCCATTAAAATCCACATTGCAATATCTTCTCAGCGGTCCTCTTCCCAGAGTGATGTTCTCCCGCCTCCAAGGTGTGGCATAGATTGAGGATACTTTGGTATTCCTCTTGAGGAATACATCTTCTCCATATGCAATCCGGTCCTTCAAAGAAAAGGAATGGATCCTCCCAATGATAGTGTCTCGCTTCAGATATGAGTCGATCGATTTTGTTTCTGGGCCAACCTTGAGGAACTTCATTTGTGACGAGATAATTCACTGTGTCTGCATACCAAGGGAGCGAGTCAATAGCAGAGATTGACTCGTCTGGGAAGGTTTCACGGATGGATTCAGATTCCGTAATTTTGTTATGTTCAATCCGTGATAAATGATCAGCCACGACATTCTTAACACCAGGTTTGTCCTTAATCTCCAAATCAAATTCTTGAAGCAGTAGAATCCATCTCAGAAGTCGTGCTTTTGCGTCCTTTTTGGCAATTAAATAGCGAATGACAGGGTGGTCTGTGTAAACTGTCACCTTAGATCCTAGAAGTATTGATCGAAATTTTTCCAAGGCAAAAACCACAGCAAGCATTTCTTTTTCGGTCACAGTGTAATTTTTCTGAGCAGGGTCTAAAACTTTGCTTGCGTAGTGAATAGCATACGAGATTCCATCTTTTCATTGTCCTAATACAGCCCTTACAGCGAAATCGGATGCGTCTGTCATGATCTCGAAGGGAAGAGACCAGTCGGGAGCTTGTAGGACGTGTGTCTCAATGATCCTTCTCTTGAGTAGTTCGAAGGCTTATAGACACTTATGATCTACCAGGAATTCAGTATCTTTCCCAAGAAGGTCTGTTAACGGTCGGGCAATTTTTGAAAAGTCTTTGATAAATCTCCTGTAAAATCCGACATGTCCTAGAAAAGATCGTACTTGTTTCATATTTGTAGGTGGCTCAAGCTTTTTGATCACATCAACTTTGGCAGGGTCAACCTCCATTCCCTTCCTGGAGATGACATGCCCCAATACAATGCCCTCTTTGACCATGAAATGGCTTTTCTCCCAAGAGAGCACCAGATTCACTTCCCTGCACTTTTGGAGGACTCGATCCATGTGCGCTAGACAATCATCGAATGAATCACCATGAACCGAGAAGTCATCCATGAAGACCTCCAGGAAATCCCCAACCATGTCGGCAAAAATCGCAATCATGCATCGCTGAAAGGTGCCGGGGGTATTGCAAAGCCCAAAAGGCATTCGCTTGAATGCGTATGTGTCGAAGGGACATGTAAAAGTAGTCTTTTCCTGGTCCTCTGGGGCGATGGCTACCTGATTGTAGCCCGAGTACCCGTCTAAGAAACAGAAGTATTCTCTCCCTGCCAGTCTCTCCAAGATTTGATCAATAAAAGGCAGCGGAAAATGATCCTTCTTCGTTGCGGCATTCAGGCGCCTGTAATCCACACAGACACGCCACGACGTAGGTACCCGTGTCGTAATCTCTTCTCCCTCCTCATTGGTGATAATCTGAAGTCCCGTCTTTTTCGGGACTACATGCAAAGGCGAGACCCATTTGGAGTCGGAGATGGGATATATGAACCCAGCTTTACACCATTTTTCGATCTCAGTCTTAACCACTTCCCGTAAGTTTGGATTCAATCTACGTTGGCATTCACGGGAGGGTTTAGCATTATCTTCCAAGTAAATATGGTGTGAGCACAGGGCTGGGTTAATCCCTGGGAGATCAGACAATCTCCAGCCTATAGCCTTGCGGGAATTAATCGAGCCTAAATGACCAAGCCTATAGCAACGACGCCATTTGATGATCGCCAAATTCGCCTCTATAATAATGTGGAATTGTGTCGCAGTATAGGAGACGAATTTGGTTCAGCAAAAACCACAAGACTTTGAATGTTGTGGATTATTTATGCTTGGTAACTGTACCAAGGTCGAACACAGGGATACAACAGCCTAATCTGAGTATTGAATTTTGATTCATGAAGCACATAGTGATTTAATCTCAATTTCAGGTCCATATGCAATTTATAAGGCAATGCAAGCGATGCTATGCTGTATGCAATTTTTTAGATATTTTTATGCAAGTTAAGGAGATATGTATGAACAAATATGAAAAAGAACAAGTATGCCAAATAAAAACCTACAAATATACCCTAAAATGTGAGCAACAGAAAATAGAATGGAATTAGAGTCAATTTGAACACATCATTAAAAATCGGTCATCAAATCAAGCAAGACAAGTAGAGCATGGTCTCATTTTTCACATAAAAAATCACTTAAATTAAAATAGTGTCAAATGAGACAAATAAGTATGCTAGATTGTAGAGGACAAAACAAGGATCAAAACGACACTAAAATCATGCAATTTGGACCTACGATGCTCAAATTATGCTAAAAACAGTGCAAGGGCATAATTGTAATAAAAATGCAATAAAATAAAGGGATAAATATTGCATTTAGGCCCCCGGCAACGGCACCATTTGATGAACGTCAAATTCGCCTCTATAATAATGTGGAATTATGTCGTAGTACAGGAGGCGAATTTGGTTCTTCAAAATACCACAAGCTTTGAATGTTGTGGAATATTTTACTTGGCAAGTTTACCAAGGCCGAACACAGGGAAAAGTGATTTTTAGTTGCGTTGTCTTAAATCAAATTAAATAATTAATTAATGCTCGATTAATTTCCGCGTTGTACAATGCAATGAGATGCAAATGCGAAGAAATATACAGGGAAAATGAAGCACCGGATCTGCGATTTGGTGATGTTTAATCCAAATAAGATTAATAAATAAATCCTCAAAATGAATCACAGATCAAAAAGAAATTCAAATGTAATTTGTCTAATCAAATCCAAGTTGCAAGGAGGGTAGTGAATTATCTCGTCAGGACTCAATGTAAGTCGCTCCTCAAAAGCACAATTTAATCAAAGAAGTGATCAGGAAATTAATTAACTTCTTCCTCGATTTAGCCCCCCTGCACAGATTAATTTATTAGGAATAATCCCCAAAGATGTCAAGAGGTTGATCAAAATAAAATCCTCAACAGAACTCCTGCAAAAGATATCGTTCAATTTTCAAGCACAAATATGTCAAAATGAGCCTACATATGTCAACAGGAATCCTTAAGTAATACTTATCAAAAAGCAATCTCAGATCTGTCCACAAATTATGCTAAGAGATAGAGCATGAAAATATCTTCAAAATGACATATTGTACGCTAGAATCGGAGTTCGTATGACAAAGATATGATAAAATGAAGTTTCAAGGACTAAAATGTGATTAAAATAAAATTATTCTTTCAAAATGGTCCCTAGGAGGACTTATCTGTAATTTCCAAAAGTCGGAGGGCCCCACACGTAATTTACCCAGGCGGGGATATTTCTGCAATTTCGGAGACCTTCGGGGGCGTTCCTGCAATTTTCCCAGAGCGCACGTGCGAAGCACGTGCGCCTGGAGGCTCGGGTGCGGAACGTCAGGCTCGGGGTCCCGAGCCTATGGTTCGGGTGACGAACCTGAGGCTCGGGGGTTGGCGAAGCTGAGGTAGGCTCGGGGTCCCGAGGCTAAGGCTCGATCAGCCCGAGCCTCAAGGCCTGGGGGGGGGAACGCGTGTCGGCAGCACGTCCGTTGGATCAAGGGCAGGAGTGCCCGATCCAACGGCGCCTATGCGTCGTGGAGGGGCGGAGCTGGTGGCGATCGGCGGAGGGCGAGGTGGCGCTCGAACGCTCGGCCGACACACGGCCGAGCTTGAGCGGGGGCGACCGGCGAGCGAGGCGGGCGGAGCGCCTGGGAGGCGCGGGCGACCGACAAGGCGGAGGAGGTCGACGCGGAGGTGGCAGGCGCGCCTTCGCGCGGCGGAGCTGCTGTGCAGTCGAGGGCGGAGGGCTACCGGCGAGCGAGGAGGCGGCGGCATGGAGGTCGGTGAAGCGCGGTGGAGCTCGGGGCGGAGGGACCTCGTGGCGGAGCTGCGAGGCGGAGCTGGTCTCTGCGGCGGGCCGTGAGCGGTGGCGGCGAAGGGGCTGCTCCCCGTAGTGCACCTGCAGGTTAGCCATAACACGCAAAAAATTGCGAATCGAATGGTCGGAACACCCAGGGGAGAGCTAGGAGCGGAGCTCCGACCTATGCGAGGTCGGAGATGAAGGGGCTGACGAAGCCACTACTCGGCCAAGAGATGGCGGAGGATCGCACCTTGCTCGTCTTCACCAGCACCGAAGCTTGCAGCTGTCACCTGCGAGGATGGCGGCTGGGGAGGGAGTTTTGGATAAGGTGGATGGAGAGGAAGGTCGGCGGTGGGCTGATTTTATAGGAGAGGAAGATCGGAGCGTTATGCGGTGGGGTGGCGGCTGGCCTCGTAACGGCCGGTGGAAGGAGGTGCGGCGGCCGTTACGAGGAGTGGCATCGTGGATTGTTGGCAACGGCTGGAGGTAGGGGAAGCCCCGGTCACGTGCTGGGCACGTGACCTGGGGGGGGCGGCCAGGAGAGAGATAGAGGGGGTGCCACGTGGCACGCCCAGGGGCTGCCACGTGGCGCCCCCAAAAAAATTTCAACTTTAATGGTGGAGAAGAAGGAAAAGGAGACCTCTGATCAAAAAATTTTCTTCACGTAAGTTGTTCGTCTCAATGAGATCTACAACTTTCATGAAGGACCCGGGAGTAAAAGAGGTCACCTGTGCGAAGTGGTATTTTTGGTGGCTCTCCATGTGTATAGAAAACCGTCTTTTTGGGGTTTTGTATTTTTTTGGTAGTTTAAGAGGGGACAAAAATTATAGAAAAAATACGATAAAATACAAGAAAAATATTTATACACTAATATAATTTTTTTAGATTTTTAATAAATAAGAAAATAGGACAATAAAATAAAGGTAAGAAACACAACTTTTGTACAGACCGACAACGGACACTTGAACTTGGTCAGTTTCTTTGTCCCCCCATCATTCACCTGTAATTAATCATTAATAGAGCATTATTAGCCATCATGCACGTGTTAATAATATCTGCATTTCATCTGCATAAATTGCATTAAAAATCCCATGTGTAAATTAGCCCAAAAAGCCGCTAACTTCTCTTATTTTTAATTAATTCTTCCTAACTCCGATTGACCCGAAACCACCTCCATTGTGTAGATATTACTAACTTAATTAAATAAAAAATACAAAAAAATTACTAACCTCAATAAGTGTCAAATAATCCCAAAGTTAAATTTCACATCTGACAGACTAAAATGAGCATATCTCCCACATACAGTGTCCGATTTTGGTCTACTCACTTTTAAAATACTCCATTTTCAAATACCTTCAAAACAAGACCAATTTCATAAAATTCGGAGCTCATATGTGAAAGTTGGGTTTTGGGCCTCTTTTGCGCATTTTAACTTTTTACCAATTTTGACCTGAGTTTTTATGTGCATATTTAACTCTTTTAATTTTATTTCTTTTTCGTTATTGTTCTTTGATGAAAGTTTTAATAAGAATCGTAAAGATCCAAATCCAGATCAAAACTGAGATCAAAGAAACTGACCAAGTTCAAGTGTCCGTTGTCGGTCTGTACAAAAGTTGTGTGTTTCTTACCTTTATTTTATTGTCCTATTTTCTTATTTATTAAAAATCTAAAAAAATTATATTAGTGTATAAATATTTTTCTTGTATTTTATCGTATTTTTTCTATAATTTTTGTCCCCTCTTAAACTACCAAAAAAAATACAAAACCCCAAAAGACGGGTTTCTATACACATGGAGAGCCACCAAAAATACCACTTCGCACAGGTGACCTCTTTTGCTCCCGGGTCCTTCATGAAAGTTGTAGATCTCGTTGAGACGAACAACTTCCGTGAAGAAAATTTTTCGATCAGAGGTCTCCTTTTTCTTCTCCACCATTAAAGTTGAATTTTTTTTGAGGCGCCACGTGGCAGCCCCTGGGTGTGCCACGTGGCACCCCCTCTATCTCTCTCCTGGCCGCCCCCCCAGGTCACGTGCCCAGCACGTGACCGGGGCTTCCCCTACCTCCAGCCATTGCCAACAATCCCCGGCAACGACGCCATTTGATGAACGTCAAATTCGCCTCTATAATAATGTGGAATTATGTCGTAGTACAGGAGGCGAATTTGGTTCTTCAAAATACCACAAGCTTTGAATGTTGTGGAATATTTTACTTGGCAAGTTTACCAAGGTCGAACACAGGGAACAATGATTTTTAGTTGCGTTGTCTTAAATCAAATTAAATAATTAATTAATGCTCGATTAATTTCCGCGTTGTACAATGCAATGAGATGCAAATGCGAAGAAATATACAGGGAAAATGAAGCACCGGATCTGCGATTTGGTGATGTTTAATCCAAATAAGATTAATAAATAAATCCTCAAAATGAATCACAGATCAAAAAGAAATTCAAATGTAATTTGTCTAATCAAATCCAAGTTGCAAGGAGGGTAGTGAATTATCTCGTCAGGACTCAATGTAAGTCGCTCCTCAAAAGCACAATTTAATCAAAGAAGTGATCAGGAAATTAATTAACTTCTTCCTCGATTTAGCCCCCCTGCACAGATTAATTTATTAGGAATAATCCCCAAAGATGTCAAGAGGTTGATCAAAATAAAATCCTCAACAGAACTCTTGCAAAAGATATCGTTCAATTTTCAAGCACAAATATGTTAAAATGAGCCTACATATGTCAACAGGAATCCTCAAGTAATACTTATCAAAAAACAATCTCAGATCTGTCCACAAATTATGCTAAGAGATAGAGCATGAAAATATCTTCAAAATGACATATTGTACGCTAGAATCGGAGTTCGTATGACAAAGATATGATAAAATGAAGTTTCAGGGACTAAAATGTGATTAAAATAAAATTATTCTTTCAAAACGGTCCCTAGGAGGACTTATCTGTAATTTCCAAAAGTCGGAGGGCCCCAAATGTAATTTACCCAGGCGGGGATGTTTCTGCAATTTCGGAGACCTTCGGGGGCGTTCCTGCAATTTTCCCAGAGCACACGTGCGAAGCACGTGCGCCTGGAGGCTCGGGTGCGGAACGTCAGGCTCGGGGTCCCGAGCCTATGGTTCGGGTGACGAACCTGAGGCTCGGGGGCTGGCGAAGCTGAGGTAGGCTCGGGGTCCCGAGGCTAAGGCTCGATCAGCCCGAGCCTCAAGACCTGGGGGGGGGGGAACGCGTGTCGGCAGCACGGCCGTTGGATCAAGGGCAGGAGTGCCCGATCCAACGACGCCTGTGCGTCATGGAGTGGCGATGGGCTCGCGTGTCGTAACGTCTGGAGAGAGACCCGGCCGGTGGAAGGAGACGGTGGTGGAGCCGTTGGATCCCATGATCCAACGGCTGGGATAGGAGGGCGAGTGGGGGGCTGTGATCAAATCCAAGGATCTGATCGCACGGCTGAAGTTAAGGCGCGAGGGAACGGTCAGGAATGATTGATGGAGGAGATCTAACAGTGGAAGGTGCAGGGGCGACGTGGCGCAAGGGAAGCCGTATGATAGGAATGAGATCAAATGGCTGAGGTTTGGGTGGGAGTGTGTGGACGAGATCTTATCAGGGGCTTGATCCGACGGTCTGGGGATGAAGCGGAGGCGGACGGCTCGGATGAAGGCGGGGTTGGAATGATCCAACGGCCCAGGAGGCCGCCGGGTGGCGTGAAGAGGAGCGGGCCACGTGGGCGGCCCAGAGGGCGCCACGTGGCCCAATCAAATATAAAAAACAAAGAAAAATAGAAAAGAAATAGTTAGGGGTCGAATTAGGAAAAAGTCAAAACATGAAAGTTGCTCGTCTCGACGAGATCTACAACTTTCATGTTGGTCAAAAAGCCAAAAGAGGTCATTTGTACAAAAGCTAATTTTTGGGGGTATTTTTAAGGGGATAAAAACACCAAGTTTGCGGTTAGAGATTTTTTTGTATTTTTTTGTCTTTTTAAGGGTCGGTGATTTATAGACAAGTTATCTACCTAATTTTTAGGGTTTTTGAGTGATAAAATAATTACAAGAAAATTAGAGGAAATTAAATACAATAATTAAAGGTTAATTATACATAATATATTACAAGATAAAATCAAAGAATTAACTGTGATTTTATCGGTTTATTTAAGACATGGGTTTTAATAGAGAATTTTTAGCATGATGAATACGAAATTCATCGGGGGGGTGGGGGGGTGGAGAAAACCCTAGATTAGGGTTTTGGCTCTGATACCATGTTAGAGCCGAGAATACTTTGTTATGTTATTCCATGGAGCCCGAGGGTCTCTTATATAGAGAGAAAACCCTTGGGTAAATTACATAGATGTTCATAAGATAAATAAGAAATACTCAACGGTACATCACAACATAACGTAAACGTCTACACTTATGATATTATGTACCATTCCCTATTTCTGTTTATTTTCTGGACTCTTATGTATTTTACCCATGGGATCTCTCTATATAAGAGAGCCTAGGGTTCTATGGAATAACAATTCACTCGTTTCCACCAACAGTATCAGAGCATGGCCTACAGATCATTCTCACGATCTGATGATCCATCCAAGTGTTCACGCGGGCATAAATCCAAAGAATCTTGTTCAACAGACCACGCAAGACGTGCTGGGGTTAGAAAAACACTATCCAGTATGCTCTAAGTGTGTGCAGATATGCAATCTTTGGCGAGAGAAATGGGAGATCTGCAGGATGTTGAGTTGTTGACGCGACAACTAGAGGAGATCGCTGCAAAAGCTGCTATCCAGGAGATCTCTCAACCACCCTCATCCTCATTTTCGACACCCTTGACAACCACGCCTCCACCTGTGCCACCAGTTGTGGACGTACCACCGCCACCGGCCCCTTGCGCCACAAAACTCCCCCACCAATCCCTCTACAGCCCCCTCCACCACTCAAACACCCCCCATCGATCCCACCCCAACAACCCACTGCTCCAACCCCTCTACAACCACACCTGCCACCTCCCACGCAACCCTCCTCCCGACCCCACTACCCCATCCAACCACCTCCCGCTTCATCCTTGCCGCCACAAGAACCCCTACCCCCAATCCATGTTCTCATGCCCCCCTCCGCCACGTTAAAGACCTTGTCGAGACCCCTTCCGCCGCCCCCAACGTCACTGCCCCGATGCTGCCCGCCCGTCAACGCCAACTTCTGCTCCCGAAGGAGCCATCGCCACTGCCTGCGTCCGCTTCCTTGAGACCAGCACCACTGCTGCCCGCACCTACTTCCTCGAAGCCGCCACCTCCTCTGCCCATCTAGCCGCCGCTACCAATGCACCATGCTCCCAAACCACTACCGTCATCGAGTACTCGAGGAAGGAGAAACCCTAGCAGAAGAGGTGCTTGTCCATGAAAGTTAGATGGGTTGTTCGAGAGGGGATCAAATCCTATCAGTGGTTTCTTTCATATTCACAAGGTACTCAAAAATAAAAGGAAAGTAGCAGCCAAGGCATTTTTGTACATATACCTTTTTCTCAAAGGCTTGTTATCCTAAGGTTAAAATTGGGAAAAAGCTAAGGGAGAGGAATAACCGAATTGAAGGGGTAGAAAAATTGCAGATGCATCCTCCAGTGAAAAAACTACAAACGCAATGCTGAATTGAAGTCGAATTGGTTCGAAATTGGGAAGATTGGTCCGGTGGTTCCGAAAAATTCTCCCATGCCACATGCAAAACAAAATCCACTCATCAGGAAATGAGCTTTTCGAAGCGGTAGAGGGTTGATGCAACGTGAGACAAATAACTATGGATCTATTTTTCGTTCGTTAGCTAAGTTTAATTAAATTAGGATCAAGTCAGTTTTGCTTTTGTTGCAATTTTATTTCTTTTCAAATATTGAGATCCCACTTGATCTCGAGTCAATTAGTTAATCGGTTATATTAAGTAGTTAGTCGGTTAGAGATATTTAGAGTCCAAATTAAGATTTGATTTTTATTGATTTTATCATCTTTCTATTTTTTACCCCACCCCTCCTATATAAAGGGGATGGTAGTCTAGTGTTCAATTCAATTTTAGAGTTGATCAAAATTTAAGAATTATCTCATTTATCTCTCTTCCTTTTCTCTCTTCACCCTCCATGCGACCTCCGCGCTTCTTCTTTCCCAAATCTCACACAACCGGCGTGCATTCTCTTCTTCGTCCCTCCAACTTCTTCTACCAAATATTTCTACCATAAAAAAATATTTTTCACCATTGAAATATTTTGATTTGCATCAAAACTTGTCCCTGAGAGTATTCTCGCATACACCACCACATGCAGGTCATGCTCTCGTGATACAACCTCTGGCATTTGAAAATGGTGTCCCTGCGTTGTGTCCAAATTGCATAAACAGCTGTTGACATTGCCTCTCGAGGCAGAGCTGCTCCCCACCGGTGCCACTGGGAAACACACTCCTAAGAAGTCCAGAAGCTATTACCTATTGTTGCAACTATGAAATGTGTGCTCTTGTGCTTTATCATTTGCTTTGGCAGGAAACTGCTACGCGGATAAGCATGGCGAAGTACTCCCATAGCCATCCATATCTGAATCCCATTAATTTCTCTCTGGAACTCAAGAAAGAAGCCGTGATCTCATAGTGGCAGGGAGCTTTCCCTGCTGGGAAGACCACTCATCAACTTATAATGTATCAAAGTTAACCAACACGTGGAAAAACAACTAAAAAAAGAGGATGACTGCTCGATCTGTCGAAACTTGTTTTGATAATAATAATATATGCAAGATAAAATTTCTGTGAAAAATGTATTTCGGGAATCAATCGATTTGACTTTTATGATACAATCGATTTCCATGTACGCTTCAAAGATTGATTTAAAATCAGATAAAATTACATTAACCTGATGGTGTTTTTTTATTTATGGAGTCAGTTTGTAACAATATAGAAGTAGTAATACTTGGATGAATGAAGCCTTCAAGATAAAAAATCTGCACTTGGACTTATTTTAGGTACTGTCAAGCACTAAATGTATTGATATACCTCAAACTTCTTGGTACAAATCTTCATGCACATGTAAGCATATCCTTGAACATTCGCAATTCATTCCCTGGCTATTTTTTCGCACTAGTACAACTCGCATATCTCATGTTCAATACACCTAGTGCACTCACTATTGCATGTTTTGGATTTTTATTACCATTGAACTTGCTATTTTTAGGATTCAGTTGAAGTGCGCCTGTAACCCTTGATATATTGGTATACCTCTTGTAATATGGTTCAGTTGCACAGCTAATTTTACATGCATCGAGACATTTATTGAAAATCAGTGTATATTAAGTAATTGTTTAGGGTTATTATTGTGGGTATTCCTACTATTTTTAAGGTGTTCCTACACCTATAAGGACCCTACATGTATCATAATTCAACACAACATACTCATTTTCAAGTCATTTATTACCGAGTTCCTAAGCTCTAGAATACCCTAGTGAAATTCTGATCGTGTGCACATGATTTAGCTCCTTGGTGGGGTGGACCTGTTTAAATCCTTGTGTACTATGGTTGCTTGGTTTGTTGTTTTATTAATCATTAAAGTGCTGTTTTAAACTGATGTATTATTCCGCAAATCACTATTGACTCTCCCTCTACTGCACTTTCGTTTGGCAATAGAGATACACGGGTAGAAAAGACTAGGATTTACCCTTTCTTTTTACTAAATTGGATGTCCATGGATCCCAATCCACATGCATACATAATCAATGGTGTAGATTAATTTGTGTTTTTTAATCAATGCCATGATTTTGTTGCATAAATTTACAACAACAAATAGATGATTTAAAAATAAATTAAATATAATGAAGATCCATAAATATAATTCAATTTAAATTAAATCAACCAATATGAAATTACTTGGAAGGAGAGCAAGCCTCCTTCCATACATAGGGTGGACGGCCTGAAGGATGTGGAAGAATCCTTAAGCGCATCACGGAAGCGTGAGGATGTCCATGGATCCCAATCCACGTGCATACATAATCAATGATGTAGATTAATTTTTGTTTTTTAATCAATGTCGTGATTTTTTTGCATAAATTTACAACAACAAATAGATGATTTAAAAATAAATTAAATATATTGAAGATCCATAAATATAATTCAATTTAAATTAAATCAACCAATATGAATTTACTTGGAAGGAGAGCAAGCCTCCTTTCATACATAGGTGGACGGCCTGAAGGATATGGAAGATTCCTTTAAGCTCATCATGGAAGTATGAGGATCGTATCATATACGATCGAGAGCGATTAGTCGCACTAGTTGCTCGGTGTAGCGGAATTTAAAATTTTCTAATCGATGAAACTACATGATCCAAGAACACTTCTTTGATCGTTTCATCTATCCACATAGTAGATAAAGGAATACCTCTCGTAGCGTGGTTGTGAATGAGCTTCTAAGAGAAGAGATCTCCTGTCTCAAGTTCGATCTTCGGAGGAGACGCTTGCGAGCGTGGGGATGAGTCATGCGCTTCTCGCAATCCAAGTTATTGGTCCAAGCAAGAGAACTCATGATCTCGTCACACGAGATTGAGCGTCTTCTTCATGAGCGAAGCACACCGAAGAAGACGGAGAGCCAAAGGTAGTCGAAGTGACAGCACAACGACGATACGACGACGACGGCGCCTTCCCTATGGCATTTGGATGGACTTTCACCCAAAGAGAGAGTGAGAGCAGGCGTAAGAATGAAAGAGAGAGAGAGAGAGCTTGATGTTGCAAGAGTTGTTGTAAATTAGAAGAGCAAGGGGTGCCTCTTCTTATATAGTACTTTGGGAGTCCATGGATCACAATCCATGGACTAGACAAAATCAATGGATGAGATTGATTTGTGCTTCTTTCAATGGCCAAAATTTTGTTGTAAAAGTACAAAAATAATTAATTTAATTCAGATTAAATATATATTGATAAATCAATATAAATCAATACTAAAATTAAATCAATCAAACATGGAGATAAATGAAGATTACATCCTTCCATGTAATAGAGTGGACGACCACCCTTTCCTAAAGGGATTAGGCGGCCGTCCACCCTTCCAATATGGAAGGGTACAATCTCATGTAATATCATGAGATTACATTATTCTTGGGAAAACTCCAAGATTTACAACAACACTTGTATGTTATTCTACAAAAATAATTCATAATAATTTTGTGAATATTGCAATCTTGCCATTAGAATTATGTGAATCACATTCACAATCCAAAATAAAATGTGATTTACATTTTAAATTAATTATCCAATGAATCAAATTCGCACCAATAATTAATCGACAAATATAAATCATAATAAACTCTCTTTAATACATTATAACTCACGTTTATAATATATTGTGGATAATTTGGATAATGCTATTTGTTGGAGTATAAGTTGTATGCGCCTATTGTGTTGTAGCAGGGTAAATGGATCCTAGAGGAGATCCATTTATCCCATCCAGTGTTTAGTCCCGCATCGTCCAGTGGTGGGACTTGGAGGCTCTGGAGAGGCTATATAAGGAGCCCTAGACCTCCTGTATCCATTGAGAAAAAAGGAATGAAGTATCCGCTCCTTTGAGGGCTTCTCCCGTGGTTTCATCCCGCTCCTCACGGAGTAGGGTTCCACATAAAAATCCTGCGTTCTTTATGTTCTTTATCGTTTTCAATGTTACGCTTCCGCTTCTGATTTTCTAACATGGTATCAGAGTGGGTTTGATTCTCGAGGATTTGTTCGTTGAAGATTTAATTTGTTCGAGATTCGATTATCAGTTGATTATGTTCCGAAATCTTTTTCATATTTGTTCAAAGTCATGTAGACTCTGGGGTATTCAGAAACCCTAATTTTTGTGAAGACGGAGAATCTTAGGGTTCCATCTCAGGAACCCTAGATATGGTTTTGCAACCATACGACGCTCGATCCCCAGTTTTGACGACGCACCATCACGCTGTGCGGTATCTCTCCAGCCCCTTCACTACGTTCTTCCTTGTGCAAGGTGGCAGCAGCAAGCCCTTGGCAGCGGCATCAGCCCTAGCTGCATCAGCATAGGCTATTCCAGGCGCAACCCCTGTTCTGCATCTCCGATGCTAGCCCTAGTGGCAACGATCCAGATGCGAGGCTCCTCCAGGCGAAACGATCATCCATGCCCCGAGTCCCAGCGGCATCTCCAGCCGCATATGTTTCTCTAGGCGGGACCTCACAAAGCCCCTCGCCTCCTCTTGGAGGCGTGCACGCATCCGCTCCAGGCGAAGTACCCCAAGCAGAGCCCGCTTCTGCTCCAGGCGGCGTCGCACAACCGCGAGCACCAGGCGCGACCACCGGGATCCCCTAGCGCATCTTCAGTTTCTCCCAGCGGCGCGCGCGATACTCCAGCATGCCCCGATGCTCCTCCCGTTCGCACGATACCCTCCAGGCGTGCGACGTCCTCTTCATGTAACGCGCAGGACCAGACGCCTCCACGTGGCGAGTTCTTCCATCATGTGCAGGCCTCCATCGCGCGTAAAACCCCTCCGCACTCGCCGCGAGCCCCAACAGCCTTCCTCTCCAACGATCCAGCGCAGAAGCCCTCAGGCGGCGATGCCGCAACCCCCTGGCGATCCCCCTGCACAGCTCCTAGCGATCCTTCAAACCTCCTGGCGGCGCATATTATGGAGATATGCGCGGGCGACATTTCATTTACTGCATGAGAACCCTAACGAGGGTTGCTCCCTCCCTTTGGCCCGTGATTTTATTTTTTTAAAAAAGGGGAGGAGCTTTATTTTGGGTCCGTTAGGCCATGTATTGAAAAAAATTGTGTTTCGAAAAAAAAGACGCGTACACGAAAAAAAATGGTCGTACGCAAGTAAAAAAATGTTGTAAAAGCCGTAAAAAAAGATGAACGGTTTTAAAAAAAATTGCGGCTATATAATAAAAATGAAAATAGCCAAAAAAATGATGATGTTTGAAAAGCCAAAAAAATTGATGAAGTCGGCTATTTGATGTTCTCTTTACCCCCATCATTGTTGTCTTCTCCCAACTTGGTCGACGTCCAGGTTTTCCGACAAGTATGGGAGAAAGGGGGGGTATGTATAGAGTCACAGGTCATCTCAGATATCTTCTCTAGATCCAGATTCAGATTTCCAGACCAGCCATTCGTTCAGACTCTACAGTTCAGATGAAGATTTTCATGCGCAATTAAGATTTTCATGCGCAATCCAGACTCGAAGATCAGGTTCTGAGTCCCATTTTGAAGCACATATGTTCAGACTCGACAGATTGGTCAGAGTCCAAGATTGAGGCCCTCCATGTTGAGGCCCATTTTCAAGATCTCCAGAGAGACTAATTTTCAGACACGCACGAGTTTGCGGTCATTTTTCAGATGAGCATAAGTTGCCATCATTTGTTTCGCGGTCCCCATCATTATTGTTGTCAGGCCAGAGTTTTAATGTGAGCCATAGGGACTCCAGAGCAGAGGACCATTCCCTTGAGGGCAAGGGTTTTCATGTGGTATCATAGGTACACCAGAGCAGTGCACCATTCTCTGGGCCAGATGGGAGAGACCCAAGTTCTCCGACGATGAGACTTCATGCGCAAGTTCAGACTCGATGGTCAGATTCCGAGTCTTCAGTTGACTCACACTCCAGCCCGTTCGTCCTCCTCACCTACACGGCATGAGAAGCAACGTCCTCGACTGCAGTAATGTGCGCGTTGGGTTGATATTGTCCGTAGTGTCCTGTAGCATTGAGTTGAGTTTCTTTCTGTTTGTCCAAGCTGAGCATTGCATGCTCCAGCTTGAGGGGGAGTGTTGGAGTATAAGTTGTATGCGCCTATTGTGTTGTAGCAGGGTAAATGGATTCTAGAGGAGATCCATTTATCCCATCCAGTGTTTAGTCCCACATCGTCCAGTGGTGGGACTTGGAGGCTCTGGAGAGGCTATATAAGGAGCCCTAGACCTCCTGTATCCATTGAGAAAAAGGAATGAAGTATCTGCTCCTTTGAGGGCTTCTCCCGTGATTTCATCCCGCTCCTCACGGAGTAGGGTTCCACGTAAAAATCCTGCGTTCTTTATGTTCTTCATCTTTTTCCATGTTACGCTTCCGCTTCCGATTTTCTAACACTATTAACATTATTCTTATCCATAATAATTAAATCACATTTAATTATATTGGATAATCATATGCATCAATAGTGTTCATGGGGCGGGTACCCGACCCATTCAATCGTGACCCGTCCCGACCCATCCTTATCGGGTCAATGGGTCGACCCGTCCCATTTCACAGGGTACCCGATTCGAACGGGTACCCTAGTTGTTTAAATGGGTAACGGGTACCCACGGGTACCCGCGGGTCACTACAAACATAAATAGAAGTACACGTTATTGAAAACTAACTTTGGCATTCTGGATCTTTCTTGCACTTTCATATCATGCGACAACAGCAAGGAAAGCCACTATACTATCTCAAATCATATATAAAAATTCACACTATCTGAAACCATGAGTAAAAATGCATACCATTTGAAATCATATTAAAAAACGACTCTTATATCTATTATTCTTTCTTTCAACATGTACTATCGGAAACCTCATGATCCATTCAAATAAACCATAACAAAGCACAGTAAAATGGAAAGGAACAGTGCAAAAATGTTTTTGAAAGGAAAATAATCATATAGACGATTGCATATGATTTTACATATCTATATATGCATAATCAACTATATCACATACAGCAGTGATATGTGTCTCTATTTTGAATATTCTCTGCCACTCCGTCGCAATATTTATATACAACAATGATATGCACCACTATTTTGAATATCCTCTGTCACTTCGTCGCTAGCTAATGATTGACTACAATACACTGATCAGAAAAAGAAAAATAACCTTTCTTCCAAAATCATATATAAAAAACAAACAACCTACTCTCTGTTCCACATGCGCAGTGAATAAACATACATCTCTTATAATGTTTAGTTAGTGTTGCTTGACAAAACAAATCCGTATTCATACTATTGGACGGATCTCTTCAATATATCTATCAAATCATTCATTTGAGCCGGCCCTCATCCCCTCGTATTTGCAAAAATCCTAAAAAATCCGAAATCGAGCATAATAAAATCCAATCAAAAGTTCCCTATCCAACTCTGGAGAAGAAAAAAACATTCAAATCGGAGAATAATTCCCGTGATTCCCTCGTCATCGTGCATGATCATGACAAAGCTCGATCCTATTGGGAGATCCCTAGACGTGAAGTCGGCGGAATGGGATTAGCTACGAGGAGCAATGGCAAGAATGCGAGGATGTCACAGTCAGAGCTGGTGGGAGGAACCAAGAAAGCCATATTCGTGATCTGTGAGGAATCAAAAGTTGGAAGGATATGGGTAATGGGATGGTGGCCCGATGGGAGGCTGTTTGAGGTCTTTCCAGGTGAAACCAAAGTTTCCAACCGGGTACCCGGTGTTTCCATCAGGTTTTTTCCATCGGGTCACCATATTTTAACGGGTCAGTGCTCATGGGTACCCGACCCGAATATATTCGTCGGGTACCCATGAACTTAGGGTCAAAATAACCGGGTCGGATCGGGTACCCGTTTGACCCGAATATTTTGAGCACCCCTAATCAATATAATATGAATCAAATTCATATTATTCATGATAATTAAGTCACATTTAATTATCCATTTCTCAATGCCTAGATATAATTATGGAATTATTCTTGAATTCCTTCAAGAATAACGCACTTTCTCCGCAGATACTTGGAGGTAAGGACATGTCGATTGTACGTTTCACGTTTCGCATCACTCTCAGGTATTCCTAATACCTGTACATCCTGCATACTGGAAGACCTATGATAAATCCGAAGATATAGATCAATTTAACACTGTCATCTCTAGGGCATCATCAAGTTTCTCATTCTTGGTCATTGGGAGTTGGTATCGATCTTATGCTTTCCAAAAGTGTATATCATACCTACAAATTCTTGTCATGCTTCCAAAGCACGACGACCATGCATGGAATTTGATTGGTCCCAATACCTCATGAGTGAGCTCATGTCTTCTGGTTCACAAGTGAGCCTGTATGATCCCTTTGAAAGATCGTATTACTCATATGCCCTCATATGCACACCAGCTCGTCACTGTATAGATTTTGGTTAGGTCATCAACCTATTGGTCTGCCAAATGTACATACTTAGACATATAGTAACACATCTGTCTTGGTCAGAGGATGCGTGCTTATATTGTGACAGTATACGATATATGACTTTGCTTATCTCGATCTCGTTAAGTCAACTCTTTGACCTAACAAATCTGACACCTCCGAATCTCTATTCCCATGCAGAGGACCTGCATCAAGAGGTCGGTCAAATATCAACCTAATGAGAAAGGATTGCCATCTCCTACTCAGGCTGGAGATCATCTCTTAACAACCATTTGACGATGCTTGATGAGTCCTCAATCTAACTCCTTAGATATTCATCCAAGCACCAGCCTCTATGATTCAATTATTGAATCAACAACTGTATGATTATTGTTGACGCATATAGAATTACTGTACCTCTTCGTTATTTTACTTTTTCAGTTGTCTTCTTTATGTAATTTACCTATAGGCTACTCTCCTATATAAGAGAGCCTAGGGCTTATGGAATATATTATCTCATTCATTTTCCCAACATGGTATCAGAGCGACGGTCCTAGACCGGAGTTCTCGAAACCCTAGCCCTAACCCACCCCACCCGCCGGCCCTCTCTCTCTCCTTCTCTCTCTCGATCGGCGCGCCTCCAACGCCGCCTCTCCTCCTTTGCGTGCCGCTGCTCGCGCGCCTTCTCTAGTGCGCCACGCGTTCCCCCTGCGCATCTTCCTGCGCACGATTGCGCGCACCTGCGCCATCTTCCTGCGCGCACCTGCGCCTACGTCATCTCCAGTTTGCGCCTGCGCCATCTTCTCCTGCGCATGATTGCGCACCTGCGCGGGAAGGGCACCAGCGCGTGAAGCACATAGCGCCAGCGCGAAGGGCACCAGCGTGAAAGACACCAGCGCGCGTGAAGGGCATCATCCAGTGCGCATACCGCCTCTGCGCATACTGCCTCTGCGCATACCGCCTGTGCGTGTAACAGTGCGCCAGCCTACTGCACGCGTGCATCTTCATCATTCCTGCGCGCGTGTAGACCGTAGCACGCGCATATTCATGGGGATAGTTGCTTGAGGTCTACACATGCAACTAATCCCATCTATGGTATTGTAGACAAAACACAGTGTTTGTCAATCATTCCAGTCTTCATTTTTCAATATGTCGGAGAGCAAGGCAGATATCCCATCTATTGGCGCATTCCGTGGTCCAGCGCCTATTGTCAAGATGGACGGTACCAACTATGAACTGTGGGTAATGCAGTTCATGAGCATGATGAAGTCTACGGGTAAGAAGCACATTCTTACCGAATCAGAGCCTGCTGAGAAGACTGGAACCTATGCCTCCTGGGAGGCTGATGACGCATACGCCAAAGTCTGCCTATCTGGCACGATGGCAATTGAGATTGCCAATGATATCCTCCATCAACCCACAGCAAAGGATATGTGGGATATTCTGGCGGCCACATATTCCCAGGCGAAGAACGAGACAAAGATTCTGCAACTCCAGCATGATATCTTCACAATCAAGCAGAACAGTCGCCCTCTACATTCTCTCTATACATCACTGAGAGGGATGTTTGAGAAGCTCTATAGCTTCATGCCCTTGACAGCCACACCAGAGCAGCAGAAGACATACAGGAACGCTACTATGGTGGGCGTGTTCCTAGCTGCACTTGATCCTGAATACGAGGCATCACGATCACAGATTTTGGCCGATTCTACAATTCCGCCAATGGAAGAAGCCTTCCATAGACTGAGTCGGATTACAGTTCCCTCAACTACTACAGGCCAGAATTCTTCAGCCATGGCAGCAACCAGAGGTCGCGGCTATCATCACCAGGGCCGTGGACGTGGACCCCGTGGGAGAGGTGGCCGTACTAGGCCAACATGCACCTACTGCCACCGTGTTGGAAACAACGAAGATACATGCTATTCAAAGCACGGATTTCCTGCATCTGCACGAGCTGCTGAGCAGATAGAGCCCCCTTCTGCTGCTACCTTAGATCAACGGTTTGATGATCTAGTTGCCCGTCTGAGGGCATTATCCCACCATCTGGTCCAGCACCGACTACAGAGAATCATTCTGATGCCGCTGCCTCTGCCTCTGCATCTACTAGTGCTTCAGGTAGTATACTTGCACTCCATAGTAGTAGATCTGATACACTGCCATGGATCATGGACTCGGGCGCGACACATCACCTATGTGGCGACCAGAGCCTACTTACAGGATACACCCAGATCCCTCCAGGACGAACAGTAGTGATTGCCAATGGCACACATTCCCCCATCACTGGTCAGGGGGAGATTAGACTGACATCTTCTATGCAGCTTAAGAATGTGCTACATGCACCTGATTTTTCAATGAATTTGTTGTCAATTAGTCAGATTACGAAGGACCTCCATTGTCGGGCGATTTTTGATCCATCTTCTTTGATTTTTCAGGACATCCGTACGGGCAATGTGATTGGTCGTGGCTATGAGCAAGGAGGCCTTTACCGTCTGAATCAGACCCCATTTGCCGGAACCACATCCTCTCCTGCTGGACAAGTATCTCCTCTACTGTGGCATCTGCGTTTTGGTCATTTACCGCTTCAGAAGTTGCGTCGAGTTCTACCCTATGGTCTTTCTCACACACCTATCCAGTGTGAGGCATGTCAGTTGGGAAAGCATCACATGTCGTCTTTTCCCGGTAGTCCAGGTCGGAGTAGTAACTCCAAGTTTGAGTTGTTTCATGTCGATGTCTGGGGTCCGAGTTGTGTTTCTGATCATCAGGGACACAGGTTCTATATTGTATTTGTGGATGATTTCTCTAGAGTGTCATGGGTGTTTCTAATGAAAAATAAATCTGAAGCAGGAAATATTATTATCCACTTTCTTAATGAAATTCAAAATGTTTTTTCCACATCTGTCAAGATTGTGAGAAGTGATAATGCTTTAGAGTTGTGCACCAACATTCTGGCCAATTACTACTCCTCAAAAGGAATTATTCACCAAACATCTTGTGCTCATACATCTCAACAGAATGGGATTGCTGAAAGAAAACACCGTCACCTTCTTGATGTCACAAGGTCACTTCTTATTCAGAGTCATGTTCCGTACTCCTACTGGGGTGATGCAGTTCTTACTGCATGTTACCTAATCAACCGTATGCCTTCGTCTGTCTTGAATGAACAGATTCCTTTTTCACTCATTTACCCTGACAAGGATTTGTTCATTCTTACTCCTCGTGTGTTTGGGTCAGTCGCATTCGTCCATCAGTTGTCGCCTGGTACTGACAAGCTCTCTCCTAGGGCTGTCAAGTGCGTCTTCGTTGGGTACTCCAGAACTCAAAAGGGGTACAAGTGTTTTGATCCTATGCGTCGGCGGTATTGATCAGTGCAGATGTTACATTTTTTGAATCCGTTATGTATTTTTCAGAATCAGGAGACAAGCAGCTACCATCTATACCTCCTGATGCCATTTACATGACACCACCACCTCAGATACAGACACCGACTCCACCACCACCACCGCCACCACCACCACCAGTGCCACCGCTCGTCTCACCACTACCATTCCATTACACCCGTAGGCCTCCTCCAGCTCATGGTCCTGACCCGTCAACTAGCTCGCCTATGGTATGTAATGAAAATATTAATGTTGATGGATCTAACGACATTTCTCAGCAGGATGTATTGCAGGAGCCTGATACAGATGTTTGGATGTTCCAATTGCTCTACGGAAGCCAAAGAGAAGCTGTGCCAAATATCCATTATCAGCAGCCGTGTCTTTTGAGAGGCTATCTGGAGACTTTAGGACGTTTGCATTGTCACTTTCAGCTACAGACATTCCACGGAATCATCATGATGCTTTGCAGGATGCTAGATGGCGGCTAGCAATGGAAGAAGAAATGGCGGCACTTCAATCCAGAGGAACCTGGAGCTTGGTTCCTATACCTCCAGATGTCAGCCCGGTGAGTTGTAAATGGGTGTTTACAGTAAAGCACAATGCAGATGGCTCCATTGACAGGTACGAGGCACGCCCGGTTGCACGTGGCTTCACACAGACATACGGGGTAGATTACCTTGACACATTCTCGCCTGTGGCACGTCATTCCACTCTACGGATCCTGTTATCAGTTGCAGTTGCTAGAGACTGGCCACTTTATCAGCTGGACGTGAAGAATGCATTCCTGTATGGCGACTTGCAGGAGGAAGTATATATGCAACAACCACCTAGTTTTGCTGTTGAGGGGGAGTGTTCCAAGGTATGCAGATTACATAAGGCCATCTATGGCCTTAAGCAGAGCCCCAGAGCGTGGTTTCAGAAGCTTTCAGATCTTTTTGAGAAACAAGGATATAAACGCTCCAATGCTGATCATTCCTTGTTTGTGCAGAAGACGGCTAGAGGTATCATTGTAATCATGGTTTATGTTGATGATATCTTGATTACAGGAGATGATGAGCAGGGCATTAAGCAGGCAAAGGAAAGGCTGGGGACCGAGTTTGTTACCAAGGACTTGGGAGTCCTTAGATATTTTCTGGGGCTGGAGTTTGCTAGAAATCCATATGGATTAGTAATGTCGCAGAGGAAATATGTTACAGATCTATTGAGTGAGACATGTATGCTAGGGTGTCGACCTGCTACGACACCAATGGATCCCAGCATGAAGCTTTATGATGATGACACAAAAGAGGTGGACAAGAGAAGGTACAGAGAACTGGTAGGTAAACTACTATATGTCACGATCACTAGACCTGATATATCATTTGCAGTGAGTCGTGTGAGCCAGTTCATGGAGCAACCACGTCAGGCCCATATGGATGCAATACACATGATTCTGAGATATTTGAAATCATCTCCAGGTGCAGGCTTGCTATTTAAGAAAGGAAAGGAGATCACTATCACGGCATGTGCTGATGCAGACTATGCAGGATGCCCCAAGGACAGGAAGTCCACATCAGGATTTGCAGTCTATGTTGGAGATGCTCTAGTCTCGTGGAGAAGCAAGAAACAGACAGTGGTAGCTAGATCCAGTGCTGAATCCGAATACAGGGCTATGGCCCAGGCTAGCACAGAAATGATGTGGGTGAAATCTTTACTTGCGGATCTATGTCTTGATATACCTCTTCCTATGATGTTGGAATGTGACAATCAGGCCGCCTTGTTCATTGCAAACAACCCAGCCTTTCATGAGAGGACCAAGCACATTGAGGTTGACTGTCACTACATACGTGATATGGTTCAGAAGGGGTTCATTGCTACATCTCACGTCACATCAGAGAATCAGACTGCTGATATTTTCACCAAGGCATTACTTCGAGGCCCATTCCAGAAGTGTGCGTCCAAGCTAAGCATGATTGATATCTATGCTCCATCTTGAGGGGGAGTGTTGACGCATATAGAATTACTGTACCTCTTCGTTATTTTATTTTTTCAGTTGTCTTCTTTATAATTTACCCATAGGCTACACTCCTATATAAGAGAGCCTAGGGCTTATGGAATATATTATCTCATTCATTTTTCCCAACAATTATTAATCTTAGAAAGGGAGTGAAAAGAATCAATAACTTTTATTGATAAATCAAATATTAAAATAGCATTTATTGTATGAATGGTTCGCCTCGGGCACACATGGCTAACACGACCGTCGAGAATTAGAACTCAAGGTGGTCATCCACTCTTATTATGATAAGGAGGCTCTCTCATTCCATGTTTGATGAGATCTCATATCTCATCAAATATTCCACATGTTCAACAAATTTTGTTGCACCTCCTTCTCACTCTCAGAGAAAGGGATAAACCTGAAAGAGATACGTATCCCGCTCCTTAGTCCTACGACTGAGACCCCCCAGCTAAGTAGCTTCTCATATACTGGATGGTCCCAGACTGAGTCTAACTAGGCTAGTTCGGGCCCGCAAAGGTCTGAACTTTGACCATTCAAACAGAGTCATTTTTGAGTTGAGGATTTGGTGCTGAAGAAGGCCGCTCGAAAGATTCCTGACTCTCATATCTCTCTTGCTGGAGCGAGCGATAGCGACATGTAGCGACAGCTGCGGACGAGAGTGAGCACGTAGCAACAACTGCAATTAACCACCCTGCTACGGAACTGTAGTGAGCATGTGTTGGTTGCGTGCCCTTCACCAAAATAATTTCAATTATTTTGTGATAATTTCAATCATGCCATTGACAATTATGAATCATATTCATCCATCCAATATTAAATGTAAATTGCATTTACAATTAATTGTTCAGTGTGAATCCTATTCACATCAACATTTATTTCGCAAATACTATTTATAATTAAATCTCTCCAATATATTATAAATCACATTTATAATATTTGTATTATTATGCATAGTGATATCCGCATTAATAATATCTTTGATAATTAAATCATATTTAATTATCTTAGATGACTATTCTCATGTGTAATCAAGGCTTAACATCCATACATCAACGATCATGACCTTGTATCATTCAACCAATTGCACTAAAGGATACCGGTGGCCTAGTGGGGTTATATAAAGAGCCCACACCCATTGTAACAGTGGAGAGAGAGAAAGTACAGAGTATCCGGCCGTTGAGAGACCTCTTGTGGTTTCATCCCGTTCCTCATGGAGTAGGATTCTATGTGAAATTCCGATGTTCTTCCATTGTTTTTTTTTTATTTCTTTATCTCTGATACACTTACACATATTTGTTTTCTACATGGCATCAGAGCGAATTCGATTCTTATATTTCGTTCATGAAGATTTATTATTACGTGTGATTTGTGGATTTGTTCTCGATGATTATTATATTCATATTCACGATAATTCGTGATCTGTTCAAAATTCAAGAAAGTTCTAGGGTTTTTCAAAACCTTAATTATGAGAATAGTCAAGCATCCAAGCCAATGCACTAGAAAGTTCTAGGTTTCAAGTTCTTAAACCCTAATTCCTCAATGTTAAGCTTTAGGTGATCACTCCCGACTCCAAGCTTTTACTTAGCAAATGTGGTTCTTGTGCGAATATATCTTTAGCTGGTTTCATGTGTATCCTTGTGATGACGACATTTAGACCACGGGAAAACATTGGTCAATTCTAGCTTGAGATAAATTTCACAAAATATGGTGATAAGAAAGATCTGCATAGAGTACGGCGAGGGGAAGCTCTCCTCCAAAAATCAGGGCGATCCTCCACTTCGACAAACCCTAACGGAGGTCAAGTGAGATTGGGTGGTGATGAAGGTGCAGTGGTCTCTAGGGTAAGGACAAGTGGATATGATGGCTCAAAGAGGGGCCTATTATTGTAGGCAGATCTTTTGCCCCAAAATCCTACCCAAGTGTCTGTTGTCCGACACTCTTTCATTGAAACATGTGTATTTTCCTCATCCGATTCAAGAATTTTTTCACATGTTGAATTCACGATAACGATGCATATCGAAAAAGGCTATGATATAAATCATTTGGACTTCTATGAATTTTATAAAGCCATTGAATCTGGTTAATGGTATGATGGTAGTGCATGTACCTACCGCGCAAAAGACCATGGTTCAAATCCCTCCTATAGGGGTTGCGTTGGGTAGCCGACAACCAACATAAAAATAGTCGGATCTTTCACCATGGATTTGAGCAAGAATCCATGTAGCAATTCCTACTTGAACTGGGAGAAGGCTTCACCATTTTTTTAATTCAGTGTGGTTAATGCCATGGTCACCAATTGACGAGTTGATTTTTGAATCAAAAATCTGAGGTTTCACGTAGGGTTTGCACCTGAATTTCCTTTATAAAAGAACGCTCGAGGTGTTTTGAGATCACCTTGAGGAGGCTATTTTGGTCTATTTTAGTGATGCGTAAGCCTTGGTTAATCGAGATTGTGAGGCAGAGTTGAAGCACCGCCTTAGTTAGGCTTCAAAAGCGAGATCTTATTTTACCTAATCAGTGTAATACTTTAGGAAATTGAGACTACATAAACTTTCAAATTTGGCTTTGGAGACAAGGTCTTATTTTACCTAATCATTGTCATACTTTAGGAAATTGAGAGCACATAAACTTTCTAATTAACTATTTACCGCTCCATATGGTGCAAACTTTATAAAAATCACAACATCTCTTTAACTTGAGGGATTCCTATCCTATGGGATGTTTTGTTTTTGAAAGGGTTTATAGGAATGGTGAACATGGCTTTACTTGCGAACAAACAGACTATTTTGTAATCTGTTTCGCCATAGTAAATGGCAAAGCCTTCCCCCACTATAAGTAGGGTCAGCTACATGGATTCTTGCTCAAATCCATGTTGAAAGATTCAACTATTTTTTATGATGGCTGTCAATTACCTAGAGCAACCCCCACAAGGGGGGATTTGAACCCTGGTCTTTTAAGGGGTAAGCACACTGCACTACCACCAAACCACTCCATAGTACTTGTAAAATTAGTTTCAGGTAAAAAAGTTCTTATGCCTCCGAATATGTCCTGAGTGATAATAAAATCATTTTTCTTTTTTTAGTAGAAGTTTAACACATTGCTCACCTTAAGTTCCAATCATGAGTTTGCTACAACATAATTTGTTTAGTCTAACAAACACTATTTTATTACATCCAGTTCTAAAAAGTGAAACACGGATTAATACTTTTGTCAGCCTAATATCATGTCTTCATGCATTTTTTTTAATTTTTTGTGGCCACTATTTCCAAGTAGAAAGTGATAAGGGTGGGAGGGGGCGATCGGGGAAAGGCCCCCCCACCTCCGGAGGTGGCGACTGGGAATTCAGGGCTTGGTCAGGGCGATCTGGGGGAAAACCCCACTGCTACAGGAGGCGGCTCGTGGAGGGAGCCTTGCGGGTCGAGTGGGAAGGGCTGCCGGGGAGCAGGAACGGAAAAAGCTGGGTGGGAGTATCTCCTCTCCTGTCGTAGGTGCTTCAAATGTGGTCTTCATGGCCACCTCGCGCGGTGGTGCTCGCTGAAGTGGGCGGTCTGCTACGGCTGTTTTGAGGAGGGGCACATCTGCAGGGACTGTCCTGTTGTGTATCTAGTCAACCAGGGGATGGCGGTGCATGCTCGAAGGACATGGAGATCGAGGAGGTCCCGTGGGACCCCGTTGATAGTATCCTCATTGTTGAGGGCACCAACGAAGATTTGCGGATGGTAATGGAAGTACTGGAACTCGGTCGAACGGTCGGATGTGGTGAAGATGGGATATGTCTGTTAGAAACAGAGCTGTGTGTCCGAGGGGTGGAGAGGGCGGAGATTCATGAATTCCTCTCCAAGGGAAGCATGCTGTTCCCACAATCGATTTGTTGGCATCGACCCTGTCTGTGTGAAGGGGCAGTGGTTTCTTCTCCGATTTGGTACGTGGAGATCCAGGGTCTTCCGATTCAGTGCCGGAGGCTGGAGACCGTAAGATCTGTGCTGCGTGAGTTTGATATGGTCGAGGACATTCTTCGGTCGGGCCTTCGACCTGGAGAGGGCTGGGGCTTGGTCGCCTCGATCAAGGGCGGTGGGTGTCCGATCCCTTCGGTGAAGTTGTTTCATGTTGGTAGGGCGGTGTTTCATCTTCGCCTCACCCGGGTGGAGGAACCGCCTCCTGAGTTGCGGACGCGGTCGCCTGGAAAGGCGGGCTCGCCGTCGGCGGCGGGATCTTCGATGATTGTTGGGGTTCCCTGTGTTGCGCACGTGGAGCCAGTGGGCCAGCCCTCGAGGTTGCGGGAGTGCTGTGCGGAGATTGCGGGGGTCTTTTCGAATTCTGTGAGGCGTGCTGGCGTTTTGGGTCCCTTTCCGGATTTGACTGTCGGTTTTTGCTCTCCAAGCTTTTTAAGTGGTGCGGGCTCGGATCGGACCGATCCGATTGTGGATCCGATGGCATGCGCGTTTGGTGCACCGACTTCGGCCCTGACTTTTGGCTTTGCTTCGGTCCGTTGTGTGCCTCGGGTGGCCGGTGGGCGCCCTTCTATGCTCCCAGCGGAGGATGCGTCGCAGTTCCCCGGGCCTGTGGGCGGCCTTCCCTTTGGGGCGGCTGGTGCTTCTGGGGCATCAGTTGCCTGTTTGCCGGTGAAGGACCTGGGGCCTTCTGGCGATGAGGGTTGCTCCGTGTCTGGTGAAGTGGCAGGCTCCAAAAGGTTGTTTGTTAGCAGGTCTGTGGTTCTGCTTCTATCATCCCCGTCTCCCCAGGTTCCGCTGAGTCGTCGGCCTTCCTCGGGGGCGATGGAAGATGGTTGTCTGGAGGCTGATTTGCTCGGTCTGGCCATCTCTTCTTCGGGCAACCTGGCGGGTGACAAATCTCATCCGCATCCAAGCCCTGCAGACTTGGTTGGTGATGCCAGGTCTCTTGGTGGCGATGGGGTGCGGGTTATTGATACGGTTCCGGGTGCGGCTACGCTTGCCCGGAGCCGCAAGATGGAGCAACGTATTCTCGCGACTGAGCGGAAGCGTAGAGAACGGAGATTGGCGTTGGGTGAGGACTGTAGGAGGATGCAGGCCGACCCGCTCCTGCTGTTCACACGCAAACGGCGAAAGCCTGAGGCCAGGTTATGGCTAGAGCGCGAAATGGAGGACAAGGGGGAGAGCCATGTCTCCCGCGAGGCGGAATCTGTTGGCACGCCCATTCCTCCTGCTGAAGTGGCTCGGAGTTGCGAAAGTGGTGATCCAGATCTGGTTAACACAGTGGCTGACAGTCACGTGCGGGTTGCGGAATGTTTTGGGGTATCGTTGCCCAGTAAAAACCCTCCGAGTGGGTCCAAATGAAGCTCGTCTCGTGGAATGTACGGGGGTTGGGGGATAGGGAGAAGAGAAAAACATTGGGGGAGCTTTTGTGTTCATGGGGTGCAGACGTGGCTTTCTTACAAGAGTGAAAGTTGGCGCGGTGGGATTCGATTTCATGGAGATCAGTGGGTTGCTCTAAGTTGTCGAAGTTCAGAGCAGTTTCTTCTGTGGGTAGTGCTGGTGGTTTGATCTTGGCTTCGGACGGAGATTTGTTCTCGGTTGTTGATGAAAGTGTGGACTTTAGGTCTATCTCGGTGTTGCTTGATTGCAAGTCTGGGGATGACAGACTTCTGTTTACCTCTATTTACGGGGAACTTGGTGGCGTGCGCAATGAGGCCTTGTGGGAGGAGTTGTTGGCGGTTAGAAGGAGATTCCCGGGCACCCCTTGGGTGGTCGGCGGGGACTTCAATGTGACTATGTTTGCTTTCGATCGTCTAGGTGACCGGGGTGGAAGAGACCCGGGTTCCGATGGTTTTGCGGAGTGCGTGAGTTATCTGGGGTTGCAGGTGGTTGATGTTGGTAACATGAAGTTCACTTGGCATAGTGCCTCCTCGAGGTCGAGGCTGGACATATTCCTGGTCTCTGTTGAGGTTTTGGAGAAGTTCCCTCTTGCTGTGGCTAGGGCTCTCCCTAGATCGAGATCTGATCATACGCCCGTTTGCTGGGATTCTGGTTGGGGTGTGATCCCTAGGTTGATGTTCAGATTCGAGAGGTCTTGGTTGTTGGATGACGGCTTCAGGCACTTGGTTTCTCAGTTTTGGGGCTATCTGCGGGTGGAGGGTTCGACAGCACAGAGATTAGCTTGGAAACTTAAGATGCTACATGAAAGATTAATGGCACACAAAAAAGAGATGAGGAGAAGCAGAACAGAGAGGTGTGAGGTGGCGGTGGCAGAGATTGCGAGGTTGGATGAGTCGGAGGACACCCGTGCCCTGAGCAGTGAGGAGATGATTTTGCGTACTGCGTCATATCGAGTGATGATCGAAGAGGATAGGCGTAGGGAGGTGGAGTGGCGCCAACGATCCAAGTAAAATTGGGTAAAAGAAGGGGATGCGAACACTCGTTTCTTCCATGCAGTGGCGAACGGAAGGAGGAGAAATCTGATTCATGAGCTCAGGACTGATGATGCTACTGTAATTGGAGATAGGGAGACCGGGAGGGTGCTTGTGGATCATTTCCGGAGCTTCAACAAGCGTTTGCCGTCTGCTGGGGCTACCTGGTCCGGGAGGGGGCTAAATGCCTAAGCAATGACCAGCGGTTGGCGCTTGTGGCGGACTTTACAAGGGTGGAGATTCGTGAAGCGGTATTCGATCTCAACGCCGACGGGTGTCCTGGACTGGATGGCTTCCCGATCTCTTTCTTTAGGGAGTTCTGCGATATTTTCGAAAGATGATGTCATGGCCATGTTGCTTGAGTTTAGAGGAGCGAACAAGGGACTGGAGAAGGGAACGGGTGTTGACGGTAGCTAGAAGAGCAAGGCTCTTCCTCGGGACTGCAGAGATATGCAGTAGGTGTGGTGAATCGTCTGAAGATGGGTATCACTCATTCTTTAAATGCCCTGGTTCAGTTGAAGTTTGGCGAAATGTGGCAATCACAGGACTAGATTGGAGTAACAAGGACAACTTCTGGGACTCATGCAGAAGGTGGTTAGGCTCAGAGAATGGGAGATCGAAGATTTGTGCGACGATTTGGTGCCTCTGGCTGGGTAGAAACAATGTGATTGAGGGGTCGAGATTCTATTCCGAAAATGTAGTTGGGCATGCCGGAGCCCTCCTTGAATCCTGACGGGTGTAATTTTTTTAGTTTATTTATAATATATTTTTTGGATGGTCCTCTAAAAGAGGCCCATCCCACCGTTTCTAAAAAGAAGTAAGCGATGCTCCACATTTCATTTCTTATCTCTAAAATAAAAACTTCACAATTATCATTTCTAGCAATTTTGTATTGAAGATATTTGGTGGATCACTGCCATATAGTTCGAGTTTGGTTTGACTTAAGAATTATAAGGACATTAAAGAGAAATAGACTTTCAACCCCTTTATAGTTTGAAAATGAATGTAAATCGATTTTTATAGTCGCATTTATAAACAAGGTATCGCTTTAATTGCAGGACTAGTCATCAACTAAAGGTTTTGGCGACTGCAAATCTCAACTGTACATTGCTTTGGTGCGTGCATGTAGTAATGATTTCTATCGATGAGATGGTTGGGAATTGGGAGAAAGGGGGGAGATGGGGAACAGAAGCAGGTGAAAGGGAAGTTAGGAGAGGTACTACTGTTCCTGGTGATTAGCTCATCTCCCCCTGGTACAATGGAAGAAAGAAGTTTGTCATAAAGTTTGAGTTATGTAATAGATGCTATTGAAGTTCGCTTTGCTGGGAAAAAATACTGATACCTGTCTGCTTTTTCCTTTATCAACTTGGAGAGTGGAGATATATCTTTTCTTGCTGTGTATACCCACCATAAAGCTGATATATCTTTATTCCTTGTGAAGCATACAACAGTACTTAGGCTTTTATATGGACATTTCTTCATAGTTCAGTCGCTCCTGACCATCGCCCAGTGATTGTGATGCAGATAAAAAAATCGAAGGTGGAAAAATAATATTGGTGGGAGAAATTTAGAGAGGGGAGGGAGAAGGAGAAAACGCGTCGGTTACGCGGGGTTTTGGAAAGGAATCGTGAAGAACACGTTGAGGGAGAGAAATAACGAGAGAGAGAGAGAGAGATAAAAGAGATAAATCTCCAATTTCAATATATTCTGAACTGAACTTTACAATAAACTATCAACCCCTTTATATAGGAGGGGTGGATTATAAAAATAGAAAGAGAATCAAATTTAAATCCCAACTTATCTAATTGACTCTTAGACTCTAACTAATTTACTTTAATTAGACTAACTAATTTTATCTACCAAAAGTTGAGATAACAATCTCAATTTATTTAAATAAAATATGCAAGTAACAAAAAATAACTAATTGAGGATGAAATTCCTTAATTTGAAGATTCTCCAAATCAGCCATCTGATTCAATTTGATTTGCCCTGCCAATTTGAGAAATATTGCATCAGATTGCTAGTGGAGGGAGACTTTTGCTTGAGTACCTAGAATATATGCGTGTCATTTGACCATTCAGTTGTTTCTTGTAAACCATATTGTTTGTTATTACCTCTAGAGGTTTTCACTGGAATTATGTTCACACAAACCATGGAGCAGCTGAAAATACAATTGGCTTAGCAATCTACAAATTCCGGACGCACATTCATCCGCACCGCATAGCTCAGCCAGGCATAGGTATGTACTTGATCGGGTATAGTGTCTAATTTGCTTTTGACAAGAGCATAGATACTGTTGTAGTTAAAGGTCAGAGTTTATGCCCAATTTGCCTTTGGTATCACAAAGTTCTAGTAACCCTCCAACCATCATGTATATGAAGATTGATTTGGTTCATCTCGATCCTGCCATCTTTTACACAGGCTTCTTTTCCTTTTGTAAGGTTATTATACCCTTGTATATCCCAGTATCCTTGTCATATTTCGCAAGAAGTAAATTGAGAGTTTTTATACACTAGACAGTTGATACCATGCAGATGATGCAGTGATCTTATTCTTCTTATCTTGGATCACTTTATCTCAAGTTTAGGTGTTCAAAATATGCAAATGATTACCATAAACTTAATGCAAGTTCATTGTTTTTGTCTAGCCAGATCCGTTTTTACGAGTTCTGTTCCAATGTATTTATTGCTCCGACCTGCAGTTATACATATGTCTGCCGTTCTGTTGCGCTGATTATGATTGTTTATGTTCTTCAGGTCTCAATTAACATGTTTTCAGGGGCTTGGAATGGATGCGATCTGCCCAGCTGTCAAAGGGTATGTTATACGAACCAACATTCTCTCCGAGTTCATACGACAATAACCTGTTGTCATGAAAACCGCTATTTTCAGCAGACAACGTATTCACGCAATGTATTTAATAAGGGGTTGCTGGGCTGGTTCTGTAATCTGTTGTTAATTCCAATAACTTTATAGTTTTGTCTACCTGAAGTCCTAATCAAGCGACATTTCGTTCCTCATCCGTGGATGGTAACTGCCAGACTCTGTCAGTTTGAGTGAAAGGCATTTGGTTTTTATTTTTCCCTGACCAACTGAATGTTTAGTTCCTTTTAGTTTGAGTGAAAGCCTTTGGTTTTTATTTTTCCCTGACCAACTGTATGCTTAGTCCTTTGTAATCTCATCTACACACATTTCCAAGATGAATTGCAACCCTGTACAGTTTCTCATATCTTTTTTGATGTTGGTATTGGTGTTTTGTGTACGTGATCGAAAAGCCGCAAATCCGATCTGGTGAATCATGCAGGCAAAGGGATGAGCTGTCAAGAGTCTGGAAGGTAATGAACGGAAGTCAACATACCTGACGGTGTCTCGAAGAAGAAGAAGAAGCAGCGACATAACCTCAGTTGACGAGAGGGTCAGTAATAATGGGGATAATGGAGGAGAAAAATGGGTGACATTGCAACTCCCCGACATAGTCCCACAATAGAAACTCACAAAGTGTGAGCTATAAATGGTGTGGATTATTACTTGACTACTTAGGCTCAAAGCATTTTGGATGTGGTCAACGGGTCCAACAGGGTTCGAGCTCAACAAGTTGTTTGTGTCAGTTTTCCTCAATAACGGTCCGGGGACCTAAGCTCGGGATGTTACACATATGTAGAGGTTGGCCCGGGGACCTAAGCTCGGGTTACACATATGTAGAGGTTGGTGAGGAACTGTAGTAACAATGGCGACTTTGGTGTTTTTGCCTTAGCTTTGTATCGAATGGAAATATCCAGAAGTTGCCCAACGCTTGCAGAGATTTCATGATCAAATAACATGGGAAGTTACCCAACGCTTTGCAGAGATTTCATGATCAATCTCGTCAGTGCTTCCTCCTTCGACCCTCTTTCTCCATACAATCTCCGACCTGTCGTGGTCCATGGAGGTTTGCGGTTGTATCTTCATCAAGGTTGGAGACTAGATCAATGAGTAAGTACTGAGGTCACCCATCCCGATACCAAATTCGTCAAGAATTTGATAGCGCATTATCTATGTAAGCTGCAACTTCTATGGTTTATCCCTTCTCTTGAGAAGGCTTTCCATGTAAATCCTCGTGTTCTCGTTACGTGTTAATTCACAAGAACCATTTTAATGTACATAGATGGTCTAATATTCTTCAAATGGAATCCATGCAAGAACCCCATGTTGGCGGGTAGGCAATTTTTTTTACAGAAAAGATGAAGAGCGGAATTTATGCTGATATTGCCGGTGCTGTCGATGTGCTATGCGATTTGATTGATAAGGATTATTCTCTATGCATTTGCAGATCTATCAGTGTTAATCTCAAAGGATCATTTTGCATAGCTCAGAAAAAGTTACAGGAAATACTGAATACAAGATGAAGGCATGAGGAAAACAATGTAAATGTAATCGAAATTTGGAGCAAACCATTACAATGCTTCTATTCTAATCTGTGAAAAAACACTCCGATATTTCCGCATCGTCGTTCGGCTAAACTCTTTGCTCTGATGACTTAATGGATATTCAGTGAAGCCTGTATCTCTTCCAGTGTTCGCCCTTTAGTTTCTGGCACGAATTTCGCTATGAAAACAAGCGCCAGCGCGTTAACCACCGTGAAGATGAAGAAAGTACCTGAAAACGAAACAGTTCATCGTGAAAAAAAGATCACAATAATGTATACTCCACGAATATAGCAGAAACGTTCTCCGTATGGCGACTTCTTCAGATTATACTTTCAGTTCATCGCAAAAAATTGCTCGTGTTTTTTTCTTTCAGGATGGAGTATATGAGTTCTAAGTTGCCGTGTTCTTACCGGAAGAGCTCCAACTTGCAAGGAAGTTGAAGGAATAAGAGAGCACCAGTGAGCCAACCCAATGCTCTAATGTCACAACACTTCCAGCTATTCCTTTTATATTTATTGGAAATATCTGTTCATCAGCAGACAAATATAGTTAATAATACCATTTTTTGTGGTTTTTCATTACTACAGAATCGATTCATACCTCAGACATTATAACCCAAGGGACTGCTCCCATTCCCAACGAGAAGGATCCCAAGAAAACCTGGTTGAATTTAATATAATATATACTAAATTTCGCAGTTCATTAAAATAGCAGAAAAAAAAGAAGCAGCAAAAAACAGTATCTGTTCATACCAACATTCCAATCAGAGTTAATATTGGATCCCAATCCGTGAATATACCGTGATCCTGTTTCATTAGACATGGCAGCAATCAGAAAAGTCCGAGAGAGACGCTCTCGAATTCGCTTACTCGCATTAAGTTTTACCTTCCAATAAAACGATAAGCCTGATATTAAACTTCCTGTGAATACTCCTGAAGTTGAAATCTGAAATATTGCATGATTTTTCTATGTAAATATATCATATAATCCGTGGAAAATATATTTTTCTGATCTGATGTAATTGCTTACAAACAGGAGCTGCCTTCTCCCACTTCTGTCCATCAGGAATGCTCCCAATGCAGTAATAGGGATCTGCAATCGCGCAGATCGTCGATGATTTTACACCGATAAAACTGTCTAATTAAAAGCAGCAAAATCACCTGAATCACACCCATACAAACAGTTCCGAAGTCGCCCGACGGAAGTCCTGGAGATGCACACAGATAACAAATTTAGCAGCAACTTCTGCTGAGATGTTCATCGGACGATAGAAGGAACATAAGTGTTGCAGTTTCTTTACCAGCAGATTCAAATGTTCGACTGGCGTAGAATATAACTCCGTTGATGCCTCCAAATTGTTGGAAAACAAACAATCCCACTCCAATCTGTAATTTTCAAGAAGATCAAGTTCAAGTTGAAGATTGAAAAGGCGAAGAACGCGAACGAACTGAAAGATGCAAGTGATCTACAGGACTTTGAAGATCACTTACAACAACCAGCCTGAAATATTTCCTCTGAAACAGATCGCTAATCGTCGCCTTGGGCAGATGCTGGAGAGCTGCAATGTATTCCTGATAAAAATGGTCATAATTAACTTCAAGAACATCGGGGGAATGCGGTTATGAATCGTGTTCATGTTCTAAGTGAAAACCCGGATTTCATCAGCTTCCTGAGATATATCTGCATCCTTTCCACGAAGAACTCGCAGAGCATCCTCGAACTCTTTCTCGTACCCTGCTTTTGCCTGGACAGATTTTTTTTCTCGCAATTATCGCACATCTTAAAATGCGTATGACCATCAAATTCAAGATGATCATACCAGCCATCTCGGAGACTCCGGGATGAAGAAGATACCAATCAAGAGAAGGATGCAAGGAGCAGCACCTGCATCATTACCTCATTCCATTTTTTAACGTAATATGTCGAATTAAAAGGTTTTACAGAGAGATTGACGGGAAAATCCGATCTCTTATCGCATCAGCCTGATCTTACCGGATAATGCGAGTGTCCTCCATGTTACGATCGTCCCAAGGATGAAGGAAAACGACACACCGGAGCAAATCAGCAGCTGAATCAGGACCAAGAAGCATTAGCACAAGAACTCAAGATCATCACTACATATACATACCAAGCTCTTTTTGCTGACAGAATCCATCACCTGATTCAACGTCGTAAACCCTCCTCGGAGATGTTTGGGCGTTATCTCTGCGATGAACACCGGAACCTGATCGAAGCCACCGTGTTAAATTCAACGCAGATTTCTAAGAAAAACCGCGCGAGGCGAAGGATGCAGTGCATCATACCACATAGGAAAACATCCCAATCCCAAATCCAGTGAGAAACCTTCCAGTATCAAGCAATGATGTTGTCTTCATATATAAAACCAATGCAATTTAGCATCAGCAGGGATTAAAAAGCTATAAAAAAACAAGAATTTTGAGGAGTTAAAACATATGCAGACCTCAGGAAAGTATATGAGAAGCCATCCAACGATGCATACAAAGGCAGATAACCTCATGGCCTAAAACCACACAAGAAAGAACACAGTTCAGTGGAAATTTCTGAAACTTCCAGCCATATTAGTACTAACTAAATCGACAGCATTACCGCCTTGCGGCCGCCCTTGTCGGCGACTTGCCCGCTCAAGATGGAACCAAGCATCGCGCCGATGTTCAGAATCGCTCCAAAAACCGAGAACTACGTCGCACGCATCGAGAAAGATTCAGTCGTTGTGATCACGGCACGGATAATCGTCTTACATGAGAATTTTACGCGATCTTCGAAGATCAAACCTGCTAGAAATACGATGATTTACCTCAGACAGAGAGATGTTTAGATCAGATATGATGGCGGACTGTGTTGGGGCAGTGTATCCCATCTGCAGTGGAAATCACAGACAATAAAAACTCCATGATCAAGCTTTAAGTTCTCGCATCCTATCGAAAACCGCAGATGCTTACGCATATACCGAACTCGAAGGACCCGCAGACGGCGACGACGGTGCTGAGCACGACCATGGATATGGACTCCCTTCCTCCGGGGGAGGAGGGGCCCTCGATGAGGGGCTTCTTCATGGGCTCGTCTCCTTCCACACTCCTCCTCCCACCTTCCATGTCACTGCCGGCGGCCATTTCCCGGCGATTGAGGAAGCTGTCTGATCTGAAGAACGGCAAGAATTTGCAGGGCTTTCTTTGCTGTTGGGATTTGAGATCTTGGCAGTGGAGGAGAGGGAGCAAATGGAGGAAAAATAATGAGTGATTGGTTGGATTCGATTCCCCCTCGCAGTGCCTTTTGTTTGTTTATTTTCTGATGCGTTTTGCTTCCACACGACACCTGTGAGGAAAGGGAGTTGGCGCCATATTTGGAAAGTTGAACGTACTCCACCTCTCGTTTGAGGGGGAGGGGGAGATTAGGCGCCTCTTGCTAAATTAAGGTGCTGTAAATGTAAAGAAAAATAGTTGGAGGTGTATGGATCTAACGGACCCACAAAAAATGTAAAATCGTGTGAACCGCTCGATCAAGATCGAGCAACTCAAGCGATTACTGTGGACACAACAGCACAGTAGAAGAGTAATATGGATTGGAAGAAGTACTTCTTCCCTTATTTCTTCTTATCCACTCTCTTATTTCCCTTCCTCTCTTCCCTTATTCTCCATTATCCACTAACTTATAACTCTTATTCTTTATCTCTTATGTGCCAACTGAATGGTGAATAGCACTTATCTACCTTTATTTCACATCATTCTCCTTATTCTTATCCATCCAGCCAGACATGAATAATGCTTATTCCATCTTATTCTTCACCTTTATTCCTGCTTATTCCTGAACCGAATATCCCCTTAGGAAAAATCCCTGACCTTATTCTTCTACCCTATTGATTTTTACGCCCGTCGCTTCCATTTCTACTCTCCTCTATTTTCTTTCTTCTTCTGCTCTTTAGAAGCAAAGTAAAAATGGTATCACCCCCTCAATCCTGAGGCGTATAAAGCTCCGAAGCTTCACGATAACAAGAGAAAGAGGACTGCAGTAGCTAGAGGAAAGTACCTTTGCACTCAGATAAAGATTGATCATGCACGTCGATCAACGACACACATGAGATTTCCCACGGGATGGTAACAACTTTCAACCTTCTCCCTTACATTTCTGGAGGACACAACTGATATTACAAAAAAAGGGGAAGCATAACTGATATTGCAGAAGTTAAGAAGGACACAAGTAAAAAAAACCTTAAATATTAACTATTGCTATGGATGCAAACAGATGGATACAAATATAGGTATTATTGTATCCTTATCCGTTTTTGAATACGAATACGGACGCGGATGCAGATATCGACATGTATTAAAACTATCTTACCATATCCTTAAAAAACGGATACGGATGTAAAACAGATACTGATCGCATATGAGTAATGTTAGAAATACTCTATAGAATCGACTTAAATATATATGATATAAATTTACTAAATGTGTTTGTATAATAATAAAAATTATACAAATATGATAAAAGAAGGTATTTAATTATGTTATATATGATTAAAAATAAATCTATGACTATATTTATATACGAAAACGGATATACGGATACGGATACTGATGTTTACGGATATCAAAACGATATCCATATCCGTATCCATTTTAAAATGGATACCGATAAGCAAAATCTGTATGAAACGAATACAGTGACAGATTGGATACAGATATATCCATAACCGTTTTCATCCTTAATAACACGGTTGTTATGCTATATGACAAAATCTTACTTGGAATATGTGGCTATCCAATACCACTCTAGAAAGTCTATCGAACACGTAGGAATTTCTGCATAGCAACGCATGTTATGTCTATGCACATCATTTATTTATATGTTTCCAAAATGCCACAGTATGCATTTGACGTGAGCTTTCGAATATTATCTAAGGCAGCTCACGAAGTTGATAGCTTTGTGTTGGTGACAGTGAGAGCTTCCTTTTTGAATTCTCGACCTAACATATATTACCTTTATTGCATAATTTCCATATTTGTGAGGAACACCATAACTGTATAGTTAATCGCATCATGTGTGTGTCTATATATTACATCATGTTCCCTATAGAGAAATCCAATGCATCGGATATTTTGCATTTGGATTTGGGTAAATTACAAAAAAGAGTCTCATATGCCTCAATTTCCAATTAAGGGACTCGTTTTTCAATTATAACAAAGAGGGGTCTGAACCGTCAACTTAAGGTTTTAACGTCGACATATATGGGTCGTTGAAGCTTATAGAGGACTTTATTTGAGACAAAAACATAAGATCAGACATCTCTTTGTTACAATTGAAAAATGAGTCCCTTAATTGGGAATTGTGGCATAGTTGGTTCCTTTTTTGTAATTTACCCTTTGGATTTTGATAAGGTGCATGCAGCCATACATTGGGATAAAGATATGATGTATTCTTAAATGGATTAGGTTGCTTCTTTATTGGAATCCATGCATGATGAAGTCCCTCGACAAAATACTTTTAAGCAAAGTATAGATACGAATGTGCGGGATGGAAGATATATAACTCTTGCAAGGTGGGTGCACATCCTTGTGATTTGATTGAGCCAACAGTGTGTTAGCCTCACTTGACAAGTATCATCGAATTTGATGGCAATAGGTACTCTGGAGAGTTCTAGCCTTTTTGATGAATGCACACGTGTATTTCACTAGATTCGTATGTTGTGGTCACTTTTTTGAGGGCAAGCGAGACTCCCCCAATTGATTCGGTTGATGGAATTATGGTTTCATAATCTCTATGCCCCTATCACGAGAGTGAGTGTAAAACCAGCCGAACTAGCAGAAGGATCATGCTTGCGCACGAATTTTCGACTGCACTTTAAATCAGGTGCGACGACATCATTAGCAGTGTGAACTTTCTCCTTTGACGAGCGAGTCCAAGGTAGATGAATAAAGAAATGCATGAATAAAGTAATGTAAAGGAAATTAGTGTAATTACATAAATTAGATAAGGATATGTTAGAGGTCTGGAATATAATTGTAGGTACACAACTTAGTTCCTTATAATAGCGCTCAGTTACAGTTGTATGATTACCGTAATTAGAGATGCACACATATATGATAAAATAATCAGATCCAATTCGGTTTTATTGGGTTGATTAGATTTTATCATCTTAACGGATTGGATTAGATTTGAATTTTTCAAATCTGTTAAAGTATGGAGTGGATTGAATCACTGCTAAAATCCGATCCGATCAAATCCATTAATATGTTAGAACACACACAAATCTAATTGCCACATTCCTATATTTCTCAAAAGGTTATAATCAATGTTATTCATTCCAATTTTTGCAGATCAATAGTAGATACAAGTTCTCGTGCCACCTCCTTTTCTTTTTTGAAAGCAAACAACTAAATATCTAAATAATAATATATGATTAAAACTTGGAAAGTCGAAATCATATTCGACCATTCCCCTCTAAGTTCCCTCTCCCTCTCATTTTGCTCTTGACCACCAATATTGTGCTCCTAATTACCCTTCCTTTCAATCCATTTTGACACCCCCACACAATGTTATCCCCCTCCGACAAAAAGTCGTGGCCCCTTGACGAGTCCTCAATTCATCATATTTACTTTTCATTTTTGGCTTAAAATCCTTAGATACATGTAAATAGTAAGTAATTCTCACTTTTTAATAAACTAACACCATTAACTAATAATGTATATTTAATACTTATTTACATAAATAAAAGGAAAAAGAATAAAAAGGAAAAAAGAAGAAGGTTGTTACATGTACAATAGATACAGACTGGTCCGAAACCCTAGCACCAGATCGAGCCTTAACCTGATCGACAAAGAATAAAGTAGGGGGAGATAGGGTCAGTAACTTATAAGAATCTCGAAAAATCAAAAGAATCATTGCACATTGATGAACGTCAAATTGGCCTCTTTAATAGTGGAAAATAAGCTGTAGTACAGGAGGCGAATTTGGGTCAGCAAAAACCACGATCTTTGAATGTCGTGGAATATTTTAACTTGGTAAGTGTACCAAGGTTGAACACAGGGACACAACTGCTTACATTGTTTATTGAATTTCGATTCATTTAAGCACAATGTCGATCAATTCTAAGTTCAAGTCCTCATGCAAATTATGCTATTTACAAGCGATGTCATGATGCATGCTATTTTTTTATCAGTTTTTAGGCAAGTTAAAGATGATGCATGAGCAAATATGCAAGAGAACAAGTACGCTGAATAAAATGCTACAATTATACCCTAAAATGTGAGCAACACAATATAAAATGAAATCAGAGTCAATTAGAACACATCAATAAAAATCGGTCATCAGATCACAAAGCAAGACAAGAAGAGCAGGGTCCCATTTTCCACATAAAAAATCACTTAAATTAAAATAGTGTCAAATGAAACTAATAAGCATGCTAAAATTTAGAGGACAAAACAAGGATCAAAACGACACTAAAATCATGCAATTTGGACCCTACGATGCTCAAGTTATGCTAAAAATAGTGCAAGGACATAATTGTAATAAAAATGCAATAAAAATAAAGGATAAATATTGCATTTAGGTCCCTAGAAAGACCTAAATGCAATTATGAAAAACCATCTGGACCCATTTGCAATTTTTCCATTTGCGCGCAGGGGCATATTTATAATTTCAGTAACTATGGAGGGCTTCCCTGTAAAATACCCAAGCACGCACGTGGGGCACGTGCCTGGGGACCAAAATACAATTCCTTAAAGTATTAGGGTCAATCTTGCAAATTACCCAGCACCCCACGTGCTACGTACGCGAGGGGCCAGGCTCGGGAGGGTCCTCAGCTTCGGGACCACGTGGCTTCAACTGGGGGTTTGGGGCAAGGTTTGGTCCACTCGAGCCTGTAGGCATGGAGTATAGACTCGGGTGCCACGCGTCTTCATCCTGGCTGTCCGATCCAGATGATCGGACGGCACCTATACGCTCATCTGCCTCCGTGGGCCATCGGAGGAGGCGGGGCTCCGGTGGCCATGCCATAGCTCCGCTGCGCTCCAGAAGCTTTCCTGAAGGTCTGACAATGGAACTGAGGGGTCCGCGAAGAAGCTGGTGAGCTAGCGAAGCTCCAGAGATGTCTTGAATGGCGGATCGGTGGAGCTGCATCGGCAGCGGAGGCTGGAGTTGGAGCTCAGATGCTATGTCCAGCCAGTGGTGCTAATGTACCTGCAAACGTTAGATGCACATAGCCGAAGCGTGAAGTGAAGTGAAGTGAGTGGGCTGGGGGCCGTGGGGCGACTGGAAGCGGGGGCCCGGGGACTTCTTCTCCGACGAGGCGGCGAAGGAGGTGATCGGAGTATGAGAAGTTCTGGAGAACGGGAAGGGGGTCGGCGAGGGTGCTGGAGGCGTGGCGGATGTGGTCGAGTGATTGGTGGAGGGTGTCAGTGACTGGAGGTGCTCGGCGGCTCTTGGCTATCGGAGTGGAAACCCGAGACCGGCGAGGGGTGGCCGAATCCGATCATTGAAGTTCCTGCAAGGTTAGATAGCCGAAGCGTGCATTGGTGAAGTGCGGGTGTGAGGTGGATGAAGTGATGCCCTATGTACTGCGAAGAAGGCGGAGGGCAGAGGCTCCTTCTCCGGCAGACCGGCGAGGGAGTGGGTCGATGTGATCGGAGGTCTGGAGTCAGGAAGAGGGTGAGCGAAGCGCTGGCGAGTATGATGGTGGTGTGGCGGAGATGATAGGATGATCGGTGGACGGTGACGGGTGATATATGAGTCAGGGTAATTCGAAGAAAAAGTAAGGGAGATATAAGGGGAATGACCTGGAGGTCGGAGCAGAACTGGCGGAGGAGGAGGCCTGGACTGGGCTTCGGGTGAAGTCCGGGGTCTTCGCACAACGAGGTCGGTCGATCCCCGGTGCTCGGTGGCTCACCATAGGCTGCCGCAACGTGGCTGGAGGCCACGGATCACACCTGGGGGCACTGCCATGATTGCCTCGACAACTCCGCCCTCCGCTGTCACCGGAGGGCGGAGGAAGCTAGGGAGAACCTCCGTGAAATGGTGGATAAGGGTGACAGTGGGCAGAGGTCGGGTTTCATAGGTGGTACTCCGGCCGTTACGAGTGGTGCTGATGGGAGTTTCGAACGACTGGGAGCGTGATTGAGGAGTGAAGACGGGGATGGTGAAGGTGACGCGAGGAAGACGGAAGGTAGGGCTACATGGAGGAGCGTTTCGAAGTGGAAGGGGAGGCTTGAGGTGTCTTCCAAAATTGGAAGGGGGCAACGCATGGCGAAGCGAAACGGCTGGAGGGAAGGAGGGTTACTGAGGTAGGAGACGAGTTGCGAGCCGTTGGATCGCACGATCCAACGGCCAGGATACGAGCGCGGGCGGAGGGTCAAGATCATATCCAAGGATCTGATCGAACGGTTAAAAAGGGGGCGCTAAAGAGCGGTTGTGATGGAGAGTTGGAGAAGATCGTACGATGGAGATTGGAGGGGTGACGTGGAGAAGAGAGAAGCGTAGGATGGGCGCGTGATCGTGTGGCTGAGGTGAAGGGGCGACGTGGCGCAAGGGAAGCCGTAGGATAGGGAATGAGATCAAACGGCTGAGGTTTGGGCGAGAGTGTGTGGACGAGATCTTATCAGGGGCTGGATCCGACGGCCGGGGATGAAGCGGTGGTGGACGGCTCAGATGAAGGTGGGGTTGGAGTGATCCAACGGCCCAGGAGGTTGCCGGGTGGCGAGAGGGGAGGCGGGCCACGTGGGCCGCCCAGAGGGCGCCACATGGCCCAATAAGAAAATTCAGAATACAATTGTAAAGAAAATTAGAAAAGAAATAGGTAGAGGCCGAATTAGGAAAAAGTCAAAACATGAAAGTTGCTCGAATCGATGAGGTCTACAACTTTCATGTTGGTCAAAAAGCCAAAAGAGGTCAAGTGTACAAAAAGTATTTTTGGGGGGTATTTTTAAAGGGATTAAAACACCAATTTTTATGGCTTGAGATTTTATTGTACTTTTTATCTTTTTTAAAGGGTTAGTAAACTGTAGACAACTATTCTACCTAATTTTTAGGGGTTTTTGAGGGTAAAATAATTACAAGAAAAATAATAGGAAATTAAATACAATAAATTAATGGTAAAATATGTACAATATGATACATGATAAAAATAGGGTTTTAAAGGTGATTTTTATTGGATTGATTAAGCAGGGGATTTAATTTGCAGCTTTTAGCATGATGAATACGAGATTTATCATACCCCTATACTTAAACCATGCTCGTCCTCGAGCATCTAAAGAATGAAGGAGTCGGATTAATTCCTGACAGTGCGCGTGAAATTTTCAAGGCTTGATCTTTCGAAGACCCTAGACCTAAGTAATCCTAAAATTCTAGGTATATCCAAGCCTTACTCAGAAGGAATCCAACTTCTCTGATTATCAGACTCTCTTTTTGTACATATAATATAAGGATATGACATTTAGTGTACTGCATTTCATGAGAGCCACGTCGATGCATCACTCAAAGTTCCAGTCCCAAAGACTCTCCTCTAGACCTAATCTTCAATACTAGAGAATAAATATATTCTTACTTCAGTCAACCGTCTCATTAGTTTGTCAGACTTGAAATGTAGATGGACGGCCAGATGATGGAGGTAATGGGATTGTGTCTATTTTTCTCACCCTCACATTGGAACAAGGGGCCTCTCGTGTGCCTTTTTACTCAGCACATGTAAATTTTAAATTTGGTTGATCAATGTGTCCGTCAAAAGAGTTGGAGTCATCTGCACTTGTTTTTCTAGGAGTACACCAGGGTGCGTCCTTTCTGAGTATCTAAGATACCTTCGACACCCAGACTTGTATCGCTTACGATGCAGGGCCCTTTTTGTGGTGTCAACCTGACTCCTTGGTCCTAATTAGCTCTTGGTCCAAGTGGACACTTTGAAAAATGTTTGGGAGCGCTTGCCATTGGTGGAAGCTCATTTGTAATTGACTTTGGTATTTAGAGCTTTTTCTTTGACATTTCATTTCTTTTGTTGGCTAGCTCCACTGCTTTTACCGAAAATTAGCGCACACTGATCAACAAATTCATTTAAGTTTCATCACACCCTAGCACATAGGTAAATATCAAAAAGATAGCATATGAATCTTGTTCACATACTGGCTAGGGTTTTCCTGACACTCAGGTCTTCTGAAGCCTTCATTAACTTTATCCCATCCTCGAATATCCTTAGATCGGATCTAAACTCAAATCTCTGGCCCTAGTTCCTCAAGTGATATCTCAACTCAACCCATCAATCATGCAGTTGTGGAAGTGATTGTGCTGATCATATTTTCTTGAAGGTAGAGATGAAGAGTGCAATATAGCACTCAAATCTTTCAAACCAATGAAGTGTGGATATTTAAGTCATAAAAACCCTAATGACTAAGGCATGTTAACTCAGACTCTCAATATCACCGAAATCCAGTGTCCTCAAACATCCTCAAGCCTTGAGTGAGCGTGAATGTGTCAGGAATACACCAACTCCTTAGGTTAGTGATTTTTTTGTGATTTTTGGCTTTTGCAGATTTTTATGGGTTTTAATTTTTTTTAATTCCTCGGAGAGACAATGGTTTAGTGGTAGTACAATGTGTCTACCACACAAAAGACCAAGGTTCAAATCCCATTCTTGCAGGGGTTGCGTTAGGTAGTCGACGGGCAGCGTAAAAAATAGTCGAATCTTTCAACATGGATTTGAGCAAGAATCCATGTAGCCGACCCTACTTATAGTGGGAGAAGGCTTAGCACTTTTTTTTCCTCGGAGAGACAATGACTGGCCCATGCTCAAATAAAAGTATCCACTTTCAGCCAGTATGGGTGTAAGTACGGGCCGAGGCCCGTGTTACTTGAGGACAGGGCCAATTACGATGTCCTCTAAACCACCCACTCTGCTAAGGGAGACCGAGGTTCCCTCACTGCAAATGTCTACTAAGCCTAGTAGTTAGAGTCAAATTCTAAGAAAGATTTTTGATTTTTTTTAAAACATGATTATTTACAGAATTTAATCCCTCAAATTTAATAACAATTTTCACAGGTTTTTTACTCAGTTCGCTAGTTTACCAAAACCCAGCCCAAAAATAAGATTTAAAAACTTTTAAAAACACGAGCTAAGGCTAAAGTAAATATACAGTAATATACGGTATACCCCCCTATACTTAAATTTTGCTATGTCCTCATAGCATAAGTGTCATGAAGCCAAGGCTCTGTTCAAATATAGGGTGATATAGCGGAACTGAGGAGGAGGGTCCCCCTATACTTAGGCCAAAATTGACCTAAGTACAGGAAGACTGAACAAGGGAGGGATAAGTAACACAGGCCCCTCCCATACTTAGGCTACAAATAGCCTAAGTAAGGTCTGCGTTAGGGGGGGGGGGTTCTATGATACAAGGGTGAGGGGGAGGGGGTTCGTGAAAAATAGATACACATAGAGAGAGAGATAGAGATAGAGAGAGAGAATGAAATATACAGGGGGAGGGTGGGAGTGAGTATGTGCAAGTGTAGGTGTGTGTGTGGTGGGGGGGGGGGGTATTTTTTTGTGTGTACAATATGCAAAAACTGAAAATATGCAGATGCAATATTTTTTCTTTTTCTTTTTCTTTTTTTTTACAATATGCAATGCAGGCTGATAAAAATCCTCAAATTTCTTCCAAATGTCTTTTGTGGCCTCTTCAGCAGAAGCTCCCGACTTCACGCCTTCATGAGGATCAAGCGTCCTCGATCATCATGGGCCCTGCCACAAAAGAGAAAAGTTAGCCACACCGAGAAGTTAAATCAACAGATATGATGCATGAAATTTATGCATGAAATGAGGACCTAAAAAATTTTGAAATAATGAACGTCAAATTCGCCTCTTTAATAGTGGAAAATAAGCTGTAGTACAGGAGGCGAATTTGGTTCAGCAAAAACCACGATCTTTGAATGTCGTGGAATATTTTAACTTGGCAAGTGTACCAAGATCGAACACAGGGACACGGTTGCTTACATTATTTATTGAATTTCGATTCATTTAAGCACAATATCGGTTAATTCCAATTTCAGGTCCTCATGCAAATTATGCTATTTACAAGCGATGTCATGATGCATGCTATTTTTTTTATCGATTTTTAGGCAAGTTAAAAATGATGCATGAGCAAATATGCAAGAGAACAAGTATGCTGAATAAAATGCTACAATTATACCCTAAAATATGAGCAACACAATATAAAATGAAATAAGAGTCAATTAGAACACATCAATAAAAATCGATCATCAGATCACAAAGCAAGACAAGAAGAGCAGGGTCCCATTTACCACATAAAAAATCACTTAAATTAAAAAAATGTCAAATGAAACGAATAAGCATGCTAAAATGTAGAGGACAAAACAAGGATCAAAATGACACTAAAATCATGCAATTTGGACCTACGATGCTCAAGTTATGCTAAAAACAGTACAAGAGCATAATTGTAATAAAAATGCAATAAAAATAAAGGATAAATATTGCATTTAGGTCCCTGGAAGGACCTAAATGCAATTATGAAAAACCGCCTGGACTCATTTGTAATTTTTCCATTTGCGCGCAGGGGCATATTTGTAATTTCAGAAACTATGGAGGGCTTCCCTATAAAATACCCAGGCACGCACGTGAGGCACGTGCCTGGGGACCAAAATGCAATTCCTTAAAGTATTAGGGTTAATCTTGCAAATTACCCAGCACCTCACGTGCTACGCACGCGAGGGGCCAGGCTCGGGAGGGTCCTCAGCTTCGGGACCACGTGGCTTCAAATGGGGGTTCGGGGCGAGGTTTGGTCCACCCGAGCCTGTAGGCATGGAGTATAGGCTCGGGTGCCACGCGTCTTCATCCTGACCGTCCGATCCAGATGATCGGACGACACCTGTACGCTCATCTTCCTCCGCGGGCCACCGGTGGAGGCGGGGCTCCGGTGGCCATGCCATAGCTCAGCCGCGCTCCAAAAGCTTGCCTGAAGGCCTGACAATGGAACTGAGGGGCCCGCGAAGAAGCTGGTGAGCTGGCGAAGCTCCAGAGATGTCTTGAATGGCAGATCGGTGGAGCTGCACCGGCGACGGAGGATGGAGTTGGAGCTCAGATGCTATGTCCGGTCAGTGGTGCTAATGTACCTGCAAACGTTAGATGCACATAGCCGAAGCGTGAAGTGAAGTGAAGTGAGTGGGCTGGGGGCCATGGAGCGACTGGAAACGGGGGCCCGGGGACTTCTTCTCCGGCGAGGCGGCGAAGGAGGTGATCGGAGTATGAGAGGTTCTGGAGAATGGGAAGGGGTCGACGAGGGTGCTGGAGGCGTGGCGGATGTGGTCGAGTGATTGGTGGAGGGCGTCAGTGATTGGAGGTGGTGCGATAAATCGAAGAAAATGAGAAGAAAAAGTCTCCTTGTCGGAGCGAGGAGTTGGCGGGGGTAGCGGCCTGTGATCGAGCTCCGGTGGAGCTCTGGTCGTCGCCCTGCTCTGCCCGGCCTTGGCAGGGGGCTCGAAGGTGACCGGAGGTCACCGATATGTGGCTGAGATGACGCGGGTCGACACCAGACCTAAGCCATCTTTGCCTCAACGCCCCGCCCTCTCCGCTGTCACCGGAGGGGCGGGGGAGACTAGGCTAGGGCCCAAAATGGTGGACGAGGGCTGCCGATTGACGGAGGAGGGTTTAAATAGGCAGAGGTGGTCGGAGTGATCTGGTGGTGTGAAGCGTTTTTACGAGGGGTAATAATGGTGAGGGGAGTAATGGCGAAAGGTTTGATGGTGGCGCGAGGATGGTGGAGGAACGGGGAAGACGGTTGTGACGTTACGACGAGGAGAGAAGGTCTGAGGCGCCTTCCAAAAATGGAAGGGGGCGGAGGTTTCACGTGTCGTAACATCTGCGGAGGGGGACCAACGGGAGGAAGAAGATGACCAGGTGGCAGTTGGATCCCACGATCCAACGGCTGAGAGTGGGGCGCGTGCGGAGGGCCACGATCAGATCTTAGGATCTGATCGTGTGGCTAGGAAATAGGCGGGGGCGGATGGTTAGGATTGAAAGTTGGGGTTGATCTAACGGTGAGGGATAGAGGGGTGACGTGGAGTGTGGAGGACCGTTGGATTTATATGGGATCAGGCGGTTATGAAGACGGGGTGACGTGGCTGCTCAGGAGGCGTAGGATGCGAGCTTGATCGAATGTCTATTACGAAGGCGGGAAGGAGTGGTCGAGATCAGATCTGTGTATCAGATCCAAGGGCTAGGAATCAAGCGGAGATGAAGGGATCAGATGCAGGCAGGGGGAAGGGGATCTAACGGCCCAGATTGGGCGCCAGGTGGCACGAGAAGAAGCGGGCCGTGTGGCGGCTCCAGAGAGCGCCACGTGGCCCAATAAGAAAATTCAGAATAAAATTTTAAAGAAAATTAGAAAAAAATAGGTAGAAGTCAAATTAGGAAAAAAATCAAAACATGAAAGTTGCTCGTCTCGACGAGATCTACAACTTTCATATTGGTCAAAAACCATAAGAGGTCAACTGTACAAAAAGTATTTTGGGGGGGTATTTTTAAAGGGATAAAAATACCAATTTTTATGGCTTGAGATTTTTTGTACTTTTTATCTTTTTTAAAGGGTTAGTGAACTGTAGACAACTATTCTACCTAATTTTTAGGGGTTTTTGAGGGTAAAATAATTATAAGAAAAATAAGAGGAAATTAAATACAATAAATTAATGGTAAAATATGTACAATATGATACAGGATAAAAATAGGGTTTTAAAGGTGATTTTTATTGGATTGATTAAGCAGGGGATTTAATTTGCGGCTTTTAGCCTGATGAATACGAGATTCATCACACATATGTATACTATTCATAATGTAAATATCTCGTACTATTTATCATCAAGATCACTCCAAATAAATATTTTCTTCTTGAAACTTGCATATAAAAATGTACAATAAATAATAAAAATATTTTTAAAAATAAAACTTGTATAGATTAAATGGTACATCAAAATGAAAAAGTCGTAAAACTAATAATCAATGCTCAAAATATACTCACCACGAACTCAAAATTAACCAAACCCACTTTCATTGCACTCAGCATAAAATTATCTTTAAAATGATGGTAGTCTCGTTAAAATCGGAGCTAAGATGTGAAAGTTGGCTTTTTGGAGTACTATGGTGGCTATACAACTGTATATTACTCATTATGTATTTTATTCTTTGCATTTTATCGTATATTATATTTTTGATGTTTCTCTTTTATTTTATAATAAATATTTATAATACAAATAAAAATTTAAAAGTTAAAAATAAAAAAAATAAATAAGTGTTTTTATCATAAATATAATTTATTTAGATTGTATAATATTTTAAAAAATAAAAATATATTTAAAATCCTTAATTTATATATTAATAATAAAATGCAAAAAATAACTTATTTATTAAAACAATAAATAAAAATGTGTATACTATGTATAATACCTATAAATTATTGTATTTATTTAATCTAACCAAATAAATTTATTTATCAATTATTGTATACTATGCATGGATTGTATCAGATCATTACAAAATTCGGATACGATTCAATCTATTAATCTGTTAACACACACAAAGCCAATTGCTCCATTTCTATATTTCTTAAAAGACCATAATCAATGATATTCATCTCATTTTTTGCATATTAATGGTGGATACAAGTTCTCTTGTTTCCCCTCCTCTTCTTTTTTTAAAGCAAATTGCTAGATATCTAAATATTAATACATGATTATAACTTGTAAAATTAAAATCATATTCGACTATTCCCCTCTAAGTTCCCTCTTCCTCTCATTTCGCTCTTGACCACCAGTATTCTGCTCCTAATTTAGTCTCCCATCCAGTCCATTTTGACACCCCCATGCAACGTTGTCCCCCTCCAATACAAAGTTGCTGCCTCTTAATGAATCCTCGATTCATCATCTTCATTCTTTCATTTTAGCTTAAAATGCTTAGTAAAATACATGTAAATAATAAGTAGTTCTCAGTTTTTAACAAACTAACATCATTTGGTAATAATGTATATTTAACACTTATTTACAACAAAATAAAAGAATAACGAATAAAAGGAAAAAAGAAAAGAAGAAGCTATATATATGTACTATAGATGCATGTTGACTCAAAAACCTGACATGAGATCAATCCTTGACCTGTCGGCAAGGAATAAAGTAGGGGGAGATAGTGTCAATAACTTATAAAAATCTCAGATAATCAAAAGAACCATTGTACATATGTATAATATTCATAATGTAAATAAATTGTACAATTTATCATCAAGATGTGCTTTCCTGTTGTTCACCGGTGATTGCCAAATCTGCGCAATTCCCCCTTCATGTATGGTTATCTGATGCTATGAAGGGGCCCACTCCTATTTCAGTTGTTATACATGTCGCTACTATGGTAGCAGCAAGCATTTTTCTTGTAGCTAGACTTCCTCCTCTTTGATAACTTCAAATAAATATTTTCTTCTTGAAACTTGTATGTAAAAAAGTACACTAAATAATAAAGTTATTTTAAAAAATAAAACTCGTATAGATTAAATAGTACATCAAAATGAAAAAGTCAACATCTAATAATCAAAGCTCAATACATGCTCCGCATGAATTCAAATTCATCAAACTCACTTTCATTGTAGTCAACATAAAATTATCTTTAAAATGAGAATGGTCTCATTAAAATCGGATCTGAGATGTGAAAGTCGGCTTTTTGGAGTATCATGGAATCTGTACAAAAGTGTAATACTCATCATTTATTTTATTCTTTGTATTTTATCATATATTATATTTCAAAGGGTCCTCTTTTATTTTATAATAAATATAAAATACAAATAAAAATGTAAAACTTAAAATCAACCAAAATAAATGTGTATTTATCATATAAGTATAATGTAATTAGATTGTATGTTTGCACCATAAAATTATAGTTTAAAAAATAAAAATATATTTGAAATCTTTAGTTTATATTTTAAATTAGTAAAATGAAAAAATATAACTTATTTATAACAATAATAATAAAAGAAAAATGTGTATACCGTGTAAATTACCCATCAGTTATTGTATTTATTTAATCTAACCGAATAAATTAATTTATATAATTCAATAAAATTCATAATAAAATAGTTTTTATTTTACAAACATTTTCTATTCATACCATTTATTTACTTAGTTAACCTTATTTACTATAAATTAAGTAATTTGTATTGTGTAGATGTATATATTTTGTCTTTTTCTGGGTTTTATCCTCTAGTTGGCCCATTTAAAAAATCCATTGGTAGAGCCTTTTGGAATGTTGGCCCATTTAAAAAATCCATTGGTAGAGGCTTTTTGGAATGTTGACCCAAATGGGCCAACCTTCCCCTTCCTTTTCCTCTTCTTCTTTGTAGCAAACCCAACTTCCAGATCCATTCGACCCGCTTCCAGCTCCGCCTGACCGAACCACCTCCCCTTCTCGGAGCTCCAGATCTGGACCGCAACAGCTTTTCCCGCCAAAATTTCATCTCCTCTTTCGAATCCCCTTTCTTCCCTATAAAACCAACTCCTTTGCCCGATCTGTTCATCGACCACCTGGAGCTGAATTCATCTGGAGCTTCTTCTATCCCGTAGGTAATCTTCTTCGTTTCTCTCCTTTTTCTTATTTCTGTATATGATCTCTGCTGTTTGCATATGATTCCTCTGCTGTTCACTCCCCCTCTCTCTTTCTTAATACTGTTCTGATTGCTTCCGTTACGCACACCACACCGAATCTTGATTCATCTCCAATCCACATCCGCGCAATCACATCTCATTGTTTCGATTGAAATGTGCAAATTATTTGAAAAATCTGATTAAGGCCTGTTGCTCAGTAGTTTGCTGTATCGTTCAACTTTCGGATTTGGGGAGGATTGATTGAGTTTAAGTGTGTTTTTCTTGTCCGCTTTTATTATAATATGATATTGAATTGAGTATATGGCATCAGATTGTGAGAGGCAGTTTGTTACTGTGTTGCAATTGAAACATACGGTGATTTTGTGTTGAATGAGTGTAAGAATTTGTAGATCTTCAGATTTAAATGTGCGCTTGTAGCTTGATCGAATTCATGTGATTCAGATTGATTTAGTTGTTTGAATCGTGATAGCTGGAGCACGTAACCCTTGTTTCCGATCAGATTCGAATCGTTGCAGGTTCTTCACTCGATCGTGTGAGCCGAGGTCGAAGGATCTCCGCCCCGATCCTGATATCGTCGGATAGTGGAGCTTACCATCGGACTAGACGAAGGGGAAGGAGACCGACCTCCTGACGAAGGGGAAGGAGACCGACCTCCTGACGGAGAAGCTTCTCCATGTGGGTTCTTAGGGGTGCCTATTGAGCCCCATGAGTCGAGTCCACCCCAACTAGAGCTTGAACTCGATAAGAAAAGCCGGGCTCAAGCTCGGGCTAGATAAGGCTCGAACCTAGAGAGTTGGCTTGAGCTTGAGCTCGACCTCATCGAGTTCGTTCACATGCCTCTTAACGAACCGAATTCAAAGAGTCAAAGTTTAAGTAAGTACGAAACAAGCTTACTGGTGTGGTCCTTTCCCTAAAAAAGTAATTTAATATAATGTTAGGCCGATAGTCCACATCAAGGTTTTAAAATCGAACCGGACATCAAACTGGGCATGTATCGGTTTTTGCTTTTTATGGTCGGACCATTGATGGTCTAGTGGTAGTACAGTGTGTCTACCACACAAAAGACCAGGGTTCAAATCACACTCTTGCAGGGGTTGTGTTAGGTAGTCGACGGCCAGCGTAAAAAATAGCCGAATCTTTCAACATGGATTTGTGCAAGAATCCATGTAGCCGACCCTACTTATAGTGGGAGAAGGCTTAGTACTTTTTTATGGTCGGACCATTGAAATCGATCGGTCAAACCGGTGATGACGTCAGCCGTTCAAAAAAATCGGAAAAGACCAAACCGTTGTATTGTTGGTTTGGTTCGTACAGTTCAACCAGGTCGAACTGAGTTAAATCGGTACATCATACAAATAAAGACGAAACATTCTACATCATATCTTTCGAGAATTTGTTTACTCTTGTCCTTCCAAGTTTTTCCAATAACACTTATATGCTTATTTTTAATAAAATTGCACGTGTCTCCTATATTTTTACAAAATCAACAACATTGTCATTTTATTAGTACACTTGTGCTTCCATTTTATACCAACATAAGGATGATATTGTGAAATTTTTAAGACAATATTGGAGCACAAATGATATTGCTTAAAAGTTAGGGGTATAAATGTTCTTAAAAAACTCGAAAGGGCATAATAATCATATTTCATAAAATTTATTACATATATGTGATGCAAAAATTTGATAATTTTAAAAGTAATTAAAATCTAATTAACAATAAGTGTCGTTGATTTATTGCTTCTCATAGTATGATTATGATAATGTCTTCTTTACTTATTATTGTTATAAGTGGACAACGTTATACACAATGAGGGAAGAGAGAGGCATGCTGATATGGCAGGCATGAACAAGCAATAATGAGTCATTGACACATGCGAAGGCGAAGAGATTAACAACACTATACTATGGGTTGGAATGAGACTAGATTATGAATATTTCTGAAAAACTTTGTATTTTGTTAATTTATTGGAAATTACCTTTTTTCAAATAATGGATGGTTGAACCAGTGGTTTGGTTCGATTGGTTCAATTGGATTTAAGCGGTCCAACCAGGTTTTGGCTGGTTTTAATTTCTGAATAAAATCGGATGGTTGGACCCTTTTTCCTCTGGTTCTTGGTTTAACCGGTTCAACCGGCCGATTCGATTCGATTTTTAAAACCTTGATCCATATATCAAATATTAACCAAAAGGTCAAGAAAGGTATACTTTGTATAAGGGAGGAGATTGTATGTATATATAACTACGTTGTCCCTTCACTTCTTGAGTTCGACGAATGTAAACATGTTCCCACTTTATGCTCTTATCGAGTTGTCGAGTTGAGTTATCGAATTAAGCATGACCCAACTCAAGTTCAACTTGATAACCCTAACGAGCCACAAACCCAATTCGAGTAAAAGCTTAATAAGTTTTCGAATCCAACTCACGATCTCTCGTAGAACCGAACTGAACACGGGGATACTCAACCTTTCCAACCTCAAGACGCCACATCTATCGGGCACGTAGATTACAACCAACTGTTGCGCATTTCGTCCACTTTTAATCCTATCCGTGGATTCTCAATCGGTATTTTTTGTGTCAATGCCCTTAAGAGAACCATCAATTGCAGAGCAACCCTTGGTTCAGAAACAATACATGAACTGCTCACTTGATTCTCATTGGGGATGTTGCATCTTTAATCCTCAATCTTTCTTAAATATGCTTGTGGTATAACTATTTCCAAGAGTTGCAAATAGGTCATTTGCAGGGACTTGATTGAAATAGGACTTGGAACTTTTATTACAGGGATACCCCTGGACACGTGGTCTGTTTTTGTTTTTTTTGATGGGTAAGGTATCCTTTGTATTCATTCACAAAAAGTTGGATTTACAAGTTTTAGGCGCGAAGCCTCACAAAAACAAAAAGATCAACAAGTATTACATCATGTGAAATTAGCGTTGTAAAAATGTGTGACGCCCTGAAGGGAGAATTTTAGCCAAGCGTTCTTCCAAAAAGTGTTATGTTGACGCCAGAGACAATTGAATTCGCTAGGATGGAAGGAGAGGAGGAGCGGGAAGATGCCCATCTTTGGTTTCTTTCCTTCCAGATTTCCCAAACAGTAGAAGAAAGTGCGGCGCACCAGATGAGCTTGATCTCGGCTTGGTGGACAGATGATATCCACTCTATAATTCTGGGAAGCAAAAGGGAGGGAGGACTGGGAAGCCCCAAAGCCCGAAGAACCTCACGCCAAGTGTTCTCCGTGAAGCCGCAAAGGAAGAAGATGTGGTCCCGGGTCTCACTTGCGCAGCCGCAGAGATAGCAAAAACCGCTCGTAGAAATCCCAAAATGCTCGAGCCTATCCATCGTCGGTAGCCTATTGGAGATCGCCCTATATAGGGTGCAAGCATGCTTAGGAACCGCCTTTTTACTCCAAACCACGGAGGCCCAAGGGACCGAGGGACCACGATGCCTGACAGCATCAAGCGCCTGGGCGAAGGAGAAGCCCTTAGGAGACTGCACCCACGTGTGCTGGTCATTGGAGCTGACAATGAAGCCCCGATAGGAGTCCCTCCCCCGGAGAATAGTCTTCCATAGGAGGGAGTCACCAGCTTTGGCCTCAACATCCCAGAAAGAGCAGTGATGAAGGTACCTATTTCTGAGGAATGCCGCCAAAAGTGATTGCTTGGAGGTGAGGATAGACCACCCCTAGACGACCACCATGGCAGCACGGAGTAAGGCCAACGAGCGAATACCCAAACCACCCTCCCCCTTGGGGAGGCAAACAGTATGCCAGCTCACATAATGCCTGCTGTAACCCCATAAGAAGTTAGCACACATCTTGTCCACCCGTTCAACAGTACCACCTGGAATGAGGCAACCACCAGCCCAATATAGATTAATGCCCGCGATGACGGTCTTCAGGAGTTGCAATCTCCCCGCAAAAGAGAGCGAGGTGAATTTTTGTTAGTCTGCGAGGTGAATTTTTGGATCATTGTTGAAGGCTCATTTCCCGATATGATTACGGAGTTTTGGAAATTGGGTTTGCCATATTCGGACAAGTTTTGAATTTGACTGATTTTTTTTCGAAGTTGAGGAAAATTTTGTGAAGTTTTTTTACTTATCATTGATTTTATTTACTTCACTTTGATCCAAGGTTTTTGAAACCGAACCGGACATCGAATCGGAAATCTTGCTGAAATGGTCGGATCGGGTCGAACCATGTAATCAAATCGGTTCAACCGGATGATGACGTCATCGTTTTTTAAAATCGGCTTAAATCGGACCGGTGAAAAAAAGTGGTTGAACCGGCTAATCAAACCGAAATGAAATAATATATTATATATATTATATATATATATATATATATATATATATATATATATGGGATTGGGGAGCCTACACCCATGTGTAGGTAACTTACCTGCACCCACCTCTTGTTTCTTATTTTTTTTTGATTTTTTTGAAATGGATCTTTAGGGGATTTACTTAGAATATTAAATGAAATATGTGTTTCAAATTTCATGTAAAACATACATTCCTAACAACTCCATCGGAAGGGGCCGATTTCAGCAAATCTCAGACCGTTAAAATCGAAATAAGGTTTCATTTCAAAAAAATCAAAATATAATGGAAAATTAGGCCGGGTGTAGGGGGTTACCTGCACCCGCCGAGGTAGGCTCCTTTTTCCCATATAATATAAACTTAATATCCTTGAGATATATATAAAATACATAGATAATGTATATATTTCACACTATACATAAAGTATTTTTCTTATACACCATCAAATACCATACATATCATATATATATATTATTTAAACTAGATGCTCTATAACATGATAATAGTTTAATTATATTTAAAACCCAACACATGCAAAAATTTGTGTTATTGTAGTTGGTTGGATGTGTGAAATAGGTAAGCAAAGGTCATGGGTTCAAGTCCCACTATCAACAAAAATTTTAAATAATTTAAAAATTAAATGCTGGTTAAATCGGGTCAAAAAAATAGGTTGAATCGGACGAGTCAATTAAAATTTGAACAATCGAACCGAACCGGCATAAACCGGTTAACCGGACCGGTCCAGGCCCGGTTCACCGATCGAACCGGCCGATCCGATCCGATTTCAAAAACACTTCCTTGATCACATTGATTCTCTTTTATCGATTGCACACACTTGATTGCATATCTTCACGCACATTCTTACTTATATAGTATCATCTTATTATATAGTTTCGTATCACTTCCATCTATATATATCCATATATTATATAATGTCACTTTGTTTACAAAATTTCCTTTCTTTTATAAAATTAATAATATATAAAAATATTTAAAACATAAAAATCATAAAAAAAATATATAAACATGAAACACAAAAAAAAATAAAAAGATAAAAATAACAAAAAGGAACTTCACACTCCATTCACCGAGCACTTTACACGAATACACCTAGTATTTTCCTGCTTAGCTTTGCGCGTTTTTGAGTTTGACACTCCTACACTTGCTACTTTACACCATTTTTAGGAGTATAAAGATAAAAATATTTGTTTGAAAACTGCATTTCATGCATTGAGTCGCAACAACTTTTCACCTCACTTCACTTTGTCAGGTTTTGTGGTTTATCACCCCTTCATAGTGATGTTGTCACTTGTAATGTCACTGCTCGTTTCGCACAATGTTGTACCCCTTCCTCACGATACCATCAGTCCTAATCATACTGCCACTCATATGATTTCTGTTAAAAAAAATAATTTGAGATAGTTATCTCGTATATCCATTTATTATTCTTGGCATTTTGCTTGTCGACTTTTATTTGTTCCAACTTGCAATCTTGTCCCAAGGATGAAATTGTATCAGCAACATGCTCAAATGTACCACAATCATTTATGAATTAATATCTATTATTTGAATTCCTTCAATTTTATAATTGATATATAATTTGATTCATATTTTAAAAAAAATTATATATTTTGGCTATAAGTATAATCTATCAAATAAATTCAATTTCGTGTCCATTTCAAATGAGATGCATGCTGCTCATTTAGTGAGATACATTTAAGTTGACCGTGTCTTCTATACTCAATCGAGTATGAATGTTTATGATTCTCATATACTAATGATATATTATACGATCTTGATGGGCATTTTTTTGAGTGGTTTGATTTTTGTATAGCTTAACAATCTAAGTTAGTAGTGGACTTCATCAATATCCAACTACAAAATTCACATTTTTTATTTATCTAACTTGTCTTTGTATCCTTATGTTGTAGCTTATATTATTATTTGAATTATTTATCGAAAATCATTTACAAAAACAAACATACAAATGCCCCATTTATAAAAAGGATTTTTACACCATGAACCTTGGATACTTTTTCAATTATTTCCCGGCCTTGTAAAAATCGTAATTATCACCTTAAACTTGTAAACTTGCTTCGTTTAACACACAAATCTTACCGTTAATTTAATTCTTTTTTAGTTATTCTTGAGTTAATCTAACACAATAAATTCAACAATGGGCTTTCTTCCGCTATTTCTTTCCTTTCTTCTCTTCTCTACTTTCTTCCTCTTCATCTCCCTTTCATGCAATTTATGACAGCCCTATTTCCAACGCCACTCACTTTCCATCTTCCATTCGTTCTCTAAAAATTCCTGCTGAATCTTCTCTATTTTATTCCGATTACTCCCAATTTGTGCATGCACCTATACCTCTAATCAATCCTCTTATAAGAGGAATGTGGTGAAGGTAAATCAGAGGAAGGAGGAACACCCATGGACGGTGACACTGGAGGTTTAGTTCTTCGTATAAGTATTGATTTAGGCACATTCGAACACGAGAGGAATGCGATGTTCCGGCTCCTTGACACACGCAAGCTGTCCCCAGAGGTGTTATTGATAGATCTATAATACTAATCCAAAATATAGATCTATACTAAATAATAGAGTACTAATTGGAGGCCATCGCGGCAAGGCGAAGACTCGAAGAGGAACGGAAGCGGGGCAAATCGGGTTCCTTCTCCTTCTCAACCTTGCCTAAGATGCTTGAGCAACAAATCCTCAGACATACTTGGTTGAGGAAGAACAGACATCTTGCCATGTATTTATACACATGAATGGTTGCCTCTTCATTAAGGTAACCACCATATCAAAGGCAATCCTCTAATGGGGTGCATCATTTCACATCATGAGCCACCCTTTAAATAATATAATAATAATAATAATATAATGATAATGATAATATACATTTATGTGGAAGCCCAACATTCTCCCACTTGGCTCATGTGACATATTTGTAGTCTTTCATTTGTTAGCTTAAGTTCCATTAGCATGAATCTTGGCGGTCAATACCTATCAAGCAGATATTCCCTTCTAAGCATTACACTACTAATGGTATGCTTAATTTAATAAAAAAAACTTCTTGTATCAATATCTAAATATCAACACGAGTCCTTATTTTATGTCTGTTAATGAAGTGCATGCAACTGAAAGTAACAGACAATAAAAAATGAATAATAATACCAAAACTTAAAGTGTACACAACTGTATGTATTGATATTATTACAAGGTACTTGATATGTCCATTTCAGTTACATGACTAATGACTACATGATTCAACCGATAATTCACGGGGTCTAATATCTCTCACAAAGCAGAGACACCGTTTCACTGTGGCGACCCTCAATGAATCCCTGCTAAAGTCAACAATTAACCCACAATCAATAAATCAAACAATGACAAGAAAAAGTGGAGTTAAATTTATTATAACTTTACAAACATGTGTATAGTGGAAGTAGGTAGAGTGTCGAACTCAGGGAGCAAGGCAGGATAGATCAAGCAAGTGTATGTGTGTGACTGTGATCAATGTGTCTACAAGATGCAAATATTTGTGGGTTTTCAATTTTAAATTTTTTATTTAATTTTTAATTTTATATTTTGATTTTTAATTTTCTGATTTTATATTTTCTTTTTATATTTTATAATTTTTATATTTTCTTTTTCAATAAGGGAATATATAAACAATGTAAGAAAAGAGGGATATAATATTTATAAAAATAAAGAAAAATGTTCAAAAATTGGGAAATAAAAATGTTTTTGGTCTTTTTATATTTTTCTACTAATTTTGTGATTTTTGGGGATTTTTATGAATATTTTTGATATTTTTTTAAAAGTCAAAATAAGAGAAAATAGTGAATTAACTACTGGCCGAGATTAAAATGGGAATGAAAAATAGCAAACATAACAAAATTTTCCCAAATTAATTTTAAAATAAAGGGAATAAAATAGGAAACCTACAGGATCTGAGTTTATATTTTTAGGATTTTTCTATGATTTTCTAGATTTTTTTTGAAGTTTTTAGGTGTTTTCTGATTTTTAAGGTTTTTGTTTTTGAAATTTTTAATGATTTTTGGACTAACACTAAAACATACTAAAATAGAAAAAAAATATTTTTTTTGGAATTTTTCAAAAAGTTTTAATATTTTTTGGTATTTTCTAATGCAAACAGTAGCTCAAATGCATGTTTTTTATTTTTAATAATTATGAAAATGCAACAAAAATGCAATGCAAAAATATGGCGTGAATTATCAAGAAATCAGGAGCATAGGATATGTTTTTGGTAATTTTGGAGTTAATATGATGCATGAAATAAATAAGGAAAACAAGCAAAAATACAATGCCTAGCAGGGGTATAAGTGCAAATAAACAAACATCCAGTGGCAAAGTTGTAATTTTCACACAAAATATAACACTAAATATTGCATTTAATGGACCAATTACAAATATCCAAAGCTGCAAGGGTATCAACACAAATTACCCACCAGGGCGCGTGACTAGCACGCGTTTGGGAAGGACATAATTGTAATATCAAAAACTCTCAAGGGCTCGCATGCAAATATCCAAAAAATATTACACATGCTGGAAAAGTTCTTGGACTAAATCTAAATACTCAAACCCTAGAGGGGGTCCTCGCAAAATACCCGCGCCTCACGTGAACTAGTCACATGAGGTGACGTGGCAAAGGACCTAAATGCAAATATGAGAAGTTCAGGGTCCTACCTATAAATATTATAAAACTTTTTATACTACCCCTGAAAGTTTATAGACTAATTATTAAATACAAAACTACGCGGGGTAAAGTTTGCAAAATACCCCTCGCGCGCGATCCAACGGCGGACGTGCGTCCACTTGACGCGTGGCGATGATCCGACAGCCGATGACGCTTCGCTTCGACGTCTGAGATTATATCTCAGATCGAGATCTGACGGTGGAGGAGTGCTGACGATCCGACGGTCGACGTGCGATCTGGAGAGGCGGCCCGATCCAACGGTGGTGAAGCGCGGAGGAAGAATGGGGAAGAACGCCGGCGAGGCGAACTTCCCCGGGCTTGATCTCCGTACTCCGGTGGCTTCTGGACTTCAAAATGGGGCTGCACCCTCTTGGGAGCTTCCTCTATGCGCGGGGAGGTCCAAAACCCTCGGCGGTGGCCGAGGCTCGCTGGGGACGTCGGCGGAGCTGGGAGGCTTCTTACGTCTCCGGCGAGGATCAAAATGACCCCCGAGCAGGCGTTCAAGTTCAAGTACTGCAAAATAAAGCGAGAGGACCCAGGGCAAAGTGCCTGGGTCCCGCGGAGGCGAAATGGCGGTGTGAAGTGGCGATAAGGTGATTGGCCGGAGGTGTGCTCCGGCGAGGTTGATGGGTAGCGTGATTTGATCAATGGAAATGGAGATTTCGAGAGGGCTTTTGATCCTAAGACTATGGCAAGTAAAATGCAAAAGAAAATAGGGGAAATGGGGCAGCCTCGACGGTTGAAACCGGAGGGAAGGGGGGTAACTCAACCGTCGGACTTGGGGGAGGTTGTGGAAGCGCCTCAGGCGTCGCTCGACCCACCCGAAGGTCGCCGAGGAGAGCTGTCACCTTCTCCTAGCTATTGGGCACGAAAGGGGAGCTGATCCTATGGGGAGAGGCGTTCAAAAATCAAATTGAAGTCAAGGGGGCGTTATATGTGGTTTGACAATGTGGGTCTGGTGTCCCAAAGATCGAGTAGCATCAGGCGAATCGATGGCTCTCTCCCCCAAAAAACGCAAGGGCGTGATTCCTTGATCGAAGGGGACAAAAAGTCGTGAAGGATTCGTCATGAAATGGTGCAAGATACGGCCTGGAAAAATCGACAAAAAGGAGGTCAAACCAATGTCTGACAGAGGCACATGGGGGAGGACGACCAGTTGACCGGGGTCAACTGGGGCCGTCACCTGATTGTTCCATGTGGACCAACCAGGAAAAATCCCTGAAATTATTTTGTAAATTCAATTAAAAATAGAAAATGAATGAATTAAATTTTGATTATTAAATAAAAAATATTTATTATTTTATAAGGTATTTTATGGTGTTTTTTAATTATTTTTATGAAGTATAAATGTACAAGTTTCCTTTTATCTCCTTTGTAGGTACATTGCCTGTATATTTTATTTTTTTAATTTTATTTTGTGAGTTTAATTTATTTATTTTTGTTTATTATTTTTATAAAATTATAGAATACTTTTATACGCTTAGAAATATTTTTATTTTATTTTTCTGATGTGTTTTGTACATTTAATAAAATATAAGTATGTATTATGTAGGTATATTTATAGGTATAATACCTATGTATTATGTATATACAAGTATTTTATTTTGTGTTTTCTTTTATTTTTATTCTGATTTTAATACATATATTTATTATAAGTAATATTTATAAAATTATAAAAATATAAAATTACAAAAATAATGAATAAATAATAAAATGAATATTTTAATCTGTACAAGTATACAATAGGGGTCCAAAACTCAAATTTCAAACCGTAGCTCCGCCAAATGCGAAACCACCGCCATTAAATAGCTTATTTTATACTATAAACAATTAAAGGTGATGCTGCATTTGGAGTTTTTATTTGCAAGATACAGGTCTGGGAAGTCGGGATTCTGGATTTTTATTCAGATCATAACTTTTTATCTAGTACATTATTTTTGCATGAAATCAATTTTGTATTTTTCTTTTTTAATTATCTACAACTTTCATGTACAAAGTTTCTTTATTTGGAGTATAAAAAGTAGAACCAAAAATAGGTCCTAAAATAAATAAAGAATGAATGAAAAACATTGTATCCTGGCCCTTATCTCCCCCTACTTTATTCCTGGTCGACCTATTCATCAAGATGCCTAGGTCTTGGGGTTTCAGGTCATAAAATATCTACAATATTTTATTCTTTTTCTTTTATTTTATTTATTCTACAATTTTGGCTTTAATTACAGTATTTTATACACTATTTACATGCACATGCATGAATGCTAAGAAATGGAAATTAAGAGTATTTACACGCATTTACTAGGGTTTTTGAGGCCAAAATGATAGAATAAAGATGATGAAATGTGGATTCATCACTACACTAGGCGGCAATCCCTTTGTCATAGGATCTACAATCATATACTTAGTACCTATATGTTCAACCAATACTAGAGATCTCTTACTTTCTCCTTAACAAGAAGATACTTGATGTCAATTCTCATTTCAATACGTGTATACTTGTTGTTATTTGCAAAAAATACGGCTGTAGAATTATCATATGAATCTTTAATGGCCTCGAGATTGAATCTACTGTCTTCAGACCCTCGGTGAAATTCTTTAACCAAAGTTCTTATGTAATAGCCTCATGATATACCACGAACTCGACTTCTATAGTACTTGAAGTAACAAGCGGTTGTTTTTCTCCGTGAGATAACACCTCCTGCAAGTAGAAAAATGTATCTGGAGGTAGACTTTTTATCCTCCTTACTACCCGCGTAATCCGAATCCGAATACCCAATGACTTCTAAGGAATCTGAATGCTTGTAGATGAGAATAAAATCTTTAGTTCCTTGCAGATATCACAAGACCTTCTTTGCCGCTATCCAATGGTCCATGCCTAGATATCTTTGATATCTACCCAGCATCTCAACTGCAAAACATATATCTGGTCTATTGCATGTTTGAGCATATATTAGACTCCCAATGATATATGTATATGGGATGCACTTCATCTGTTCCTTTTTCAAATTATTTTGGGGATATTTGTTTGAGAAAATCTTATCTCCTTTTACCATAGGTGATGGAGAAGGAGAGTAATATTTCATACCAAACCTTTCTAATATATTTTCGATATAGTTCTTTTGAGACAATCCAAGCACTCTCTCGGATCCATCTCTATGAATTTCTATGCTAATGACATATTCTGCATATTGCCCATATCCTTCATTTCAAAATTATTAGAAAGAAACATCTTTATTTCTTGTAACATCCCAAGGTCATTACAAACAAGCAAAATATCATACATATATAAGATTAGAAAAGCATATTTACCCCCACTTGTCTTAAGGTATATACAATTATCAACAATGCTCTCAACAAAATCGAATGAAGTTATAACACTGTTAAACTTAATGTACCATTGATGAGATGCTTGTTTTAGTCCGTATATAGATTTCCTTAATTTGCAAACTAAATGATTGTCTTTATCTGCAAGAAATCCTCATATTCTCACATATAAACATCCTCGTCCAATTCTCTATTCAGAAGGGTCGTTTTCACATCCATTTGATATACCTCTAAGTCAAAATGAGCTACTAATACCATGAATATTCGTAAGGAGTCCTTTCGTTATATAGAAGCGAAAGTCTCATGATAATCTATACCCTCTTTTTGAGTGAAACCTTTAGCCACAAGTCTAGCTTTATATCTCTCAATGTTATCTAACGAGTCTTTTGATGAATACTCATTCATCACTCTTTATTCTTATATTTTAGCTACAAAAACCTTTGCAAATGCATGTAGATATGTGTAAATACAAATAATTATCAAAAGCATGCATTGTGTAAAAACCTATAATTAGCATGTTTTTGTGCAAAAATAAAAGAATAAAGATTAAAAAGAAAAAGAGGGAAATATTTAGAATAAATATTGAGCAACCTAACCCAAGGGAGGGCTCAGCATGGGCCTGACCGCATAAAAGCCAAAGTAGAGGGAGATAGGGGCTCATGTGTGTAAATATTTATGTAAATAAATAAAAATATTTTCCTCACCAAAAATAAGCTTGTAAATATGCGTCTATATTTATAAGTATAAAAACAAAAGATAAAAATATGAAAATCAAAAAGAACAAAAATATCACTTTCACATTGTATATAGACTCACCTACATATTTATCTAGCCCTATAAATAAATAAAATTAATTTCCAAAACTTTTGTAAATATCCTATATTATATAGTGTAAATAAATAAAATAAGAACAATTAAAACAAAAACAAAATAAAAATAGCAAAATTAAAAATACAAAAATACATTGTACATATACCATGTATATAAATGTACTTACATATTTATTTTACCTATGTATATAAATAATAAAAAATTAAATAAAAATACCTTTTTATTCCTTATTTTATAATGAAAATAAATAAAATATAAAATAGGAATAAAATTGCACAAAAATAATAATTAAAAAAAATCAAAAATCCAAAAACCCTAATTGTGCACATATACCTATATAGTACATACTATGTATATACCTTATTTTTATTTCCAAAAATTAATTAAAAATCACTAAAAAATAGAAAAAAAATAAAAGAAAAATATTTTGTGTTTAACTTTTTGCAAATTCGGCCCCTAGCTACCCTTAATTTGCACTTGAAGATCCAGCCACGTGGCCTATTTCTATTGGGTCCTGAGGATGTTGACCGCCCGGTCAACTACCCCCCCAGGACCACCTCCCGCGGATCTGGGTCGTGGACCCGATTTCTCAAATTTTTACCCGCTCGACCCGATCACCATTCCACCTAACCCCGGGTCCTAATCCACCATTGTGCATCCCTGATCCACGACCGGGGGGGTTATGGGGATCCGTGCTCCGACAAGCACGCCCGGACCTCTCTTAGCTGGACCCCTAGCCATATATAGCCGTTGCTCCGCCACCTCATTTCCCCATCTTTGGCCATTTGTTTCCTCCTCCTGTGAGCTCCAGAGAGTGCGTGAGAGTGACAGCTTGCGTCTGAGCCTGTTGAAGCGAGGAGAGGAGGCGAGTCCATTGATCCGGCGAGCTACGCCGCCGTCGCTCCGCCATCAGCTGGAGCTCGAGCCTCGGAGGGAGACGCTCCTCGAGGCGACGACCAGGAGCTTCAGCAGCTCCTCCCCAGTCTCTCCGACCACCCAGGTAACCTTGTAGGTCCTTATTTTTCGTTGATTTCCATTTACGCCCAAATCACGCCGCCGCCGTCCATCTTTGATTCCGACAACTCCATCATCCCTTTCGATCATCGGAGTCGACCATCGCATCCGCCTCTCTCCGACGCACCTTCTTCACCCCTCCACTCAACCCAGCTCGCATAGGAGCTGGGAGTCGAGCTCCTCCGTCTACCCCCTTCGCCGGAGCTCGCCATCTCGACCCATCAGCCACCGTCGCTACGCCTAACTGGGTCGAGGCAATTTGCCCTCGATCCGCGAGTCTCTTGGTGGTCTTTGCAGGTGCTACCAAGCCCATCTGAGGGCTTTGGTCATTCAGGCCAGGAGACCCAGCTCCGCCGACCTCGCCCGAGCTCCTCGGAGCTCGGCTGGATCATCGGAGCCTACCGGCAGACGCGGGAGCACTCCACCTTTCTTCTCCGACCTTCAGAGTGCTCCCAGGAGGAGCCTAGCGCACGCCCGAGGCCGGCGAGTCTCGCCGGTGACCTGTTCTTCTAGGACCCTCCGTCGCCGTTCGATCAGCCCCCTGCTCCAGATTACATCGTGACCGTTCGCTTGTGGAGCTGCAGAGAGCGTCAGATCAGAGGAGGTGTGATCCCAGCCGTCAGATCCACACGTGGCTCAGCCCTGACCGTTGGATCGGCCCGAGAATCCCAGCGCTGGAGTGCCACCTGATCCAGACCGTCAGATCCAACACGTGGCAACCATCCAGCGGTTCAGCTTAATAAAGGGTAATTTACCCTTAGGCCCTGTCTTTTCTTTTATTTCGTTTTAGTCCTGTAAATATTGAAGTTAGTTGTTTAGTTTTAGGTTTATTTGCATAGAGGACCCCGTACTTTATTTTATTTGCTTATATACCCCTGTGCGCTGTATGACACGTGCATCGACACGTGATTGTCTGGTTTATTTGCAATAGAGGCCCCTGTAGTTCTGGTTGTTCTTGAATGAATGAAAGTTTTTATCTATTTGCATTTATACCCCTGTGCATGATTTATTTCAACATGTGCGTGATATGTTGGGTATTTTGCAGATAAGCCCTTGGAATTTTGGTACCTGTTACCAATAAGTCCTCGAGACTTATTTTTATTGCATTTGGGTCCCTGAGTTCCCCAGGCACGCGCGTGGCGCGTGTTTTGCTGGGAAAATTGCACCAGACCCCCTAGACTCTTGGGTATTTGCACTTTGGTCCCTGTGTACAGTGCCCCTTCTTTATTTTTGAATAAAATAGCAAATTACCTCCAAATCCAACGAAAGTTGGACACATGGCTCTTGCCATGGTGTAAAAGTTTCGTGGATTTTTGAGGACATTTTTTATTTCATTTGATATTTTTTAAAAATAAAAAACCCTTAATTTTGCTATTGTCTATCTTTAAAAACCCCCAAAAAATATTAAAACTCATTTAAAAATTCCACAAAAATTAGCTACTGTTTGCCTTGCTTAGTTTGATTTTCTAGCCAATTTTGGCTATTTTTCATTATCTAAAACACCTAAAAATTGAAAACACATAAAAACTTATAAACATTCTAATAATTAAACCAAAAACCCAAAAATAATAAAATTGGTGCCTAAATTTTCCTCATTTTGTCTTTTTTACAGGAAAATTACTTCCCAACCATTTTGGGGCTCTTAGATATTTTATCTAGGCCTTTTTGGCTCGGCTGGACAGTACCATTTATTTCAGTCACTGTTTGATTTTTAGAAAATTAAATAAACATTAGAAAATTCTCAAAAATTCACCAAAAACACTAAAAAATATAAAACACATAAAAATATTTTTGTTTGAATTTTTGGTTGATTTTTAGTGCTTTAAATAAATTGTTGAAGTGTGTGCTTCCTTGTTTTTCTTATTTTTTTTAATTAGCTAAAAATCCAAAAAAAATATATAAAATAAATTAAAAACCACTAAAAATAGTCTCTTCTTTTATTTTATTCCTTTTTACTACTTCGTAGGCCGAGAGGCCAACCCGTGCTCCTTGAGTTCGACCATGGTCGCTATACCAGGTTAATCCAATAGCAGGACCGCTATTTTGTGTTTTATCGATTTTATCTCTATTAGTGGTTCATTTTTCTTGATTGACATAGTCTGATCGCTTGGGTCGCAATGACCTATTTAGTACCTTATACCCGAGTGCTCAGTCGTGCCATCAGAATGGCGCCGTTGCCGGGGAGCACGACTTAGTAGTTTTTATTTTATTTTCGTTTTTGTTTTCGCGGCTTTTCGCGGCTCTTTCAGAGCTCGCGGTTTTTTCACGGCTTTTTGTTTCCATTTTATTTTTGTTTTATTTTGTTTTATTTTCTTTTTCTTTTATTTTTATTTTTGTTTATTTTGAGTGTTTATTTTATTTTGTATTTTTGCATATATACCCTCATTTTCAGTTTCATTTATTTTCTTTTTATTTTATTTGATTATCTTGGTCTGACCACTCATCTCTTTTTCTTGCGAGGGCCCGAGGACCGCGGAGGCGACTTTCGAGGAGTCGGTGCAACCGAGGAACTTGGAGGCGGCTTCCTTCTTTATGAAGCCGCAGGAGAGAGCGAGAGAGAGAGAGTGGAGTGGGTGAGGTTAGATTAGGTTTTATTTTTATTATTGTAATAATACAGGGACTCAGACTGGACTTGGACATTGCTTGAACACTTAGCGGGTCTGTTTCGTCGAGCACCGGTGTGCTCGGGGGACCCTTAGGCTCTTTCGCGGCTTTTTACGCGGTTTCGTTTTCTTTTTATTTTTACTGCCTTTTCCGGTGTTTCCGCGATTTTCATCGAGCCCCTAGATCTAGGAATTTCTCTTGCTTGTGTCGTAATTAGTAGGGTCCCCACACTTAACTATTTGCCTGTTCCTATAGTGCGCTAATTGGACTCACTAATAATCAATTAATAAAAATAATCGACTCATCTCCTTCGTAGCCTACGTGCACCAGCTCACCCTGTAAAGCGCTTTCTCCTACCCCCGATTTGTCGGGCAGAGGAGGGGTGGGCCAAGACCGGACCCTTTGGCTTGGAGGTCGGTGACCGATTAGACGATTCTGCGATAGAAATTGCTCATCTAGGACTCGCTTTTTCCCGTTGCATCATTTAGGGTAGTTTACTTTTCTGTCTTTAAATTCTGCGCGGATCACTTGCATGTAGAGTGCTGGAGGCAAGGTACGCATTTCTGACTCAGCATGCATCATTGATTTCATCACGCATCGGCTTTTTCGTCTTCTCCCCCTGTTTTGGACTCAATAACCAGGAGAACCGAAAAATTCGTTAGGCGTTTGTTTTCTATTTGAAAAATATTAAAAAGAAAAATCATAAAATTGGGACTGGATAAAACTATTGACCCTAAAAGACATTCACCATAAAAATTTGTCTTGGGGAGAGAAACCCCCTCATTGTATGGTTTGGATGCGCGAGAGAGTGACCCGCACCCTAGGTAGAGCCCTCCGGTGCCAGTCCCGACTGATTACCGACTTTTCCGTGCGGGCCAGTCGGTTGGGGTAGCATCGGGTATCCTAACAGGTCACGTAAGCGATCTGATATCTTGTGTGTTCACCTAATAAAAATTGACAAGATAATTTGACCGAACTTTCACGGTCTTCAGCTCGCGTTGCGTTGGTGAACCGGGGGTTTGCATTGTGATCATAGTTTCTCCAGATCTCATCCGCACTACTCGCCAGATCAAGATGATGGGTATACGCTCTCTTAGGCAGCCTATGGCTGCACCGCTTTCGGGCACGTCTACCCAATCATCTAGGTTGGCCCACGAGAGCCAAGACCAGCTCTCCGAGCTCGAGTACGACTCCGCCCTGTTCCCCCTCGACCCCTTTCTTTCAGACCTGAGAGACATGAGCCCGAGGAGAGATTGATGGATTTGACAGCACCTGAGTTGGGCTCATTTGATTTTGCAGACGTCATGGCCGGCAGTTCTGAGGATCGTTCCCGTCAGCCTGAGCATTTCGTATTGGATCAGGGAGCGATCACCTCCACCCTGATCGCCTCGTTAGAGACCGACCAGCAGCAGCTGAGGGATCAGGGAGCTTTCATGATCGACATGAGGAGAGAGATGGAGCAGATGAGAGCAGAGCGAGAGCAGAGGAGAGAGGGACCGAGGATCCCAGATGATGCGGATGCAGCAGCCGCAGCAGCAGCAGCCGCCGCAGCCGCGGCCGGAGGACCACCGAGACCGATGCGGGAGTTACACAACCCCGGATCGACACTGACACACTACTGGGTAGTACTTCCAACGATCGTGGGGGACTTCAAGTTCCCCCCGAACACTTTGCAGCTCCTCCCCCGCTTCCACGGACTCGCGACAGAGGAGCCCCATCTCCACCTCCAGGAGTTCTTGATGATATGCAGCACTGTCCACGACCGTCAGGTGGACCAGGACACGATCAGGATGATCGCCTTCCCCTTCTCTCTAGCAGACAGAGCAGCCACCTGGCTGAAGCATCTGGGGAAGTTTGTCTACACCTGGGAGCAGCTCCGCACCGAGTACTTAAACAAGTACTATCCACTCGGGCAGACGAATGCAGCGAGGGCCCTGATCAGCAACTTCTCCATGCTCCCCAATGAGAAATTTCACGAGGCATGGGAGAGGTTCCGAGAGCTCATAGACAGATGCCCGCACCACGACATTTCCAAGCCGAACCTAGTGCAGAGCTTCTTCAGCGGGTTGACACCAGAGCTCCAGTGTCTGGTGAACGCTTTTTGCGGCAGGTCCTATTTCGCCAAGGACCACGACCAGGTCTGGGCCATCTACGAGGAGATGGCTGAGAATTACATGGTGATGTCCCAGACCCGGTTGTACACACAGAGACCCCAGCAGCATCCAGGACCCGTGCAGTACCAGAGGATAGCACGGGTCGACGCCGGTCCATCCAGTTCTTCCACAGTTGCAGCAGCACAGGCAGAGTCGTCCGCTGCGGATATGGGCATCATCATCGAGAAGTTGGAACGGATGGAGCTGATCGAGAAGAAGCAGTGCCAGAGCATCACGCAGATGGAGCAGATGGCACAGACTCTGAGCGACATGAAGACCCAGCTCATGTGTCTCCAGGAGGCACAGACGGCTTCACAGCCCCGTCTTTAGTCGCGAGGTGACACCAGCGGCAGCAGCAGCTCGTCCCAGCGCTCCAGCACCTTTCAGCAGCCTAGACAGGTTCATCTTGTACAGGCGGAGCCGTACCAGCAACAGCAACCCTCTTACCAGTCCCCACCATCTCCAGACATGCAGATGGTGGTATACCAGCCGGATCAGCCTCTGGCAGTACTTCCGCCAGCCCCCTACGATGCAGAGCCGTTGATGGATGTCAACGGGATTTGGTATGACCGCCCCCAGCCTGGGATTCGACGAGACCATCCCAGATTCAGGTGGGGGAGTGGAGGTACCCAGCCCCAGCAACAGTCAGCCGGTCAGGGAGGGCAATATGGCCAGCAGAGAGATCACCAGCCGCAGCAGCAGCCCCCAGCCTACCAGTCACACCAGCAGTCGTCCTTCATTCCTCGTCCCTATCAGCAGCAGGGACAGTCTTGGAGACGTGAGCAGCAGGCTCACCCACCACACCAGCAGCATCCTTCCTCCTACCCCTCTTACCAGCAGCACCAGTTCCAGCAGCCTCAGCACCAGAGAGGCTACCCGTCGGGCTCCCATGAGAGCCCCGCCTTGGATGACATAGCCCGCCTCCTCACGGACCAGCAGGCTACCTTCAGACGGGAGATGGACGAGTTCCTCCAGGAGATGCGGGACCTTGTGAGAGGGAAGGCCGCCATTCCTGCACAGATCGAGCCGAATCCGAACAACCTGAAGAGGAAATCTGAGCAGGTAGTTTCCACTAAGCATGCCACTCCTAGTGACCCATTTGATGATATGTCTTCGGATCTATTTGATGTTGATTTTGTTACACTTAGGAGCGGTAGAGCACCAGCAGGCGGCGCCTCATCTGAGCGACGACTCGAGGATCCACTCAGGGCGCCAGATGAGGAAGAGGAGGAGAGCGGTACTGAGGCCGCACCTGATGACGGTGGTACTGATGCCACCAAGGATGCTGATTCCACCGACGGTACTGAGGCCGCCGCTTCACCAGTTCGAGGAGGTGGTACTGACGCCACCAGTAGAGCCGAGCCAGCCCGCGGTACTGAGACCGCGAGACGTCCAGTTGCAGAGCCAGCCCGAGGTGGTACTGAGGCCACCGGTGTTCATATAGATAGAGATGTTGTTTTTCCTCATGCTGATGTATCTCAGAACACTGTTTTGAATAAAGGAAAAGGTTTAGTTTCTTCTGGTCCCACTGTGGTGATTGATGTATGTGCGGATCCGGCCGTCGAGCCGTCTAGGCCTTTTCCTAGTCCTTCATCTGCGAAGGACCCTGTGATCCCCTTCCCTAGAGCCCTTCAGATGGGGAAGGGGAAGAAAAAAGAAAAAGACCCAAAAAAGAGAGAGCAGGAGGAGTTCAGCCAGAGCATGATCGACAGATTTCACATCCAGCTGACCCTTCAGGAGGCTTTGCAGCACATCCCCCTTCTTCAGCGATCTTTGAGAGACAGGACCACAGTCAGGAGGAGGAGGAACCACACTTCAGAGATTCATGTGCTGACGAAAGCCATGTGTTTCGCGATCCAGAACCGTCTGCCGGCCAAGAGGCCAGATTCAGGAGCTCCATATGTCAGATGCCAGATTAGTGAGCAGAGGTTCGACCGGACTCTATTGGATAGCGGATCGTCGATCAACCTCCTTCCGGCAGCCCTTCTCGACCGCTTCGAGTAGGGCACTCTTAGACAGAGCAGGACAGTCCTTCAGTTTGCTGATCGATCGGTCAAGAGGCCGAAGGGGTTGTTGCGAGACGTTATCGTCACGATTCAGGGCCTGAAATTCCCCGTGGACTTCGTAGTGTTGGACATGGAGATCCCTGATTCAGTGGCCGATACCCCCATCATCCTTGGTCGTCCGTTCTTGGCCACAGCCAAGGCGGTGACTGATCATGATAGCGGGAAGGTATACTTTCACGTCGAGGGCGAGAGTGTACAAATAGAGACGGTCGAGGATTACAGAGTCAGAGAGAGAGCATGCTCAGAGACTAGCATAGATACAGAACAGCTGATAGACGCCGATCCAGACATCCACCAGGACTGTGACTTTGTGATCACAGACGACGAGGCAGCATGGGCAGATCCTGCAGCACAGGCCATCCTCTCATTTTCAGATACAGCTGATGCCGAGATGATAGCAGAGGAGAGTCTAGAGAGCACAACCCTGGTCCAGGATACCACAGAGGCAGCAGAGCCGGTTCTTGACCGCGACACGGTTTTCAGTGATGGTGGTGCTGAGGCCACCTTGTGTTACGGTGGTACTGATGCCACCGCGTTTGATGCAGATCCCTCGGATTCGGAGTCTGATTGGGCAGATTGTGATGATCAGATGCCAGACTTGAGTCCACTTGAGCCTACAGATGAGGAGGAGGTAGAGGCAGAGCAGATCAGAGACAGCACAGTCGAGCAGCCTTCTCCAGATCCAGTTTGTGAGAGTTCGCTTTCTTTTTCCCAGGCAGATTTGGCAGACTTAGCAGCATTGACACATTTCCTTCTGCAGCCAGATTTGCCAGCGCCCAGCTGTCCAGAGCTGAAGTCGCTCCCTACTTTGCTGAAGTATCGGTTCCTTGCGGGCGAGCCTGAGATGTACCCAGTCATCATCTCCGTTGATCTGACTGGAGAGCAGGAATCCCGTTTGATGGGGGTTCTTGAAAAGAACTGCAAGGCAATCGGATGGAGCGTAGCAGATCTCCATGGGATTAGTCAATCAGTGTGCTCCCACCATATCTACCTCGAGGAGGGGGCGAAGCCGTCGCGTGAGTTCCAGCGGCGACTGAACCCCAACCTGAGAGAGGTCGTGATGAAGGAAATATCAAAATGGTGGAGTGCAGATTTTATTTATCCCATTTCCGACTCCAAGTGGGTCAGCCCCTTGCATGTGGTGCCCAAGAAGACGGGCATCACGACTGTGATCAGTGAGTCGGGAGAGGAGATTGCTACACGAGTACCCACCTCTTGGAGGGTCTGTGTTGACTATATGAGACTCAACCAGGCCACCAAGAAGGACCATTTTTCCATGTCTTTTATTGACCAGATCATTGAGAGACTGGCAGGGAAGAGCCATTATTGCTTCCTGGATGGGTACTCGGGCTACAACCAGGTGGCCATCGCTCTTGAGGATCAGGAGAAGACCACCTTTACCTGTCCCTTTGGTACATATGCCTTTCGACGCATGCCATTTGGGCTATGCAATGCCCCTGCGACTTTTCAGAGGTGCATGCTGTCGATCTTTTCGGACATGGTAGGGGAGTGTTTGGAGGTATTCATGGACGACTTCTCGGTCTACGGCGACGGATTCGACTCCGGTCTTGACTGCCTAGACCGAGTACTCCAGCGATGTATTGAGTTCCATTTGGTTCTATCTTGGGAGAAGAGTCACTTCATGGTGACTCAAGGGACGGTGCTTGGCCACATCATCTCCAACAGGGGCATGGAGGTTGATCCGGCCAAGGTTGATGTTATTAGGAAACTCGCACCGCCGTCCAATCTGAGGCAGCTACGGTCATTCCTGGGGCACGTTGGATTTTATAGGAGATTTATTCAGGATTTCAGCAGGATTGCCTGGCCGTTGACTGACCTCTTGACGAAAGACACCGAGTTCATTGTCGATGACAAGTGTCTTTCGTCCTTTGCGACTCTCCAACAGTGTGTGATTGAGGCTCCTGTCCTCCAGCCGCCTGATTGGTCTCTCCCATTCGAGATCATGACGGATGCCTCCGATTTTGCCGTAGGGGCAGTGCTGGGACAGAGGAGGGATGGAGTTCCATTTGCCATTCACTACGCTAGCCCCACATTGGATTCCGCCCAGCGGAATTACACGGTTACAGAGAAGGAGATGCTAGACGTAGTGTTCGCCCTAGATAAGTTTCGATCGTATATCATTGGATCTAGAGTGACTTTGTACACAGATCACACCGCCATCAGGTACCTCATGGCAAAGAAGGATGCCAAGGCCAGACTTACTAGGTGGATCCTTCTACTCCAGGAATTCGACATTGAGATCAAGGATAAGCCTGGAGTCAAGAATGTGGTGGCGGATCATCTCTCCCGTTTAGAGCAGCCTGAGGAGTCTGAGCAGATTGATCCCATTCGAGATACCTTCCCAGATGAGGCGATCCTTGCTATCGCCTCACTCCCGTGGTATGCCGATATTGTGAACTTTCTCGTTGCTGGGAAAGTCCCACAAGATTGGCCCAGGCAGAGGCTTGAGACCTTCCTTGCGAAGGCCAAGTCCTACCATTGGGAGGATCCCATCCTTTACCACAAAGGAGGGGATAGTGTCTGGCGTCGGTGTATTCCTCAGGAGGAACACCATAGCGTCCTCACTTACTGCCACAAGCTTGAGGCAGGAGGACATCATTCTGTGAGGAGAACGGCACAGAAAGTGCTCCAATCCGGCTTGTGGTGGCCTACCCTCTTCAAGGACTCAGATGAGTTCGTGAAGAGGTGTACTGACTGTCAGAGGATGGGCGCTTGTGGACAGCGTGATATGATGCCGATGCAGCCCATTCACTTCTGTGAGGTTTTTGACGCATGGGGCATCGATTTCATGGGTCCATTCCCTAAGAGTCAGGGATTTGAGTACATTCTGTTGGCCGTGGATTATGTTAGTCGTTGGGTTGAGGCTATCCCCGCCCGAGTCGCTGATGCGAGGACAGTTTGCAGATTTTTGAGGAAGCACATCATCACGCGGTTCGGGATTCCACGAGTTCTGATTTCTGATGGGGGATCTCACTTCATCAACGACCAGGTGAAGGCCCTTGCTAGCGAGTTTGGTATAGACCATCGTGTTGCTACACCTTACCATCCACAGACGAATGGTCTAGCCGAGGTGTCGAATAGGGAGATTAAGACTATATTGCAGAAAGTCGTCCGCCCTGACCGAAAGGATTGGTCACAGCTTTTGGACTCGGTCTTGTGGGCATATAGGACGTCTTTCAAGACACCATTGGGCACATCTCCCTTTCGCCTCGTATATGGCAAGCCGTGCCATTTACCTGTTGAGCTGAGGCACAAGTCACTTTGGGCAGTTACAGATATTCTTATGGATCCAGATGGTATGGGAGACCAGAGGAGGGCAGAGTTGGCAGCCCTGGAGGAGCTTAGAGATACAGCATTCTCAAACAGCCTACATTATAAGGAGAGAGTAAAGGAGTGGCATGATTCTCATATCAGCCACAAGCATTTTGAGATTGGACAGAGAGTATGGCTGTTTGATGCGAGGCTTCGTTTGTTTCCAGGGAAGCTACAGAGCAAATGGAAGGGACCCTACTTGGTCAGAAAGGTACACGACAACGGTAGCATTGATATATCTGAGTTGTCTTCTGAGAGTACCTTTCGAGTGAACGGCCAACGGCTCAAACCATTTCTAGATCATGAGCCGGGGGTCGCTGATCTTGCCCCTATTCATTTTGCGTGAGATGTGGTCTTTGACTCACATCTAATGCATCTCACGCCTGAGTTTCACTGATCTTCCGCCTTGTATAGATCCAGATGTCCATATCATTACATTCTTTAGTCCCACATCCCTTTCTTCATCTTATGATTATGCTATACTTAGGGTGCACTTTACCCTAAGTATACGGGGGATTTGAGACCGTTTGGGTATTTCTTTTGTCTCTGCCTACCCCTGTTTTGCTGCCTATACTTAGGGATATTTGACCCTAAGTATAGGGGGGTAGACCCTGTACATTCTCCACTCGGTTTTCCCTTAGTATACAGCCTGCTATACTTAGGATTATTTGATCCTAAGTATAGGGGGAAGACCCGAGATCCTCTTGACTTTTCTATTTCATTTATTCGTCTTTGTATATAGCCATTCTTTTCACTTCCCTATACCTAGCACGAGTTATGTCTTCTTCATCGCTCTTGACTCTGAGGACATCGTTCGAGCTAAGTATAGGGGGGTGTGTATATATTTCATATATACTTTAGCCATAACTCGTACTTTGTGTGAGTGTGTTAATAAATAAAATGGCTAAAAATCACAAAAATTAAAAAAATTTCATGTACATAAACTTCTTTTATTTGCACATAAATAGCTAGTGTACAAATTATTTTCGTAAAAATGATTTCAAAAATCTTTTGTGTAAAGCTTGTGTAAATATTTTTGTATCAAAATTATGTATATAGTACAAAATTTTTCCAAAATGTTTTGAAAATCAAAAGTTTGCAAAAATCTTGCATAAATTTGTGTAAATATCTTTTTGCAAAACTTGCACTTCATGCATCATCCATTCATGATTTCAAAACATTTTTCAAAAATTTTGCATGATTGTAAACTTTGTGTAAATAGCATCTCTTGTACATATGTATATAGTTTTTCTGGATGATAGTTGACATTTAAACTAGCCTGGAATCAAATTGAGAAATGGAGCTTGATTAAGATCTTAATCCACCTAACTTCTAAGAGGAACCTTATAGGGCTTAGGTTTAAGGCTTTTCAGGTCCACGGTGACTTAATTCTTTGAGTCCACTAGGCTATGATCACATGTCATCTCAATGAGCCTAAGTAGAGCACTTAACAACAACACGTGACTCATATAGATTATGGCTTTACTTGGACACCAGCACTATGCACCGAGCTCTCCACGGATGAGGTGGTGAGGAGGCAGTCTTCCTTGACTTGGGGTAGCATATGAGGGTAGAACTTCTAGGCGGAACCTCTCTTCTTCTTTTAGTGAAGGAAGTGCGTCTCAACTTGGTCTGGTTGCCATGAGGTCTAACGACGGGAGTTGTCGGTTGCAATAAAGCTTCAAAAGAGGGATAGTCTACTGGCTCAAGAGGAAAAACTCCTTGTATATATGCTGCACATGTATATGTTGTACAGATGCACTTGAAAAAAAGTGCAAAAAGAAAATAACTCCAAAAAAAGTGGTGGGTCTGATAGAAAATAATAATCCCACCGGAGTATGTATATAGAGTACAATAAGCAAAGCTTGAGTTCATGATCCACCTGATGTAGCTTGCAGCAGGGAGACTTGGCTACACTGGTCAAGCTCCCAAGGGTACTTGGCTACACTGGCCTTGACCCATTCTCTTCTTCCTCCTCTTCTTGAGCCGGTTGAACTTGAACTTAGAAGGGAATACCCCGCTCCTCGAGGAAAGAGTGGCCAGACTGAGGTCATAGAGTTACCTTGTTGGGGAGGGTTGTCAAGTTGCCATTTCTGAGGTGGAGAGCTTAGACCTCACTTTCACAGGACAAGAACAGATTCATGGTCTTCAGGGTTTGTGATTGATGACTTGTTCTGATCTGGAGCATTGAGGCGTCTTGGTTATAGATTAGTGGAACTTAGAGGCTGTTGAGTTTTAGACTTAAGTCCAAATAAGGTTCCGACAAATTAATAATCCAAAGATCTGATCGAGCTCCATACCCCAATTTAATGAAGGCAAGTTTAATAATCAACCTTGATCCATGTACATCCTCTTTTTCTTTTTCTTTCTCTCTTTTTCACTTCTTTTTCAAATAAGTGTTTGCTAAGGGACTAGCAAAGTTAAGTATAGGGGGGTGATGAATACTCATTCATCACTCTTTATTCTTATATTTTAGCTACAAAAACCTTTGCAAATGCATGTAGATATGTGTAAATACAAATAATTATCAAAAGCATGCATTGTGTAAAAACCTATAATTAGCATGTTTTTGTGCAAAAATAAAAGAATAAAGATTAAAAAGAAAAAGAGGGAAATATTTAGAATAAATATTGAGCAACCTAACCCAAGGGAGGGCTCAGCATGGGCCTGACCGCATAAAAGCCAAAGTAGAGGGAGATAGGGGCTCATGTGTGTAAATATTTATGTAAATAAAGAAAAATATTTTCCTCACCAAAAATAGGCTTGTAAATATGTGTCTATATTTATAAGTATAAAAACAAAAGATAAAAATATGAAAATCAAAAAGAACAAAAATATCACTTTCACATTGTATATAGACTCACCTACATATTTATCTAGCCCTATAAATAAATAAAATTAATTTCCAAAACTTTTGTAAATATCCTATATTATATAGTGTAAATAAATAAAATAAGAACAATTAAAACAAAAACAAAATAAAAATAGCAAAATTAAAAATACAAAAATACATTGTACATATACCATGTATATAAATGTACATACATATTTATTTTACCTATGTATATAAATAATAAAAAATTAAATAAAAATACCTTTTTATTCCTTATTTTATAATGAAAATAAATAAAATATAAAATAGGAATAAAATTGCACAAAAATAATAATTAAAAAAAATCAAAAATCCAAAAACCCTAATTGTGCACATATACCTATATAGTACATACTATGTATATACCTTATTTTTATTTCCAAAAATTAATTAAAAATCACTAAAAAATAGAAAAAAATAAAAGAAAAATATTTTGTGTTTAACTTTTTGCAAATTCGGCCCCTAGCTACCCTTAATTTGCACTTGAAGATCCAGCCACGTGGCCTATTTCTATTGGGTCCTGGGGATGTTGACCGCCCGGTCAACTACCCCCCCAGGACCACCTCCCGCGGATCTGGGTCGTGGACCCGATTTCTCAAATTTTTACCCGCTCGACCTGATCACCATTCCACCTAACCCCGGGTCCTAATCCACCATTGTGCATCCCTGATCCACGCCCGGGGTGGGTTATGGGGATCCGTGCTCCGACAAGCACGCCCGGACCTCTCTTAGCCGGACCCCTAGCCATATATAGCCGTTGCTCCACCACCTCATTTCCCCATCTTTGGCCATTTGTTTCCTCCTCCTGTGAGCTCCAGAGAGTGCGTGAGAGTGACTGCTTGCGTCTGAGCCTGTTGAAGCGAGGAGAGGAGGCGAGTCCATTGATCCGGCGAGCTATGCCGCCGTCGCTCCGCCATCAGCTGGAGCTTGAGCCTCGGAGGGAGACGCTCCTCGAGGCGATGACCAGGAGCTTCAGCAGCTCCTCCCCAGTCTCTCCGACCACCCAGGTAACCTTGTAGGTCCTTATTTTTCGCTGATTTCCATTTATGCCCAAATCGCGCCGCCGCCGTCCATCTTTGATTCCGACAACTGCATCATCCCTTTCGATCATCGGAGTCGACCATCGCATCCGCCTCTCTCCGACGCACCTTCTTCACCCCTCCACTCAACCCAGCTCGCACAGGAGCTGGGAGTCAATCTCCTCCGTCTACCCCCTTCGCCGAGCTCGCCATCTCGACCCATCAGCCACCGTCGCTACGCCTAACTGGGTCGAGGCAATTTGCCCTCGACCCACGAGTCTCTTGGTGGTCTTTGCAGGTGCTACCAAGCCCATCTGAGGGCTTTGGTCATTCAGGCCAGGAGACCCAGCTCCGCCGACCTCGCCCGAGCTCCTCGGAGCTCGGCTGGATCATCGGAGCCTACCGGCAGATGCGGGAGCACTCCACCTTTCTTCTCCGACCTTCAGAGTGCTCCCAGGAGGAGCCTAGCGCACGCCCGAGGCCGGCGAGTCTCGCCGGTGACCTGTTCTTCCAGGACCCTCCGTCGCCGTTCGATCAGCCCCCTGCTCCAGATTTCATCGTGACCGTTCGCTTGTGGAGCTGCAGAGAGCGTCAGATCAGAGGAGGTGTGATCCCAGCCGTCAGATCTACACGTGGCTCGGCCCTGACCGTTGGATCGGCCCGAGAATCCCAGCGCTGGAGTGCCACCTGATCCAGACCGTCGGATCCAACACGTGGCAACCATCCAGCGGTTCAGCTTAATAAAGGGTAATTTACCCTTAGGCCCTGTCTTTTCTTTTATTTCGTTTTAGTCCTGTAAATATTGAAGTTAGTTGTTTAGTTTTAGGTTTATTTGCATAGAGGACCCCGTACTTTATTTTATTTGCTTATATACCCCTGTGCGCTGTATGACACGTGCATCGACACGTGATTGTCTGGTTTAATGAAAGTTTTTATCTATTTGCATTTATACCCCTGTGCGTGATTTATTTCAACATGTGCGTGATATGTTGGGTATTTTGCAGATAAGCCCTTGGACTTTTGGTACATGTTACCAATAAGTCCTCGGGACTTATTTTTATTGCATTTGGGTCCCTGAGTGCCCCAGGCACGCGTGTGGCGTGCTGGGAAAATTGCACCAGACCCCCCAGACTCTTGGGTATTTGCACTTTGGTCCCTGTGTACAGTGTCCCTTCTTTATTTTTGAATAAAATAGCAAATTATCTCCAAATCCAACGAAAATTGGACACATGGCTCCTGCCATGGTGTAAAATTTTCGTGGATTTTTTAGGACATTTTTGATTTCATTTGATATTTCTAAAAAATCAAAAACCCTTAATTTTGCTACTAACTATATTTAAAAACCCCAAAAAAATATTAAAACTCATTAAAAATTCCACAAAAATTAGGTAATGTTTGCCTTGCTTAGTTTGATTTTCTAGCCAATTTTGGCTATTTTTCATTATCTAAAACACCTAAAAATTGAAAACACATAAAAACTTATAAAAATTCTAATAATTAAACCAAAAACCCAAAAATAATAAAATTGGTGCCTAAATTTTTCTCATTTTGTCTTCTTTATAGGAAAATTACCTACCAGCCATTTTGGGGCTCTTAGATATTTTATCTAGGCCTTTTTGGCTTGGCTGGACAGTACCATTTATTTCTATCACTGTTTGATTTTTAGAAAATTAAAAAAATTTAGAAAATTCTCAAAAATTCACCAAAAACACTAAAAAATATAAAACACATAAAAATATTTTTGTTTGAATTTTTGGTTGATTTTTAGTGCTTTAAATAAATTGTTGAAGTGTGTGCTTCCTTGTTTTTCTTATTTTTTTAATTAGCTAAAAATCCAAAAAAATATAAAATAAATTAAAAACCACTAAAAATAGTCTCTTCTTTTATTTTATTCCTTTTTACTACTTCGTAGGCCGAGAGGCCAACCCGTGCTCCTTGAGTTCGACCCTGGTCGCTATACCAGGTTAATCCAATAGCAGGACCGCTATTTTGTGTTTTATCGATTTTATCTCTATTAGTGGTTCATTTTTCTTGATTGACATAGTCTGATCGCTTGGGTCGCAACGACCTATTTAGTACCTTATACCCGAGTGCTCAGTCGTGCCATCATCTTTCTTAATTTTAAATATCCATTTACAATCAATAGATTTTTCTCCTTTGGATAACTCAACCAAATCCCATACTTGATTTGCACTCATAGATTGCATCTCTTCCCTCATGGCATTGTACCAATGAATAGGGTTAATGCAATTCATGATTTATGAAAATGATATTGGATCCTCTAATATCCCCATGTCGTAGTAACATTCTTGTAGGTATGTTATAAAATCTGATGAGATTGTAGATTTTACTATCCGACCAGATCTAGTTGTAACAACACCTTGGTGAACACTTGGTGCTATTTCAACTTGATTCTCAGGTAGTGGAGATTTCACCATTGGTTCAACAAAAGGGATATCTTAGGCTTAAGGAACAACAATGTCTTGATGTTGTGACTCATCCAAGATATCATGTTGAATATTTTGCTCTTCCCTTTCTAGTGGTACAACAAGATCCGGTAATTCGTCAAGTATGATATCTTTAAATACCATCCTGCTCCCACTATTCTTGCCATTTTCTAAAAATATGACATTCCTTGATTTTACAATACTTGATTTTCTATTTGGATAATAGAATATATAACCTTTAGAGCCTCCTGGATAACCAATGAAGTATCCACTAGTAGTCTTCGTATTCAGTTTTTTTCATATGGATTATAGATTCTAATCTCAGCTTGACAACCCCAAACGTGTATGTGCTCCGACCTTGGTTTCCATCCCATCCAAAGCTCAAATGGAGTGGATGGAACCGCTTTTGTTGGAGCTCTATTCAATATATACACGGTTATCTTTAGAGCTTTACTCCAAAAAGGTAATGACAATGCGGAGTTACTCATCATACTTTGAACCATATCAATTATTGTGCGATTCTGTCTTTCGGCGACACTGTTTTGATCTGGTTCACCTGACATTGGAAATTAATGATCAATGCCTTCATCCTTAAGAAATCGCGTAAATAGTCCAAGCTTTTATTCTCCTACAACATACCTACCATAATACTCACTATCTCTATTTGATCTGACAATTTTGATTTTCTTTTCTAACTGTCTCTCTACCTTCATTTAATAATCCTTAAAAGCATTTAAAATCTCTGATTTATCAAATAATAGATAGAGAAACATGCAACGTGAGAAATTATCTATGAAGGCGATGCAGTATTGTTGACTACTAAAACATTTTGTAGGAAATAGACCACATATGTCAGTATGTATAATTTCTAAAAGACTGGTACTTCTCCTTACCCCTTTAGCGTATTTATTAGTATATTTTCCCTTAACACAAATACTAGAATCAGTAAAATCTAGAGCATCAATTACTCCATCATTTACTAATTTCTTGATCCTTTTAACGGAGATTTGAGCTAATCTTTTATTCTAAAGCATTGATGGTCGATCACTATTGCTTTTTCACTTTTTACCAACTACATTGCAAACAAGGAGATTATTTTCAAAATGCGGACTTAAATGCTATTTGTGTAAATAATCTACTAAACCACCCGTGCTAATTAACTTGTCGTTCTTAAAAATTTGGAAAGATGTACTTTCATCCAAAAATTTGTATCTAAGATTACAAAGTCTAGATATTGAGATTATATTTCTAGAGAACTTGGGTACATAATAGATATTTTCCAAATCAAGTACATAGTCGAATTCTAAAATGACCCTTTACGTCCCAATCGCTTCAACTTGTGAAGACATGGGATTTCCCATATAGATACTTTGCTCATTTTTTAATGGCATCCTTGTGCTCAGAAAGCCCTGCTTGGAGATTGAAATATGGATTGAAGTACTGGAGTTAATCCACCAAGTATTAAAAAGGACATCAATGAAATTAGATTCATAACATACATGACATTGATGTATATCTTTCTTAGCGAGCCATTCCTTAAACTTGATACATTCTTTCTTGGCATGTCCAGGTTTCTTGCAAAAGAAGCATTTTGCTTTCTTAAAGTTAGCATGCTTCTTTTCTGAATTCTTTACCACCCTTTTCCATTTAATCACTTTATCTCGAGTGACCAAATGGACATTCTCAACCTTATCTTGCTTGAGCCTATTTTCCTCTTGTATACACATCACTAATAACTCGTTTAGAGTCCAGTCATACTTATGTGTGTTGTAGAAAATCTTGAATGATCCGTATTGCGAATGTAAGGTATTGAGAATTAAAATAGACAAGTAATGACTCAGAAAAATCAAGTTCAAGCATATTGAGTTGAGAAACTGTATAACTCATCTCCATTATATGCTCTCTTATCCTAGTATTACCATTGTACCTCATAGAAGATAGTTTGGTAAGGAGTATGTTGTCCATAACCTTTTCTGAAGTTTGAAATTTTTTTCAACATCTTTCAAAAACTCTTTTGTTGTCTTAAATTTGAGAATAGAACCCTGAATATTTTTAACTATGTTGTTTGCATGATCATCATACTTAATTAGTTGGATTTCTCCCACCATCCATGCAAATCCTTTATGCCTTGACTACTATCCTCTGTAGGCTTCATCGGTTCCTCAATACAAAGCGCATAGTCAAGGTCCATACATCCTAATGCAAGAAGAATATTCTCTTTTCAATCCAAAAAGTTATTCCCATTGAGAATCAGAACAGAATTCAAGATATTGAATTGAGTAGACATGAAAGCAGAACTATCTGAAATATCAATTCATTGGATAAGACTACCATTTTCAAGCAATAACTCAGGCGTATAACTTAAGTCAAAATATTAACATATTTAATGTTTTGAAAAATCAATATATTATCATTACAAGACTTATTGTGGCTAAAGAATTGTAACATACATTTGATTTCCTTAATTAAAAGAGACAAATAAAATCTTAAAAGATCATTCGTTATTCTGTACCCGTGTACATTTAGAATACACAACGAAAAATTTATTTTTCCATTCCATCAATATAGATGCATCGATGTCATTTGATTAATTCAATGAACTTCACCACTTAATGTAATCATTGGCATTATATTCCTAAATGTTGTGGCTACTCCAGGATAAACTTACCAATGGTTACTCACTAAGTGAAATGATGTATAGGCATCTGTTGGATGTTGTGGCTCTTCCTCCTGATCCAATATACAAAGTATACCAAATGACATCAATGGATCACAAACTGATTAGATGAAATTCAGATGTTCAATTAACTCTATCGTTTAATGTAACTATTGATATTGTAATCTTGGATGTTGTGGCTACTCTATAATTTCTAACCAATTGTTACCCATTGTCAACAATTAATATGTATAATACGAATCGATCAGATGTTGTGGCTACTCCTTCCGATTCAATTGTACATATTATCCTGAAAGACACTAAAGGGAGATAATCAAAAGTAATTTCTACTTGCTGCTTTATTACATCATAAGCATATGCTTTGGGTGGATAAAAAAACTAACATACTTTAGTATTAAATCCAACGTTGATTGCACGCTGGAAATTTCTTAATTTTCATCTCATCTTCTGTGAACTTAAGGAAAAGACGAATAGCTCAAAAACTTAATTTGCGAAGATCACATTTCGAACAAGCATCTCTTCATTTCCCAACATGTGATTTACACACAAACTTTAAAATATGGACATCCCTGGTCTTAAAAAATGAGGTATTTTCATATACGTAAAAATCCATGAGTGGAATTTAATGGCTTGTCAACATAATAAATTAACCATGGACAAAAGTAATACTACAGAGATATTACAGATCATAAAATCGAATTTTACAAGTCGAAAACTTTCCGTAAGAAAAAAATGATGACAACTAGTTTCATCGCTATAACTAGCTCTGATACCAACTGATAGATCTATAATACTAATCCAAAATATAGATCTATACTAAATAATTAGAGTACTAACCAGAGGCCATCACGGCGAGATGAAGATTTGAAGTGCAATGGACGTAGGGCAAATCGGGTTTCCTTCTCCTTCTCAACATTGCCTAAGATGCTTGAGTAATGGATCCTCACACACACTTGGTTGAGGGAGAGGGGACCCATGCCATGTATTTATACACATGAATGGTTGCCTCTCCCTTAAGGTAACCACCATATCAAAGGCAACTCTTTAATGTGATGCATCCTTTCACATCATGAGTTATCCTTTAAATAATATAATAATAATAATAATAATAATATAATGATGATGATGATAATATATATTTTTATGTGGAAGCCCAACAGTCGATGCATGCTATGCAGAATGACCGCCTCCCCGTACATGTCGTAATCCAGGTCTTGTTTTTTGAGCAGTCCAAGCTGAGCTGAATCTAGCATGACTGGAGTGGCTCATTCATCGATCCTCGCAACCCTGGGGGAGCGAACCTCCTCATGTCCTTTGACATCCCCTCCTCTGCTATTTGCTTATGGAAGTGCATGCAACAAGAGGCGAGGAAGATGCGAGAGGACATTATGAGGCTGCAGATGTAGTGTCAGTGGCTGCATAGCCAACTGGAGAGGGGGTGGTGGTTGAGAAGTGGAAGGAGAAGAAGGGGGGATTTGGGAGGTGCTAGGGAAGGGGCGACGCTTGGGAGGGTCAGCCCTGGGGAGGAGGGTGGAGGGAAAACGACGTAGTGAGGGAAGCTAAGGTCGTGTTGGCCCAGGGAGGGAGGCTGAGGTCGTGATGGTGCTAGGGTGGCTGAGGGAAGGCGGAGGAGGGGGAATGGAGGGTGAGAGGATCGTCTGTTGTGGAATCTGCTGAAGCAGACTCTGCAATAGATTCGTGGGTCACTCGATCTTGATGGAGCAGTTCACACGAATTCACACTTTTTGTTGGTCCATACCATGCGAATTTGTGTGAACCGCTCGATCAAGATCGTGTAGCCCATGAGTCTACTGTAGAGTCTGCTAAAGGAGACTCTACAAAAGACGATCCGGTTCCGAATGAAGGAAGAGGAGGATGTGGGAGGAAGGGAAGTAAAGTATAGATTTGTAGATTTTATAAATAAAGAGGGTAATATGGATATATGGGAGTTAACTTTATCACAAGTTCCCTGGTGTAAGAGTTAGTAAGTTTACGGGGATGAGGTGATAATTACGATGTTTACAGGGTCGAGAAGGTAATTGACCAAATTTCTAGACTTCATGGTGTACAAAAACCCTTTATAAAAAAAGCAATTCTAAATCTAATAAATTCTTTTGTTTGATTGTATGGTTTCAACTTTTTATAACGAATTAATGGAGGTCTCAACTTTAATTTGATTATGTTGTCTTCAAATATTATTTTCTTTACATCCATTCATATTATCATTTTGGATCCATAATTCAAATGTCGATGGCTGGCTAGTGTGCTATAATATACAAAAATGAGAGAGTAGCCTATTGTTTAAATATAAAAGTCGGATCCAAATTGAAAAAAGTCAAAATCTGTAAAGTTGGATTGGACTTGGATTACATAAAAATAAGTTCCATGTGCACCTCTAACCGGAATTTTACCTTAGCTATCTACATTTTTATAATCATATAATTGTTTATGAATCGTTCAGAGTCATTTGACTCACAAGTTACTTCTCTTGTAAATCCAACATAGACTATCGAGTATGAGACAAAGGCCAAGGTATTTGGTGGAGCAGTTGAGACACAATACTGAGAACATGACCTATTTCAGTACTTCATTATTCTTTTTTCCCTTTTTTCTTTTCATTTTATGACGATGTAGTAAAGATAACTTGAATTTTCTTGTTATATGATGTTGGCATTTCCTATATAATGAAAAGTTTTAAATTTGCCATATTTTTATGTGAATAGTATATCATGCAGGTTGTTTGTGATTATTGCTGAATAACATGACTGGATATGGAGTGGTAACATCCATTTCTATTAGGATAACAAGAGCTTACCCAAAATATGTTATCTCAGGATACCTAGATACATCATGGTTATATAATTTATTACATCTCTGATTACAATATTTATTTCTTCCTTATCCCTAGAGGTATCCAACAAAAAAATTGAGAATAAACCTCACATGTCCATTTATATCACCTTATTTTCTATCTTTCATACGAACATGCCATAATGACTAGGAAAAAGATGAGAGATGGAGTAAAATTGAATCATTTTCTAATTTTGAATTTTTTTATAAGTTTTTGAAAAAAATTTACAATTTTTTGTAATTTTTGGAAAATATTTTGCAGATTTTTCGAGTTTTAATTTTTGTAACTTTTTTAAGGATTTTTTAATATTTTACTGCAAGAAATCCATGCAGCTATTTACACATGAATGCATTAATATTTACAAGAGTTAGTTGCATACTTATAAAGGATTTTATGAACATACTCATACAACTAGAGTATGTTTGACATATTATTTACATAATTTTACACCAAGTCCTCAAAATAATTTGAAAGAGTTTTTACAAACATTTTACAAATACTTTGAAAACTTTATTTTACAAATAATTTAACAAATAATTTTTACAAACATTTTCAACAACTTGAAAATCATTTTGCAAATATGTTTAAAATAGTATGTATAAAATTTTTAAAATATTTTTCCAACCATTTTCCAACCATTTGCAAATAGATTTTCAAAATATTTTTTTCAAACAAAGAAAAGATTTTTTTACAAACAAAATGTTTTTACAAAATATTTTTCAAATAGTTTTCAAAAGATTTTTCAAGGAGATTTTCCAACCATTTTTCAAATATTTTACAAAATCATCTTAACCTGATTTATTAATCAATATATACACAAAATTGATTGTATGTATTAATTTTTATTAATTAGCCATATTATTTGAAATATGAAAATACGAGATATGGATAAAAAATATACAATGTATATATGACCCTCATATACTTAGCTTGAGCTATGTCCTCATAGATCAGAGAGAAAAGGAAGACATAACTCATACTAAGTATAGAGAAATCTATACTACAATGACGGAAGAATCAAAGAATAAGAAGTCGACCGTCCTCCCTATACTTAGGATCAATTAATCATAAGTGCAGAAGGTTGTGCACCAAGCGGGGATGGGTGAGGGTTTGAATATACGAAATCAATAACTCAACTTGTCTCCTCCTATACTTAGGGTAAAATTACCCTAAGTATAGACATAATATCAACAAGTTAAGAGACAAGCGAAGAGAAAAAGAATGAACACTCGACCCACTCACCCCTATACATAGGATAAAGTCATCCTAAGCATAGCATTGGTGAAAGGGGTGAGTGAATAAATGGAAGAAGGAATAAAAGGAAAAGGAAAAGAAAAAGAGAAAAAAAGTAAAAGAGTCTTTTTGTGCTAAAAAATCTGAATCCTCTGATTGTGCATTCTTTTCCTGAAATACCACGTCAATTAAGTCAACCACGGATAGGAATGTATCATGATCTACGTACGGCTTCAACAACTGTCCGTTGACTACGAACAGATGTGTATTAGATGACAACTCGGATATGAGAATGCTACTGTTGTCATGCACAATCCTCATAAGTAACGGTCATGTCCACTTGCTCTTCAATTTATCTTAATAGCTTCAATTTTGCATCGAATAACCACACCTTCTGACCTGCTCGAAAGCCTTTATCCTGATATGCTTGTCATGCCATCTCTTGACTTTCTCCTTGTACATCAGGTTGTTATCGTATGCATAATCTCTGAATTCCAAGAGTCTATTCAGATCAATCTAGAGGTTCTGACCACTGAGATGTGAGTCCAAATTACATATGTTAACTGCCCAAAGTGATTTATGAATTAACTCAACCGGCAGATGGAATGGCTTTCCATAGACAAGCCGATAGGGAGACATACCCAATGGAGTCTTGTAGGTGGTTTGATGAGCCCATAGAAGGAGTGAAGGAGTTGAGACCAGTTCTTCCTATCTGGTCGTACAAGCTTTTGCAAAATAGTCTTGATCTCCTTATTGGATAACTCAGCCAAACCATTTGATTGTGTGATAAGGAGATGTGACACGGTGTTCAATGGTGTATTCCTTCACGAGCTTTCTGACTTCCTTGTTTACAAAATAGTTGCCCCGTTTGATATAAGAATTTTAGGGATCTCAAGTCTTTCATGTCAAAGAAAAATACTTGAAACTGTTCACTAAATCTGCCAGCTCGGTGCTCTTTTCTTATTCCCATATCCATTTTGTGCAAGTTGTCAGATCACCCTTTTTATCCCCATGCATCTTGTGCCTTTGTTGAATAATTGTGTATATAGATTTGTGCATTTCTATTCTTTTATTAGTTGTTCATTTTGAATTCTATCCTTCATTCATGTAGTATGGTTATGTCTTCCTTTATACATTTCTTTCACGAGAGGACAAAGTTTAAGCTAAGCATGGGATGTCTATATAAATATATACTAAAAACATGACTCTCCAACATTACATACACACACTATAAGACAAGTTTATAAATATAAAATAAAAAATAAAAATCAAGTTAAAATTATTATGGTAATTCTGTAAATTTAATATATACAAAACTTGTATAAAAAATGCATAAAATACTTCATAAACCTTTTGAAATAGGAAATTATCTCACAATAATATGCATCCATATTGCATTTTGTATATATTATGCGTGTGTTCATCTGCATTTGCTCGAATTTTTTTTTGAATTCTAAATTTTATAAATCTTTACATGCAAATGATAATGATTTCATTAAGTAAATCATTTGGGTCGAGAAAAAACTGGGAAATTATTTAAATATATGTTTGTCTTATTTTAAGGTTTTTTAATGAGTTCAATATAAATAACCCTTGTGATATTAAATATACATGATTATAATACGAGCAGAATGAGTATGCTTCCTGAGAGCATATAAGAACATACTCCTACCTTTTTCACATTTTTTTATTTTTTTAAAATAAAATCTTAGGGAATTTACTTAGAATAATAAGTGGAATATGTATTTCAAACTTTGTTTAAAATAAGGTTTCCTAATATTTCCATCTAGAGTGGGTCAATTTCAGTAATTCTGAGACCATTAAAATTTGAGTCTTGATGGAGAGAATATGAGTCTTGAATTAAATTGAATTTTGGATGACACCATGGTGATATATGATGATATAAATCCTCCAAGATTTCTTTTCAAAAATAGAAAAATACAGGGAAAAAGGGAGGGAGCGTGTAAGTTACATGATCCCTGAAAGCACACTCCTTTTTCCCATATAATGTACATGTTAAGTATTTACTTTATAATAATTGGAATGCGTACTATAACTCTCACGATCATAAAGAGTGGTGATCCTTGGAGAATGCCACCTATGTGAGTTGTACAATAGGGTCATAATTAGAGGAACGAAATCTTTCATAGACATGCTCATTAATAGGGATGAAAACTAATATAAATATACCAGCATTGTTTGTATTTGCATACATCAAATAGAGGATATGAATGCCATTTTCTTATATCTAGGGAGTACAAATAAAAAATATTCAACACTCAAATATACGAATTTGATATCTTTAATTTTGATGAATACAAATGTTCGAATCTTAGAGGATACGAATACCGATATTCGTTTTATGAAGGTGATGAATCTCCATTTAATCACCTTTATTCTTTCATTTTGACCTTAAATCCCTAGCTAAATGCATGCATATATCATTAATTTGCTAAAATAAACACTATACATAATATAAAATACTGTATAAAAATATTGTATACATATTGTATTTAATTTTAAAATAAAAAAATAAAGGAAGAAAAGGAAAATAAATGAAATACTAAAGGTATTGAATGGCCCTAGAGCTCGAGATCCGATCATCAAGATGACTTGGTTAGCAAAGAATAAAGTAGGGGAGGTAGGGCAGGGAAATTGTACAGGAAATGCACAAAACCCTAGTTTCTAATTCATCAATATTTGTATTTTGACCTATTTTATTTTATTATTTTTCACTCCAAATAACAGAATCCTCAACATGAATATTTTAGGCAAAAATACAAAGAAAAATAAAAAATGATCTCTCTGAAAAATAATGCAGAATGTGCCTGGGACATATAAAATAAAAAACCAAAATAAAAACTTTCAGACATGTATCTTCTCCATACTATATAAAAATTGATCAAACTCACCTCTAATTGTGTATAAAATTTAATAATTCATTTAATGAAGATATTTTAATTCAATTTGGAGTTAAGATGTAAAAGTTAGGTTTTGGACCCTCATTGTGCACTATACTTGTATATTATATTCAATATATTTATTCTTTATATTTTTTAATTTCTTTTATTTTTATAAAATTTATAAATATTCTTTTAAACACATGTACATGATTAAAATAAAACCACTAAAATAAAAATAAAACAAAATAAATAATATATTCTAATACATAATTAAAGTATTTACCTATATATGCATAGAGTTTAATGGGGCTGCCCCTTGCGGACAGCCAACAATGGCTGCCCCCGCGTCGTTTTTGGCACTTTTTTTATTTTTTTGAAAAATATCGTCATGTATATTCATATATATATCCTTTCTATATGCCATTCGAATTTCGTCAGAAACAGAGACTTCTACGGCCTTCATCGAGATGGTGTCGATTTAAAAAATCCTGTTACTGTTAAAAAATGAATGTCTCGATGGAGGCCGTAGGAGTCTCTGTTTCTGACGAAATTCGAATGGCATATAGGATGGATATAGGGATGAATACACATGACGATATTTTTCAAAAAAAAGTAAAAAAAAGCGCCGAAAACGGAGCGGGGGCAGCCATGTTGGCTGCCCCAAGGGTGCATCCCCATTAAACTCATATGCATATAATGTATATGTACATAATTAAGTATACAAATATTCAGAAAAATATAAAATACCTAAATGTGTATTCAAATAAATTAAAAATATACAAAATACCTGTATATAATAATAAAATGTAAAATACAAAATAAAAATAAAAACAAAATACTAAAATACAGGTATATTAACCATTATTATGCATGTAAATATTAACTTATCATAAAAGCCTCTGAGAAATAAATAAAAATAAACATAAAATACTATATTAAATTACAAACATTTTTCATGTTTTAATAAAAAATTAGTTAATTCATTTATTAATTCTTATTCATTTTACAAGGTACTTATAGATAGGAATTTTCTAGTTGACCTACGTGGACTAACCATAGTCCTTCATCTGTTGACCCGAGGTCAACTGACCCATCTCTCCTTCTCGAGCTGTGGAACTTGTCAGACCTGATTTCCATCACTTTTTCCCCTCAATCCACTCATTTCTTGGCCCTCCGATCTAAATAAAACATGTTGATCTCATAGCCGTAAATTCGCCCATGCCTTAGATCAATTTAATCTTTCTTAAACAGATCAAAATCCTCGATCAAAGCCACCTCATCATACAACCTTTAAAATAAGCTCCTCTGCCTTCTATCCAAATTTAATCCCTCATCTTCGGTTATTAACCCCTCAAGTCATCTCCATTGAGTTGTTGCTGGTCACAGGAGCGCGATCCATCAATTTGCAGCGAGGAGTAGTAGTGGAGGAGGAGATCCAAGCCCATCATTGATGCTCCACCGTATGGTTCTGTCTCTTCAACCCCCATGTCGAATCAAGGTCATTCTGTAGCATAATCAGTTAGTTTTCTTCGTAGCTTTTAATTTTGCTCTTTAAATACGTCAATTACTGATTAGAATAGGTTAGATTCCAAATTTTGTGTTGATCTGGAGCTCGTGCTCCATGTCTAATTCACTATGAATCCACCCATATCCTGACTCATTTCAACCCCACTCTCTGCCCTGATCATCTTCTCCATCTGAAATCTCTATTTACCCCTTGGATTTCGTAGGAATCTAAGCACTCGGAGCTCATCTGTTATCTCTGCCTCGAGCTTCACCACCCCACCCATCCACACCGCAATACGCTTCACTTTTAGGTCAAGACAAATCGAATCGAGCCACATAACCTTTTTGTGCAGGTCGAGACCTTCAACATACACCTGGAAAGGAGATTCAAACCAACCTTTCAACTCCAGGGCATGCAAGTTTGAAGAACTGGCAGATCTCGATCGTTGGATTTGGAGACCATCGAAGGGCACTTGCAATTGAGGGGCTTCATCGGCGAGCTCCTGGGCCAATTGGAGTGACGAATGGAGGCCTGGGTGGAATAAAAGATCGAAGCAACGACATGGAGGTGTTCTTGCTTGTTCTTCCAGGCCGCTTCAGCACTGTTCGATCGCAGCCACGCTCTAGATCTAATCTGGAGCGTCCATCTCAAGCGAAGGGGTACACACCTCTTGTAGTTCGATCCGTTTAAGTGGCTTGACGTGGTGGCCCAGAGCCGCTCATCAAGTGAGCTTAAGTGGGTAAATTTCATATACCCCTCCACACATTTTGCCTTTTGTAAATTCCTGTAAATATATTAATAGGCTTAACTTTTTGGAAAAATTATTAAGGATCCCAAGTAACTCTTTAATATTGCACTTTAATCTTCTGCCAAGTCTCCTCACGTGGACCCTCAAGTGAGTGGACATTTTGCATTATACCCCTCCAGCTTTGTAATTATTATTTAGTCTAAAAGTCAACTTGTAGTTCAGAAGTTTTGGATATTTTGCATGTGACTCCTCTCAAATATTTTATATTGCAAATATGTCGTTATTAGTTGATTAAAATTTTATTTTTGTATTTCTATTTTCTAAAAATAGATCTCGTGCTCCAAAAAAGTTACAATAATAGGGTAAATGTCCGATTGGATGCTTATTCATGCCATGTGTTTTTTTAGCATTTATCTTGCATTTTTTATTTATTAAAAATCAAAAGGAGATATTTTATTCCTTATTTATCTTAAAAAATATAAAAAAATATAAAACCTTTCCTAAAAATTCAAAAAATTGTCTAATGTTTATTACCATATTTTATCACTACAAACTAAAAATTACAAAAAATAGCAAACCCTTAATAACCCTAAAATAATTATAAAATATTTTCAAAAATTCACTCAAAATAGTTTTCTAGCTTATATTTTTATATATACTACTCACAACATATTAAAATTAGTTTTGAGAATTTTGGATCCATTTGATATTTTTAATTTTCAACACTATCTGGCCTATTTAAATATTCCATGTTTTCCCTATTTCTGATTTTTTAAAATACAAAAAATAAGAAAAAATCTCCAAAAATTTATAAAAATAGAAGAATATTTGAAAAATATAAAAATATTTATTTTTAAATTTTTAACTATGTGTACCTATATTTATAATTAAAATAATATACAATATTTATATACATGCATATATTATTATATATCCTTAATAATATTACTAATTATTATAAAGACCTTATAAATATTTTAAATCCTTTAAAAAATAAAAAGGATTGTTCTTGTCTGTATTTTCTGATTTTTATTTATTATACTTATTATATATATCCCTTAAATTCTACATATTACATTATATTATATATACTTATATATATCTTATTATATATGAAAAAGAAAAATAAATTAAATATCCGAAAATTTAAAATTTAAAAAAATATATAAGGGAATATCGAATGAATAGATTGTAAATTCTGATATTTTTGTATTTCTTTTTTTTTCTTCAAGAAAAATTGGCAGGGAGAAAGGAATTTCTACAATAACCGCAACCCCCCTGATATCATTTGAGAAAAAAGATGATTGCCGCGTCCAACAAATCGATTTGGATTAGAATCATTAAACGAATTAATAAAATAACTATGTTGATACATTTGAATAATTAAACGTTTCACAAGTACTAAACTGAATTTATTATCATAATCTGAAATTTCCACGGATTCATAAAAAAGGGATCCATTTAAACCATGATCATGAGCAAGTGCGTAGGTATATTCCTGAAATAAAAGCAGGTATAGGAAATGTTGTTTCCGATATATATCTTTTTTCTAAATATCTTTTTAATTCTTCCATTTTCAATCATACATACTTGAGCTAGAGACATAAGTCTTTCTTGAGTTATCAAATGACACATAGTGCGATATGGTCAGAACAAGGTATATATAAGGGGTTATGTACATAGAAATAAGTTATAAAAAAGGGATACCCTGGAATTAAACAAATTTAAAAAATTAAATAATTTAAAACCCACAAAACATTGATTGAATATTGTGCATATACGTACATACATACTAGAGATAAATAATATACCTACTGCGGCCTTATTCCTTGAGTTCGACACCCTACCATACTTGTCCACTATGCAAACTTATTTGCAGTGTTTTATAATAAAATTTAATCCACACATGATTTAATTGCTTTATTGATTTATTGTAGGTTGATTGTTGTTTGAGTCAGTCGGCTCTCGTGATTGGTCACTTCGGTGACTGAGATCTACCTTTTGTGACCTCACAATCGCCTCATAGTGTTCTTCTGATTTAACAGAAGGATACCACTACATATACAAATACCGATACAAATATGAATATAAATGTTCAAATTTTAGAGGATACAAACACTTATATGATACACATACAAATAAGTGCAAAGCTTTCTTATATTGTTTAGTTATGTTTAAGCTTTCTTTTATTATTTAAGTTTTTTAGGTCTATTTTTACATTTAAAATATTTAATGCATTCATTATATGTTAGATATTGTTGTGAACATGAAATGCTTATTGCTTTTATATAAATATGAACATGTCTAATATTGGTAAATTAATTCACATTCATTTGTTAAGCATCTGTATCCGAATTATAAATATCCATTTTGTATCTATATTTGTATTTTGAGGATATGATTCTCCATTTTACACATTCTTGTGATATTCATATCTAGATTTTAAAAGGATGAAGATGTGACAACACCTATATTCATTATATTTGATCGTTTTCATTCTTATTCATTAAACAAGATAAGATTACATGACTTTTAGAAGCATCAAACCAGAAGATTGTCACTAAGAACAACAATTTGTTATTGATATGATGTACTTCCACATTAATGTTGGAAGTTCAAGATAAAGTTCACTTCGGTCCTAAGGGATGAAAGTAGTTAATTCATATAGAGATTTAGATTGCAAGGTAGCTCTACTAAAGATGAAAATGTGGCATCTGGAAGATATATCTCTTTTATTGTTGATTATTTCAAATATTGAACTCTCATTATTAATTAAGGGATAATAACACCCATTAGGATATTTAATTATTGATTGGAATTCTTGGATGAGTTAGGAGGAAGAATCATAGTGCCATACTTTTTGATGCAAAAGTTTCAAAGGGTTCACATATGATTCCCTTCCTAAGATCTTATAGAAAAATTGGAAGGGGATAAAAGAAACACCCATAAACATGCACACTCTCGCTTTTTCTCCTAGTCCACCTTTGGCTTTAGCTTCAGCTCTAGCTTGGACTCAAGAGAGCTACTCCGAATCTTGATAATTTTGATATGATTTGCTTTGGACTTTTTTGGATAAAGTACTATGTATTATTTTCATAATGCAAATGTTTAGATTTTGGTTGATCATCTCACTTCCTACTCGTTTCTTTGAGAATCCGATTAGCATCCCCTTAACCTTTTTTTCAAAAATCCGTAAAAAACTCAAAATGAGAAAGTTGCTCACAAAAACATTTTCTGCATTGTATATAACATTTGCATTTTTCAGATTGAGATTGATAATTGAACAAGTCTAAGTAAAATCCAAAGATTAGATCTTGGTTGGAACTTAAATCTACTTAATCACAGGAATTTTATATGAACTGGAATTGAGATACTTCAGGTCTGCTAGACTTAATTCTTTGATACCACGATACTTGGTTCAGTGTCATCTTGATTGCTTAAGTAGAGTATTTCGAAGCACATGCACGACTCTTGTTGATAATGACCTATCTTGCACACCTGCACCTTTCACTTTGCTCACCTCAATTGAAGTGGTAGAGGGTTGGATTTACCGGCATGAGACACAAGCTAATGGAAATATCAGAAGCCACACATTTGTGGTCATTGTAGACCAACCCGATCCAATGGCGACAATATCGAACTACAGAAGTTGTTGGTTGCAATGAAGCTTCAAAATAGGGATAGTCTAACAGCTCAAGAGGAAAAAGTCCTTATGTAAATAATGTTGTATATAGTGTTCAAAAAGTAAAAAAATCAAAAATTCCAAAAAAAATGGACATGCCTCATTGAAAATAAAATGTTTGTCGAAGTGTATATATTTGTATAGTTAATAAGCAAGCTTGAGCTTCAAAGTTAGATATTTGTGAGCATGCAACCGAACAACTTGGCTACATCGGTCAAGCATCCTAGGATAGGTAGCTATACTGGATACCGCCCATTCTTCTCTCCACATCCTCTTCTTGAGCTGTATGTACTTAAACTTAGAAGGGAATGCCTCGCTTCTTGATGAAAGAGCTGACGAATTATGGAATTAGGGTCACCATGTTGGAGAAGACTGATTTTTAATTTTTCAATCCACCTAACCTTCCAATAAGTACTCTTTTTCGCCAGTGACGACTGAATACCACCAACGTCTTCGGGACTAAAAAAAGAACACTATCCAAGATAGATTCACAGTCATTGGGGTTTACGTATGAGTTGACTAATTCTACACTGGCTATTGAGGAGACTTGAGTAGAGTGTTGTGGATCTCAGAGGCTGTTGTGTTTCAAATCCCCTTCCCAATAAGGTTCCGACCGCATCTAAAATCCAGAGGTCCGACTTAAGCTCCAAACTTTGATTTTATGAAGACACATTTAACAAATCAATCCAAGTTCTTTCTTTTCATTTTCTATATTTTTATTTTTTGTACTTATTTCATAAGTGTTTGCTAGGGACTAGCAAAGGCAAGTATAGGGGGTGATGAATCTCCATTTCATCATATTTATTCTTTCATTTCGGCCTTTAAACCCTAGCTAAATGCATGTAAATATCATTATTTGCATAAATTAACACTCATTATTTATTGTATAAATTACTATATAAAATACATTGTTTAAAGCTAAAATAAAAGAATAAAGATAAGAAAAGAAAAAGAAAAAAGAAATAAAATGCCAAAGGTATTTATCATCCTAAACCCCGAGACCAAGGCATCTTGATGACTGGGTTGACAAAGAATAAAGTAGGATGAGATCAAGATCAAAAACACAATAAAAATCTTAATTTTTATGTTCCATTATTGCATTTTTTGGGACCTATTTTATTCTCTATTATTTATACCTCAAATAAAGAAACTTTATATATGAAAGTTGTAGATAAAAATATATAATTGATTTCACATAAAAAAATATTACAGTGTACTTTGTATACTCTGAATAAAAAGCCAAAACCCAAACTTTCCAGACCCATGTCTTCTCCATATGAACTCAAAATGTATCAAAATCACTTTAATTGTATATAACTTTTAATAAGCTATTTAATGAAATTGGTTTCATCCATTTTAGAGTTAAGATGCAAGAGTAAGGTTTTGGACCCCTATTGTACAATATACATGTATAAATAAAAGAGGAAATTATTCTTTTAATTCTTTTATTCTTTTATTAATTTTCTATTTTTTGACCTTGTAATTATTATTTATACTCTATTAAAAATATAAAAAATAAATAAAACCATAAAAATACAATAAAATAAAATAGATATAAAAATACATAGATGAATATACAATACTTATACCTATATAATAAGCATACATATTTATTTAAGTGTACATATTATATTAGAAAAATACAAAATATATATTTATGTGTATTTAAATAAGTTATAAATAAGTGAGTTAATAAAATAAAATAATAAAATTAAAAAATGAAAAATAAAATATAAAAATATAGGTAAATATACCTATAAATATACTTGTAAAAAGTAACTTGTAATAAATTAAGTCATAAAAATAAAAAAATCATATTAATATACTACATAAAATAATAAATATTTTTATGTTTTAACAAAAAATTAATAAAATCATTTACTAACTTATTTTAATTTATTTTTGATTTAAATTTAGTTTTGTCTTTTTGCGGGTGATGTAGACCAATCAGGTCACGCCACCCGTTGACCTGGGTCAACTGTCGGACTCAGGCCCTAGCTCTAGCCCTGTCAGACCTTGGTTTGACCCAAGGTTTTAAAAATCATACCGAACATCGGTCAATCTTCCGTTTGGACCAACCGGGTCGGACCACTGGTCCAAATCGGTCGGACTGGTGATGATATCGGCATGACATCATCATTCCTATCGACTCAGAAAAATCAGACCGGACTTAATTAACAGGTCAGATCGGTCGAACCATTTTTTTTTGAACCTATAAAACTAGATACATATATGTAAATATTTATTTATATACCAATGAAATAATCGTTTAAAACGTCAAATCTTTCAAAAGAATAACATGATTGTCTATTTCAAGTAAAACTCTATAAAAGTTAGTCACATTTTCTAGAATTATATATGAATATAATATTGTAATCATTTATTTAAATTTGCTTCTATAAAATTAATTTAAGAAGGTATTGGCACAATGCATATTCCAAAAAAGAGAGGGGCATAACTTATATCGCATAAGTTAAGAAGGACACAAGTGATAAAAACCCCATTATTTCATTATTTAGACCTTTATTTTTTTTTGAAAATTAACCAAACCATCAAAACTGGGTCAATCCGGGTCAACCCGATCTGACACCGGTCGAAACTGATTTTTTATTTTCTTTTTTTTTGAAATTTATTACACAAAACCGGCTGAACCGACCGAGTCGGGGCTGGTTCGCGGTCCAACTGGTCCGACCAGTCGGTCCGGTTCCATTTTTTAAACCATGGTTTGACCCTTCCTTCTCCCTTTTTTCCGTTTGATGCAAGCATCAAAATTGATTGATTCCTTCTTCGCCTTTTCTCCTCGATGTACAACATATCACACACCCATGATTCCTTGAGAATTGATCTTCTGAATCAAGCGCCTTGTCTCGATATTTCATCCATGTTCACCAACCTGTATATACTCGAGCCTTCACCTTCGGTCATTTTTTGAATCCGATTCTTGCCATTTCTCCCCCAAATTCAAGCTCCAGGGCTTGAGCGAGGTGACAGCTCGTCCGCCCAGCTCTTTGGCATGTGGAGGAGTGGCGTAGAGGAAAGTTCCACCATCTCTGGTGCTCCGTCGCCGTGAGGTACCCATCTCACGGCCCACAACCACTCGAGGTCGAATTTTCTTGCGTTGTAGGTCGATTTTAGTTTCTGTTTTTATATAATGCAATTAGATTTAGGTTTAATCTGTCGCCTCAACTTAAAAACCCATCCTTCGTAGTTCGTCGGAGCTCCTCTCCGATGAACTCTCCACTGTGCTTCTCATTTTTCTCAACTCGCCTTTCGCCACCATCTCACTCCCCATCGCTTCTCCTACGCCCCACACGCCTTTGGCCCACCTAATCCCCCTCTAGATCAGGATTTGGGTGCTCCTCCACCACCCCTCGTTGGAGAACCACTACTACGCCCCATCTCGCACCCATTCCACCCGCTAATGGGTCGAGGCAATTTACCCTCAACCTATCTATCTTTTATGCAGGTCCTGTAGGTTATATGCCTCATATGAGGTGATTTTGAGGAAACCGGAGGTTCCTGGAGCACTATACTTTCCCTGACCTACGTGGACTGCTCTGGAGGTCAACAGAGCCTTTTGAGCCATCCAGTGGCTGCAACCACCTTTGAGGATTGATCCAAGCCTTGGAGGAGGTCCAATGACAACTGGAATAGTGAGAGGGAGGCGATTGAAGGATCCCCACTGTACTATTATTTCATGTTCTTCAAGAAGAGCGATAACTGATGGATCCTTCAATCACTCCAGTTTTGATCACGATCGTCCGAGTTCGAGGAGCCGCAACTGCTGGGTCTCACCCTGGGTCTAATCGCAACCGTCAATCGCGAAGCGTTATCCACTACTAGGGAGACGACTCATGGCAAGTGAAGGAATCTGAACCATCTGTCTCCGCACGTTAGGGGTTAAATTGCAAAATCCACCCCTACCTTTTTTGTCTTTTTCATTTGGTCCTCTAAATATTTTATTTCGTTTACAACTTTTGGCAAAAATTGCATGTGAACCCCTACTTTTATTTAATATTATATCTAGGTCTGTGTCGGGTCACCTCATGTGTAGACCCACGTGAGGTGACCATTTTGCATTAAACCCCTACATGTTTTGTATTTTGTGCTTAGTCCTGCAATTTTTAATTCCATTTACAAAACTTTGGGTATTTTGCAGAAACATCCCTATCTTTATTTTTAATTGCAAAAATACCCTTTCTAGTTCAATTAATTTTTATACTTGTTTTTCATTTATTAAAAATATCATCCGTGCTCTAAAAATATAAAAAATAGGGTAGTTTTCCTACTAGATTGTACTTTGATGTTATATTTTTAGAATTGCATTTTAGATATTTTACCTATTTTCTAAAAATAAAAAATATAGTATTTTGTCGCTATTGGATTTAAAAAATACTAAAAACATAAAACCTTTTTGAAAAAATTCAAAAAAAATATATTTTATTTATTATAGTATTTTACAACTTCATACCAAAAATCCCTAAAAATAGAAAAAAAGAAAAAGACTAAAAATTTAAAAACTCTAAAATCCTTTATAAAAATATAAAAAAATACCCAAAAATTCAAAAAAAACTCATTTCAATTATGTAATGTACTTTTTATTATATATTATTAGTTAAAAATAGTTTGGAAAATTTTGGCTTTATTTACTATTTTTAAATTCCAAACAATTCGACCTATTTATTTAATCTCTATTTTAGGATATTTTTGAGTTTAAAATACATAAAAAATAGCAGAAATATCGAAAAAACACTAACTTGTAAAATAGATTTTTAAAAATAAAAAATACTTTAGTTTGTACTTTTTTATTATTTTTAATTGTATTTATAAAATTATTAGCCTATATTGTATATATAGTTATATATTTTCCTATATTATATATTTAAAAGAAAAAGAAACTAAAAATCAGAAAATACAAAAAGGAAATAAAAATTATAAAATTAGAAACAAAAAAATAAAAATTAAAATCTATAAAATATAAATAAAAACCCCACACCAAAAAGGGAATAAATAGACTAATCAAAAGACAAATTTTGTGCTTAATTTCCCAATCTACCTTTTGCTCCATGTGTTTGACCTCTACACAATACTTACATATATACACACCTTTGTTGTAGAGTTATAATAAATTTTAACTCAACATCTTATTTTTCATTACTTGATTTATATTATTGTTGTATTAATTGTTGTAGAGTTATAATAACTGTTGTATTACTTAAGGTTTCGTGAGCGGTCGCTTCAGCGACAATGTCGTTCTCGCCTTGTGTAGACTACGTTAGACCCTCGCAGAACCCCGATTTTCAAATGCTGTCGTTGTCGGGGAGCAACGTCGTGTATATTGCATATCTTTGTTTGCTTTCTATTGTCTTGCTTTTCTTTATTTATCATTTTTTATTTTGATATTATTTGTGAGTTGTCTAAGCACCCTCTTTGTTTGACTTTGTTGCGAGGGACCACGAATCGACACCTAGGAGCACCTACGCATCCACGTGAAGCAGAGTCGGCAACTCAGTACTAGAGAGAGAGAGAGAGAAAATCTTGGAGAAAATTTGAAAGACAGTGCCACTTAGCATTTTTGTATATTTATTATATTTATTTCATTTGTAATTTAAAGTGAGAGAGAGACACATTTATTGCTATAACTTAGTCTCTCTTGGACTCTTCACACTTCACGAGGATCGCTGCTGGAGTGGTTGTTTACTTGGAAGCCTCGTCGATTTTCTTCATGGTTTTCGCCATTATTTTCTTTGTTTTATGTGATTGAGCCCTAGCTTAGGATGCGCTTGCTCGATATATTAAGGTCTAAAGCCCTAATATATTTGCATGTAACTATATATTCCCTTTTTGACTTAGCCAAATAATAATTGTTGATTGTTTGGACTTGAGACCAGCACCGTGAGGAACCTCATAATCGCTTGCAAGACCTACTGTGGTGGGCATCGAGAGGTTCCCAATACCAAACTTAGGTTTATATCTAGGTAATTTGCATTTGGTGCTTCATTCTAATAGTATATTCTACTCTAGAGTGATTTCATCGGATTGCATTTGCATATAGATAGGTTTCAATTCTACTTAGCATCCCGCATAGAGAGCGCTGGGAATCACTGTGAGTCTTCTATCTGAACATCCAGCATCGTTTTGCGACTTGCATTGCATTTCCGTATTTCCCCTCTGATTTTGATCACTTAGGAGCTTAAAAGAATCGATCCCTCATTAGGTTCGTGCATTTTTATTAAAAAATACAAAAAAGTGACAACTAATAAAATTGGGACTGTTATTATTACTCAACCCTAAAAGCAAAAGAAAAATTATTATCTTGGGGAGATTAAACCTCTCATTGTCTTCACATTTTATTTGCCACGTACACACTAAGGATTTGTGCCCCAATCCCAGGCTCACCTACGTGACTGTACAACTTTTTAAAAACTCACCTAACTGTAAAATGAAAAGGTAAAAATACCAAACTTTCACGGTCATCACTTTGTTGAGTTGGTGAATTGAGGGGTTTATTTTGTGTATATTTGTTTGTGATTGTTTGTGTGTATACTCGGTCTTATCTACGCAATTGCACCTTTTTCTTGCATATCTTGGCTTTCCCTTCATGCTCTACCGATCACTTCCTTTTATTTCGGAGATGGCCAACTGGAGTGATTTTTACCCGGACTTTGCGGATCCATCGTACCCTCCAGCTGGTCCACCTCCTTTTTTCTAGTAGAATTTTGCATTCTTCTTTTTGTACATATCCACCCAATCCACTATTTTAGGAATCAAATTTTGAGTTTTACCCACCACCACACCCTCACATTTCTCTCCATTCCACCCACCCAATATTGAGATTTTGGAGTCACATCTCATGAAGACCGCTCTTGAGCACATGGCTCTGTCAGTGGAGCGAATGAATACGAGGATAGATGACCACACTAACCTAAATAAGAACCACAATGTTGCTTCACCTTCTGATGTTATGGATTCACTTGAGGACATCTATGAGAGCTTGCAATCACCAAAAATACAAAAAATGAGAAAATCCTAAACACACAAAAAGATTTTGGAAGACACACAGCCGAGCCAGCTTGTGAGGAGAGGGCACCCTTACCAGGACTTTTGACCACACACACTCACACCACAGTTCCCACCTTTGACCCCAAGGATGACACTGTACAGACTTCTCTTAGTCATCCTTGTGTAGATGATGATTGTCCTCTCTTCTATGGAGGGGATCCAAAATATTAAAAAAATATTGACTGAACCTGAAGTGGTGGCAACTATTCACGAGATTATTGAGGCCTCACTTCGCCAGGCCACAACCAATTATCTACTCTTAAATCAAAGAAGAGGAAATGAAGGAGCATATCTGAGCAACATATCTTGACCATGGCCACTGCACACGCCATTACACATTGTCCATACACTAGGAAAGGGAATACTCTTACACCTCTCGTGAGTTGCACCATCTCTGACCATTCATGTGATAACACTCTCCTTGACGGCGGTGCTTTAATTAATATAATATCATTCTCATTGGTGTAGTTTATTCCTCTAGGACCTCTCAAGAAGACCAGGATGATTTGCCAGTTTGTTGATGGGTCAATAAAGAGGTCGAAGGGTATTCTTTCATATTCAGGGCATCAGCTTCATTGTTAACTTTGTTATTTTGCCTACGGAGACCTCCACCCTTGTGGAGCATTCTCCAATCATGCCAGGATGACATTTTCTCGCCTCTATGAGATCCATTATTGATTATGGATCTGGAGAGATTCGCTTTTATTTTGCTGGCAAGAGCGATGTGTAGACCTGAGAATTCCTCTCCAAGGAGGAAGACTCGGAAAGCACAGACCTTGAAGCCCCCCCTTTCGGTGAGTGGAGATGCATTGAGGACATCCATGGTATTTATGCTATAGACACTTTAGAGCAATAAACAAACTTAGTAGAGACTCCAGAGGCTGAATTTGACCTTACTTCTTTCAACAAGGAATTCGGGCCTTTTGATTGTGACCTAGCGGAGACTTCCCAAGCTGAGCACAACCACACTACTTCCACTGACCGGTTCGTACCTTTTTGCTTTGAGATTGTTGAGGACTTTCATCAGGTTGATCATGATCGGTTCATGTTTGCTGATGACCACGATATCGATCTGCACCTTGTGAGATCCATTCCTCAATGATCAGGCAAGAAGGTAGGCCTTCTACCTTCTTGATCCATGTAATCCATCACTTTATATATCCACTTTCATTTTATTTCCTTCATCTACAGTTTTTGCTCATCCAACTCATTCCGTGTGTTTTGCCTTATTTAGAATGTACTTTGTCCTAAGTATAGGGGAGGTGGATGAGTTGAGTAGTCTTTCTTCTTTTCTTCTTTTATTCTTTTTGTTTTCATTTTCTTTTTCTTCCAAAAGGGTGTCACCCACTATTCATTGTCATACTTAGGACGTACTTTGTCCTAAGTATGGGGGGAGTATACCCCGAGTGTTCATTCTTCGTTCTGTTTCATTACTCTTGTTGTTGCCTATACTTAGGGCTCTTCTACCCTAAGTATAGGTGGAGTGATGCGTATATTCTCCTCACGTATTTTTTACTACTTATTAGTTTCTTTTTGTGATCCCTCTAATTGTCTGCTTTTCTTGTATACTTAGGGATATCTTACCCGGTGTATAGGGGGAGACAGTCTGAGAGTGATCTGTTTATTCCCATACTCGACCCTCCCTGTATGTAGAATATAGTCTGATATACTTAGGATTATTTCATCCTAAATATAGGGGGGACGGTTGAATTCTCATTCATTCATCCTTTCCTTCTTTATTTCTTTGTTGTAGTATAGGCTTTTCTATACTCAATACGAGTTATGTCTTCTTTTTTCTCTCTGATCAATGAGGATATAGCTCAAGCCAATAATAGGAGGGGTCATATATTCATATATACTTTAGTCATAACTCGTAATTTCGTATTTTCATTAAGTATGGCTAAAATAAAATTAATTAGGTACTATTATAAAATTCATTAAAATAATTTTTATTCAGTGATTGATAAATCAAGTTAAAAATATTTTTTTTGCAAAATGTTTGAAAATCCTTTGGAAAAATCTTTTGAAACCTATTTGGAAATGTTTTGTTAAATATCTTCAATCTTTGTAAAAATATTTTGTTTGTAAAAAAAATATTTTCTTTGTTTGAAAAAATGTTTTCAAAATCTATTTACAAATGGTTTGGAAAATAGTTGCAAAAATAGTTTGAAAAATCTATACATACTATTTGAAAAATCTTTGCAAAATGGTTTTCAAATTTTGTAAAATGTTTGCAAAAATTATTTGTCAAATTAGTTTGCAAAAATAAAGTTTTCAAAATATTTACAAAATTCTTTTCAAATTATTTTGATAACCATGTACATCCTTTACATACCTATACAAAACTTGAAATTTTTAAAAACCTAATTCTTTTAAATAATAATAAACCCTCCCATGTTAATATCTGTACCTGTTTCTTTTTCCAAAAATTTTGTTTTGAAAAATCCCTAAAATTTTGCAAATGAAAAATCCCAAAAACATTTGCAAAATATTTTTGAAAATTGCATAAAAATTGCAAAAAAATTCAAAAGTCCATAAAAAGTTCAAAATGAGAAAATTGCGTCATAAAAATATTTTCCGTATTGTACATAACATTTGCATTTTTTGGATTGAGTTTGATAATTGAACAAGTCTAAGTAAAATCTGAAGATTGGAGCTTGGTTGGACATTAAACCTACTTAATTACAGTAACCTTATAGGAACTGGAATTGAGATACTTTAAGACTACTTAATTCTTTGAGACCATGAGACCTGGTTAAGTGTTGTCTTGACTGTCTAAGTAGAGTATTTCAAAGCACTCACATGACTCTTGTTGATAATGACCTAGCATGCATACCTGCACCTTTCACTTTGCTCACCTCAGTTGAAATGGTAGAGGGTTGGATTTGCCGACATGAGACACAAGCCAATGGAAACATCGGGAGTCACACATTTGTGGCCATTGTACTCCAACCCGATACAATGGCAACAATGTCTAAAGATAGAAGTTTGTGGGTTGCAATAAAGTTTCAAAAGAGGGATAGTCTGCTGACTCAAGAGGAAAAAGTCCTTATGTAAATGTTGTTGTACATAATATTAAAAAAATGGAAAAATCAAAAACTCCAAAAAAGTGGATAGGCCTGATTGAAAATAAAATGCATGTCGGAGTGTATATATTTGTATAATCAATAAGTAAGCTTGAGCTTCAAAGTTAGATATATGTGAGCCTACAACAGGATGACTTGGCTACATTGATCAAGCATCCTAGAATAGGTAGCTACACTGGTTACTGTTCATTCTTCTCTCCACCTCTGCTTCTTTATCTAGTTGTACTTGAACTTAGAAGGGAATACCCCGCTTCTAGAGGAAAGAGTTGTTAGATTGGGGATTTAGGATCACCATGTTGGAGAAGACTGACTTTTACCACTTTAGGCAAGGAGAGCTACATATCATACACCGTCTAAGATAGATTCATAGTCATAAGGGTTTGTGTATGAGATAACTTATTTTGACCTGACTATTGAGGAGACTTGAGCAGGGTGTTGTGGATCTCAAAGGATGTTGCGTTTCAAATCAGTTTCCCAATAAGCTTCTAATCGCACCTAAAATCCAGAGGTCCGACTTTAAGCTCTAAACTTTGATTTTATGAAGATGAGTTTAAGAATTAAAATCAATCCAAGTTCTTTCTTTTTCTTTTCTGTATTTTTATTTTCTGTACTTATTGCATAAGTATTTACTAGGGACTAGCAAAGGCAAGTAAAGGGGGTGATGAATCTCCATTTCATCACCTTTATTCTTTCATTTTGGCCTTTGAACCCTAGCTAAATGCATGTAAATATCATTATTTTGCATAAATTAATATATATTATTTATTATATAAATATTGTATAAAATACATTGTTTAAAGCCAAAATAAGAGAATAAAGAAAAGATACGAAAAAGAAATAAAATACCAAAGGTATTTTATACCTAGGCATCTTGATGACTGGGTCGACAAAGAATAAAGTAAGGGGGGAGATAAGGGTAAAAAACACAATAAAAGCCTAATTTTTATGTTACAATATTGCACTTTTGGGACATATTTTATTCTTTATTCTTTGTACCTCAAATAAAGAAACTTTGTACATGAAAGTTGTAGATAAAAAGGTATAAAAAATACATATTTGATTTCACATAGAAAATAACATATAGTATACTTTTTATACTATGAATAAAAGGCCACAACCCAAACTTCCGAGACCCATATTTTATCCATATGAACTCAAAATGTATCAAAATCACCTTTAATTGTATATAACTCTTAATAACCTATTTAACATAGGTAGTTTCATCTAATTTGGAATTAAGATGCAAAAATTAGGTTTTGGACCCCTATGTACTATAATATACATGTATATAAATAAAATGGGAAATTATTCTTTTAATTCTTTTATTCTTTTTATATTTTTATATTATTGTGAATATTATTTATACTCTATTAAAAATATAAAAATAAAATAAAACCATAAGAAATATAATATAATAAAATAGATATAAAAATACATAGATGAATATACAATACTTATAACTATATAATAAGTATACATATTTATCTAAGTGTACATATGATATCAGGAAAATATAAAAATATATATATTTATGTATATTTAAATAAGCTATAAATATATAAGTTAAAAAATAAAATAATAAAATTGAAAATACAAAATAAAAATAAAATATACAAAACATAGGTAAATATACCTATAAATATACTTGTAAAAAGTAACTTGTAATAAATTCATTCATAAAAATAAATAAATTAAAATTTAAAAAAACTACGTAAAATAATAAATATTTTTCATTTACTAAGAAAAAATAAGAAAATCATTTACTAATTTATTTTAATTTTATTTTAATTTCAGTTTTGTTTTTTGCAGGTGATATGGACCAATCAGGTCACGCCACCCATTGACCCGAACTAGGCCCTTGCCCTATCAGATATTGGTTTGACCCTTCTCCCTTTTTCTTCGTTTGATGCAAGCATTGAAATGGTTTGATTCCTTCTTGCTTTTTCTCCTCGATCTACCACCTATCACACGCCCTTGATTCCTCGAGGATTGATCTTCTGAATCAGGTCCCTCGCTTCGATCTTTCATCCTTGTTCATCAGCCTGTATATACTCGAGCCTTCACCTTCCGCCATTTTTTGAATCTGCTTCTTGCCATTTCTTCCCCTAAATTCGAGCTCCAGGGCTTGAGGCATGACAACTCGCTCGCCCAGCTCTTTGGTGCATGGAGGAGTGACGTAGAGGAAGGTTCCCCCACGACGTCGCCGTGAGGTATCCATCTCGCGGCCCACAGCTGCTTGAGGTCAATTTTTCTTGCATTTTAGGTCATTTTAGTTTCTGTTCTTATTTCATGCAATTAGATTTACGTTTAATCCGTCACCCCAGCTTAAAAACCCATCCTTCATAGTTCGTCAGAGCTCCTCTCCGATGAATTCTCCACTATGTGTCCCGCTATTCTCTACTAGCCTTCCGCCACCATCTCACTCCCCATCACTTCTCCTACGCCCCACGGGCCTTCAACCCACCTGATCCCCTTTGGATCAGGATTTGGGTGCTTCTCCACCACCACTCGTCGGAGCATTGTCGCTGCGCCCATCTCGTGCCCATTCTACCCACTAATGGGTCGAGGCAATTTGCCCTCAACCTAACTATCTTTTTGTGCAAGTCTTGGAGGTTATACACCTCATACAAGGAGATTTTGAGGAAACTAGAGGTTCTTGGAGCATTGTGCTTTCCCTAACCTCCATGGACTGCTCCCACAGTCAGCGGAGCCTTTTGAGCCATCCAGCAATTGCGACCACCTTCGAGGATTGTTCCGAGCCTTTGAGGAGGGCCAGAGATAGCTGGAATTGAAAAAGGAAGGCAATTGAAGGAGCCTCGGTGTATTGTTCTTCCATGTTCCTCAGGAAGAGCAGTAACCGTCAGATCCTTTGATCATTCCAGTTTTGATCACGATCGTCTAAGTTTGAGAAGCCACAACTGTTGGATCTCACCCAAGGTCTAATCACAACCGTCGATCGGCGAAGTGGTAACCATCGCTAGGGAGGCAACGTATGGCAAGTGACAGAATCTGAACTATTCGTCTCCACACATTAGGGGGGTAAATTGCAAAATCTACCCCTTCATTCTTATCATTTTCATTTGGTCCTGTAATTAAGGAAAGCTATAATAGGTTGAGGGAAGCGAGAGCTTGGAGTGAATCGACCGGTTGAATGTCTTATTTGTTGTTTGCCTAGGCCTTCTCCCTGCACTTCACAACAGGTTCGGGATCAACTCCATTCATCTAATGCAGTAAGGCAAGCCTGTCTCCAGTCCTCCAACTTCTATCCAACTCCCTCTTTTTCACCCTTTTATATAGTCAAAATAAAAAAAGCAGTATTTTTTGAAAACGTTTGGTAAAAATTACATGTGAACCCCTACTTTTATTTAATATTGTACCTGGGTTCGTGTAAAAGCACCTCATGTCCAGTCCCACGTGAGGTTGCCATTTTGCATTAAACCCCTGCAGGTTTTGTGTTTTGTGTTTAGTCCTTAAATTTTTAATTCCAATGATAAAACTTTGGGTATTATGCATAAACATCCCTAACTTTAATTTTAATTGTAAAAATACCCTTTCTAGTTCAATTAATTTTTGTGCATGTATTTCATTTATTAAAAATATCATCCGTGCTCTAAAAATACACAAAAAATAGATAGTGCCCCTGCTAGCTTGTACTTTGATGCTATATTTTAGAATTGCATTTTAGACATTTTACCTATTTTCTAAAAATAAAAAACATAGCATTTTATCTCTGTTTAAATTAGAACTTACTAAAAAAATATAAAATCTTCTAAAAAATCCAAAAAAATATATTTTATTTATTATTGTATTTTACAACTCCATACAAAAAATCCCTAAAAATAGAAAAAGAAAAGGACTAAAAATTTAAAATCTCTAAAATCCTTTATAAAAATACTAAAACTCCCAAAGCTTCTAAAAATACTCATTTCTATTCTGTATTTTTTATTTTATATTATTGAAAAAATAGTTTTATAAAATTTTGACTTTATTTACTATTTTTAAATTCCAAAATAGTTCTGCCTATTTATTTAATCCATGTTTGGGATATTTTTAACTTTAAAAATTCATAAAAATTATCAAAAATATCTAAAAATCGTAAAAATAGTAAAAATATATTTAAAATACAAAGCATTTTTTTTTTGAACTTTTTTGATTATTTTTAATTGTATTTATAAATATTTTAACCTACATTGTATTTATATATTCCTATGTTATATATTTAAAAGAAAAAGAAACTAAAAATCAGAAAATATAAAAAGAAAATAAAAGTTATAATATAAAATTTAAAACAAACAAAAAATTAAAAATTAAAATCCATAGCAAATATAAAATTGAAACTCGCCCCAAAAATAGAACAAATAGACAGCAAAAAGACAAAATTTATGCTTAATTTGTCCAATCTAACTTTTGCTCCATGTGTTCATCATCTACACAATACTTACACCTATACACACCTTTGTTGTAGAGTTATACTAAATTTTATCTCAACATCTTATTTTTCATTGCTTGATTTATATTGTGGGTTAATTTTTGAATTACTTAGGATTTCGTGAGAGGTTGCTTCAATGACAGTGTAGTTCTCGCCTTGTGTAGACTATATTAGACCCTCGTAGAACCCTCGGTTTTCAATATCTAATGAGACATTCTCCCTGACTTTCACTAGCACGATTGTTATTTCACCTTTATAAACTATGTATACATATTATTTTTTGTTATATTCTCCTACCAATCAAGTTCTTGATTCTATGGGATGTAAGTTCTTCGAGGTGTTTTTTAGGATGATCAATATCTAAGTACGCTAATAATGATCATGTGACGTAATCATTGGAGTGAATTGTCAAACAAATACATCGATAAAGTAGGTATGTGTCTTCTCTAAGGGTCTATTTGGTAGGATAATAAAGAGGAATAAGGGGGTAGGGTAACGTGGAATAAATAGGACACTATTTCTGTTTGGTTGGAAGGATAGGAATAAGTGAGAATAAGGAGGAATAATGATAGTTAGGTGATATTCTTCGTTTGGTTGACACATGAGGGATGCGAGACAAGGTTTGCAAGTTAGTTAAATATGCTTGTTGGCAACCAATGTATTATTAACCGTATTGGCACCAATATTCCTTCCCTGATAGAAGCACATTTCAGATGTTTTATTGAAAATTCATCCCTTTTAAAATTTAAAGACTCCATAAGCTCATGCATATAAGCAAGGTGATCGTACAAAGTGGAGTATGAATTCCATATCACGACATGCTTATCACACACTAGTGAGTTGATAACATCATGTGCAGATGTTGATCTGCCGGTCAGGTGCACAATAAGTTGGTCCTTCTTGCGAAGTAAGCGTTCGATTTCCTCTAGCTTCACATGGTATTCATGTAGCTTCTCCATACGATATTTTTGTCCCAAGCCTACTGGGTTGTGTTTCGGGTAGATTTTGTGGGTCAGGCTTGTGGGCTGGGTTGGACCGACTCGGCTCAACCCAATGATACTTACTTATGTCATTGTAATCTCCAAATATGTTGAGATTACCTATCTAATTTGTAGTTACATGCAAAAAGGAACTATAATAGACATGCACCCAAATTGATTCAAACTTCAAATGGCATACATTTTCCTACTCTTTACCCTCTCTCATGTGGCAACATACCAGGATGCATTAACTTCAAGCAGTGAGCACAGTCATGCATCCCAACTTCCATGCTCTTGGATCATCCCACCTATCGTATCTGACGACCACACAGACATCTTACGCATGCTCCACCAAGTCCATCTTCAAGAACCTCTGCCCATAACCCTAGTGAAGTGGCGTATATAGCACCATGAACCCATACCTCGCGATGTCCTTTACGAACGCAGGAAGGAATCGGGCGGAATAAGCCATCTCTTCGTAAAGCCCAGAAAAGGTCAAATAAGGGAACGGAATAAGGGAGAGGAATAAGAGAGTTGATACAAAGGAATAAGGAAGATGGGAATAAGGACTTACTCTGATCCCTATTCTCCTAGCAAACATGACTTAAAAAGTCAGTATATGTGCTACAATGATTTCTAATCATAACTCTGTCCTTGTCTATTTGAATCCCTTTAATAATTTAGTAGTAGAAGCGGTGGCTCCCACTTCAAAGGACTAGGGTTCAAATCTTCCAACCTCCCATCTACCAATAAAAAAACCCAATTTTTTTGGAGGCAGGGAAAGAGAATCCGATTTTCCAAGATTTTCTCCATCTCAATCCTTTGGTATTGCACATGTATCACTCTTCCAACCAGAGTACCTTCGCACCCCTTATAAAGAAAAGGGTTTTTATCAGTTGTGCCCCTCCGAGATATCGTAATTTCAGTTATACCCCTATCTTTTTGGTAATATCAGTTGTGTCACTCACTTCTTTCTCCGTTATCACTTTTGCCCTTCCGTTAGATTGACCGTTAAAAAATTAAAATAACCATGGTTTATTCAAACCATGGTGTGATTAAGAAGGGTATTATGGTCAGAATAAAATCAAAGGCGGAGGAGGAGCTCGAGGGAGGAGCTCGGGGCGGACAGCTCGAGCTCGGAGCTTGGGGCAGACAGCTCGAGCTCGGAGCTTGAGGGAGGAGCTCGAGGCGGACAGCTCGAGCTCAGAGCTTGAGGGAGGAGCTTGGGGCGGTGCGGAGCAGGGGGAGGGGGAGCAGGGGCGGACCCCTTTTGCCATGCTCATGGTCTTGCTGCACGGAACGAGGGGGAAGGGAAGGAGGAGGGGGCAGTGGGGGGAAGGGGGAGTAGGGGGCGACGCCGTGTGGGAGGGGGCAGTGCGGGGGAGGGGGTGGCGCCGTGCGGGGCAGGAGGAGGGGGAGAAGGCGGGGAAGGGGGAGGGGAAGGGGGAGCAGGCAGTGAAGGGGAAGGGGGAGGGGGAGCAGTGGGCGGCACCGTGCGGGAGGGGGCGGTGCGGGACAGGGGATGGCGCCGTGGCGGGGGCAGGAGGAGGGGGAGCAGGTGGGGAAGGGGGAGCAGGCGGGGAAGGGGAAGGGGGAGGGGAGCAAGGGGCGGCACCGTGCGGGAGGGGGAGCAGGGGCGGCGCCGTGCGGGGCAGGAGGAGGGGAGCAGGCGGGGAAGGGGAAGGGGAGCAGGGGGTGGCGCCATGCGGGAGAGGGCGGTGCAGGGCAGGGGGAGGGGGCGGTGCGGAGCTGGGAGGAGCTGCAAGCTGGGAGGAGATGCGGGGCTGGGGGAGGAGTTGCGGGGAGCTCGGGGCGGAGCTGGGAGGAGGTGCGGGCTGGGGAGGAGTTCCGGGGAGCTCGGGGCGAAGCTGGGAGGAGGTGTGGGCTGGGGAGGAGGAGGAGGTTGGAGGAGGATGAAGAGGATGGGGGAAGAGGAGGAAGAGAGGGTGTAAAATGACCATATAACCAATTTTTTTAAAATTAATTCCACTTTTGTCCTCAAAGTTAACGTCAGTTTGCACTGTGGATGGACGGTCACTTACCCGAGGGGCACAAGTGATAGATTAGCAAGAAGTGAGGGGCACAACTGATATTATCAAAAAGATAGGGGCATAACTGAAATTGTGATATCTCGGAGGGGGCACAAGTGATAAAAACCCTGAAAAACATATCGTATGTTTTTGCGTACTGTAATACAACCTTGTCGAACAGGAGGATCCCCCACTGAAATATACGACATATTTATGCAAATAAAATTCAAAAATGATTATTATTGAACATGATGCCAAGACATCAGGTCACCTGTCCTTGCTAACTCCTTCCCTACGACGAAACAGCATGTTTTTTGACACCTTGGGAAGCAAGCATGCAACAGCTGTAGTTCTGATCACGTTGCCTGCGAGAGACGGGCCATCCCCTTTCAGCAGAACAACTTTCTCCCCCCTTTGCCCTTTTCTTTATTTCATCTCACGACTAAATTAACATTAACATTGCTGGGTTTTATATGTTGATTAAATCAACATAGTCCAACCGAAAAGCCAACGTGAAAAATGTGCCAGAGAGATTAATGGGCACTGTCATCAATGAGAGCTGCTATCGCCATTGCTGGGTTTTACTCTGTGGTGCCCCCACCCAGATAATGATGGTGTGAGTTGGCAAGGTCAACTTGTTGTTATCAACATATATATTATCCCACGATTAGCGAACTAAACTATTGATCATAATTCATAGAAATGGTGAAATATGAGATGATGGAAACAGAGGGGGGGGGGGGTGCACGATTCTCCACGTCCAGTTACTCCAAGGAGGAAGGGATAACCATGCTCTGCCTAGAAGGGATAACAATGGCTGATCTGCGAGAAATCTTGAAACTATGAAGAAGAACAATAAAACTAATGGGTTCTTGAATCATCTTTATCACTAAACAAGTGCTCCAATCCACGGACGATATTATTATTGCCAGAAAAGAAAGGTAAAGAGATGTGGGCATCGGGCACTTTAGCCTTCCCTGCTCCTCCTTTCCCTTTGTCCCAGAGATACCCACCCACCCCATCACGCCCACTGCCCTTCCCTCTCCTCCACACCAACCACCATTCATATCCCCCTCGATCCAAGCTAAGGTGCCACAAAGGAATATATAATATATCTACTTTAGGATTAACATCTCCTCCTGTAGGCTGCAAAAAATATGATTTTCCAAAGACATTACGCTACTTGCAAGCCTAAGGGCATGTTCAGTTTGGGAATAAGCAGGAATAATGATGGAGAATAAGGAGAATAATGGTTTATTCTTTGTTCGGTTGGAGGATAGGAATACGGAGAATAAGGTGAAGTAAAAGTAGGTAAGGTGGGATAAAGATAGGAATAAGAGTGAAATAAGATAGAATAATGGAGAATATTCGTACCACTGAGAATCGTGTCGGGAGAAAAATTGACCCCTTATTTCAGAGCTTATTCTCCAACCAAAAAGGGTCTAAGGATTAATTTTACGAGACATCCATATGAATCTGAATCATACAAGTCAGTACGCTCCATACCCTTTTAGAGCCATATTAGTAATGATGTATCCACCGACGATCATGCTCAAAGATTCTTTTAGCTTGGGACTTAAAAGACAAATAACCAAGGACAATAATCTTGGATCTGAATCTTTTTATAATGCACTGAGTGCTAGACTTTTGACATTGATGTTTTATGGTGGCATCGATAATGTCCTATTGGTAGGGGTGTAAACGAGTCGAACCTGAGCAAACCAACCCAGGCTCGGTTCGGCTCGTTTAGCATACTAGCATACTTTTAGGTTTGGGCTCGGTTCGGCTCGATAAAATGAAAACTGTAATCAGGTTCGGCTCGGCTCGGGTAAGGTTCGTAAAGGTTCGATTCGGCTCGTTAAATGTTCGTTTAAGAATAAATGATGTGCATACGTTTCTGTTCAAAGGGAAAAACCACAGTTGCAGGGGAGGGTTTTGTGAGGTTTCGGGAATAGGGAATAGGGACTTAGGGAGTGGATGATTGGATGGGTTTGGAAAAATAAGTGAATGCCGTTATGTTAATATAGAATGTATTTTCCTTGTATATATACAATATGTATGCATATATACTTCTATGTATATATGTGTGTATATAATCGAACTTTTAACGAACCGAACCTGAGCGAACCTATGTTTTTGACGTTCGGTCCGTTTATTTAATCGAGCCCAAACTCATGTTCAGGTTCGGTTCGTTTATTTTCGAATCGAATCTGAATCGAACTTTTAACGAGCCGAATCTGAGCGAATGTCGAACCTGAGAAATTTCTGACAGCCCTACCAATTGGGCACAACCGATCCAAACAAATTCTCATAAGTTTAGGATCAAAATGTACATGTCAGATCAGATGAACACTAACCCGGATATTCTGAATACCTTTAAGTTCTGGGCTCCTGAACGAGATAACATGTGTCTTCTTTTCAAGAAAATAGTTAATCACGGAGACCAAACAGAGGTCTCCGAACACCAATTCAAGCAACATAACTCTCTCAGAAGTCGAGTCTCATGTATAAGAATAGTTTTCCGACCTAAGTCCAAAGTTTACTGGGATTGTTCAGACTAAACAAGGCACGACCAACCGTTGCCTCTCATAGGACACCTTTCGCAAGGTGAAGAGTTTTCTTGAGACATCATTGGAAGGTACTCAACCTTTGATGATACCTCAAGCTTCCCTATTTAAGGCAAGGCCTTAAATACCGGTTTCATTCACTGTATCGATCACATTTTCTTCTATCAACTCCCTCAAAATATAATATTTCAGGCAAGGTGAATCCTACTGATATCGACCATTTCGGTCACATGTGGAAAGCGAAACTCCATTGAAAATTACAGAAATTTGATGCCATGATTTAGAAGTCCCAACCCAACCCGGTCTAACCCAACAACCAAACAAGCCCTGAAGGCAACCAAGTAAGTGGTATCTTGGTCTCCAAGACATCTCCTCCTACCGATCGGAGGAGAAGTCCCAACCCAAACCAGTCAAACCCAGCAACCAAACAGACTCTTAATGCAACCAAGTAAGTGGTATCTTGGTCTCCAAGACATCTCCTCCTACCGATCGGAGGAGAAGTCCCAACCCAAACAGTCCAACCCAGCAACCAAACAGACTCTTAATGCAACCAAGTAAGTGGTATCTTGGTCTCCAAGGCATCTCCTCCTACACTATCTTTTTCTCCCAAGTAGTTCTTTTTTTGCCATCTTTAGACAGACTAACAATTAATTGGTGGGAGACTAATGTTTACCAATGGTAACCAATGCTCACATCCGCATGTGTCTGTTCCTACATTTAAGAGCTCACCGAGGAACCATTGGTTGCCCACAGCAGCATGCAACAGAAACCCACACCACCTCCCCTTTCTTGACTCCACCACTCCCACTCCACTCCCCCCGCCCTCCTCCTTAAACCCTCACCTCCACCACGCCTCTCCCAAACCCCAGCGCCATGCCAACCCCCGCAGAGCTCCTCCTCCTCCTCTTCTTCCTCCTCTCCTCCGCCGCCACCGCCGCCTCCCTCCTCCACCCGGTCGACTTCCTCGCCCTCCAGTCCCTCCACAAGTCCCTCTCCGACCTCCCGGGCTCCTTCTTCCTCTCCTCATGGGACTTCTCCTCCGATCCTTGCTTCTTCCCCGGCGTCCTCTGCTCTCTTGACCGCGTGGTCTCCCTCTCCCTCGGTGACCCCCGCGCCGGCTCTCCCGGCCTCTCCGGACACCTCCCCGCCTCCCTCTCCTCCCTCTCCCATCTCTCCGAGCTCTCCCTCGTCCCTGGCCGCGTCTCCGGTCCTATTCCCTCCTCACTCTCCTCCCTCACCAACCTCCGCTTCCTCGCCCTCTCCCGCAACCTCCTATCCGGCCCTATCCCCGCTTCCCTCTCCTCCCTCCGCCAACTCCACACCCTCGACCTCAGCTCCAACCTCCTCTCCGGCCCCCTCCCCCCTTCCCTCGGCCAACTCCCCTCCCTCACCAACCTCATCCTCTGCCACAACCACCTCGATGGGGAGTTACCCACTTTCCGTTCCACCTCCCTGGTGAGACTCGACCTCAAAAGGAACGACCTTGCCGGCCCAATCCCCCGCTTACCCACCTCCCTCCGCTACCTCTCCTTATCCTCCAACCGCCTCTCCGGTCAAATAGACGCCTCACTCACTCCCCTCCGCCGACTAACGTATCTCGACCTCAGCATAAACCAACTCTCCGGTCGAATCCCCAGTGTGGTCTTCTCATTCCCCATCACCGTCCTGCAGCTCCAGCGCAACGCCTTGGAAGGCCCCGTGCTGCCGGAGAGGAATGTGGCGATTAAGACCGTGGATTTGAGTCACAACAGGCTGACGGGGATGGTGTCGCCGCTGTTCGCCGGCGTTATAAGGCTGTACCTCAACGACAACAGGTTCACCGGAGAGGTGCCGGGAGGACTGGTGAAAGGGCTTGCAGGTGGCGGGGTCGAGGTGGTTTACCTCCAGAGGAACTTCTTGACGGGGGTGGAGATGGGGCCGGAGGTGGAGATACCCACGAGCAGCTCCCTTTGTTTGCAGTACAACTGCATGGTGCCGCCCAAGGTGCAGACCTCCTGCCCCATACGAAGGCACAGGGCGAGGCCAAGGTGGGAGTGTGGAGGAGGTGGTGGCGGCGAGGGGAGGAGGAAGGGGAGGTAGAGCCTGAGAGGGGGGGGGAACGGGAAGAAGGTGGTGCTTGCTATATTCTTTGTTTTTTTTGTTTTCGTTTGGGTACTTCTACAGGCACGTGGATTATATTTTTGCAAGATGCAAGGGGTTGTTTATAAAAAAAAGTTGGCTGATTCGGGGGGTTCTAATATTTTTCTGAAGATTTTTGGGAAGCTGTTTTCCTAGAAATTGTGGGGGAACGAAGATACAAATTTTACGGAGAAAATAGGTTTTTTTATTAATTTCTGATTTCTTACTTTCTATTTGGTGGTTATTTTATCATGTGACCCCTTTGAGTTGTTATAAATTGCGGGACTTGCTAGCGGAGGGGGAAAGGGATGTGCTGTTAAATGTAAGTTCTTGTTATTTTATGTTTTCTTCTTCTTTTTTGGTCCATGGAGGAGGGGGTTATGACGATTACGGGAGGATTAAATAAAATTTCTTTATATGAAGGGTTTAGCAAAAAAAATATAAAGTTTTGGAGGAAAAACAACATACATAGCGGCTTTATAGTTCGAATCTCTCTTTTTCTTTTAAAAATTTGCGATTTGGCCCCTTCGATTTGTTAAGAGCATTGTATTATTGCAAGTTGGAATGGGTTCTTTGGGGCGCGTGTCTAAAAATTTCTCGATATTTTTGCGAAGTCGTTACTCGTTAGTCGTTACTATGGAAACATTAGTATGGTCTGCCCAAACTACTTTTTAATTATAATTATATCACGGGAAGATGATCTCTTACTTTATGGCGTTACTCCTTTTTCTTGCCTTTTTTATGATTTGACCCCTTTAATTTGTTAAATATTGTGGGAATTCCCCTGGGACTTGGGAGACGTGTTTGCGATTGGTAATCTCCATGCAACCACACTCATCACGAGATCGACATTTATAATATTTTAAGGAGGCTTACAATATTTCGATTTAAAAAACCCCTGCAGCTTAGGTCGTAATCGAGGCTTGTTGGTTACGGTGAATATATAAAGCTTGTGTTGTTCGACCTTTTCTCTAAAAACAAAGAAGCGTCCTATGTTTTGACTCGTAGCCTCTCTCCTACACGGGAGCCGTCCATCTTCCATCCGACGGATCCCCTGTGTCACAGCGGGGATATCACAACAGACGATCCTCTCGCTCTCCTATACCAAGATCATGGCTCCGCCACAGATGGCAGAGGATTGCATACGACTACCCAATCTCAACTATTGCAAAACCAAAATCAAACCCCCCCCCCCAGTTCGATCCTCTGAATGATACCTCATTTACGTTTACATCACGAAGTAAAATTTAGAGCTGGAAGCACATGAGCAGCATCAAAAGATGATGATACTGATGGTACGGACACATGAGCACCACAATGGGTAAAGGTGAAGAGCAATGGAGGTTCCAGCAGAGATGTAGGCTCCCCCCTGGAAAGGGAGGGCCCAACAGAACTCATCGAAGACCTGCACCACTGCTGCAAGCTGTGGCCTTTCCCCTTTCAGCTCTCCCGTTTCCCCTCACACTCATGCCTCCCTGCCCTGGACCAGAATTAGCTCGATCAACGCTGGTACCCATGTGGGAACATCGGTCTTGCAGTCTCTTGCTACCCATTTAACTATATAGGGATGATCACGGTGACCGGGTTCAACGGGTTACCAACTCAACTCTGAAGAATGGCTCAAAACTTTGTTTGCATTATCCAGCATGTTTCCCACAACCACAAGTGATCCATATGTATGGATTTCTCAGCATCTCTTCGTCGGCTCATTGAAATCTCCCCAACTCACTTAACACCTTCATCATCTCCGCTCGATACCCCAACACCTTCTTCCAATGCTACATATTCTCGAGTGAATATGCTGACATCTTGAGTCCCCTTCCTTCGATGCCGCAAGCTATCGAGTAATTGTGCCGACACCTCGAGCTCCTCATCCAATGCCAAGAACTAGCCTATGGTTGTGTCCATTCGAGCCCCTCTGACATCGCAAACTCCCATGGTCTCGAGCTATTTGTTGTTTCCAGAATTGCATCCTTTAAATTAACTAATAAATTTATGGATCAACATGATTAAATTTATCATGTTACATATTATAACGCAGATAAGCAAGCAAGTATAAGTCCACATCCGGCCACGGGAAATTAGACAATATTTGAAATAAGCGAAGAAAAAACCAACATGGACAAATGGGAAAGAGATTAAAGTCAAAGATCACCGAAGAGCCCATGTAGGAGTTTCCTTAGAGAAGATAGTGTCTCCACTTTACTGGTGTGTTGAGTGGCAATCTGCTCCTAGCACTAAAAAAATATGCGATTGGCGTACACATGATGGCTCGTCATGTGCATGTTATGTGCATGTTATGTGCATGCCCATATGTTGGGCAAGCACATGTGCTCGTCCATCGTGTGCTCGTGGATAGCCCAGTCGAAAGGGCAGGCGAGCGAGCACCTATGTATGTCAGGTATCGCCCGCCTTCTGGGCATGCACAAGTATTCTCGCAATATGGCTCGCCCGCTCAAAACTAGGCGAACCTAGTAGAGGTGAAAAAATATATACAGGTTTGGTGGAGTTTAAACACACCGTCGAACATGTAAAACCTACCAAGAAACCACTGCAGGTGCTTTTTAGATTTGAGAAAAGTACATGTAATATGTCATCTAGCCGACATCCTCTTATACATGTCAAACTAACTTGTACCTGTCAAACTCACATAATATATATGAACTTACTTACAAACTAATCGTATAAGTTCATATAAAACTTCAGTATATGTAAATGCATCATATCTAAGAGCTAAATTCATATATATATATATATATATATATATATATATATATATATATAGGAGAAACTTCAAATGAGGCGGGGTCTCACCATATATATGGTGAGCCACCCTCAATTTAGGCATCTTTCTAATATATTTTACCATTTCATGCTTCATACATATAATAATAAATATTAACACAACATGTATAGTGAAATAAAATTATGAAAATATTATTATAATAGATGGAAATATTGATTTGAATTTAGATGCTATATTTTACAAAATTCATTTTTTTACAATGTACAGTTTATATTTTACAAAACTGTTACAGAGTTTTTACTAAATTCGCAGTGGCTTTTACAATTTCAGAAAAGCCCCCACCTCATTTGAAAGTTCCTCTATATATAGAGAGAGGAAAAAATGGGGCTGCCCCTGCCCCATTTTTTGTCATATTTTTTTATTTTTTTTGAAAAATATCACCATGTATATTCATCCCTATATCCCTCTTATATGCCATTCGAATTTTGTCAGAAACAGAGACTCCTACGACCTCCATTGAGATGATGTCGATTTAAGAAATCATGTTACCGTTAAAAAAATGATTGTCTGGATGGAGGCCGTAGGAGTCTCTGTTTCTGACGAAATTCGAATGGCATATACGGGGGATATAGGGATAAATATACATGATGATATTTTTCAAAAAAAATAAAAAAATTGCGAAAATGAGGTGGGGGAAGCCATATTGGCTGCCTCTAGGGGTCAACCACATATAACCCATATATATGGGGAAAACGGGGCTGCCCCCTAGGGGTAGCTAACATGGCTGCCCCCACTCCATTTTTCGCAAAATTTTTTTATTTTTTTGAGAAAATATCACCATGTATATTCATCCCTATATTCCTCCTATATGTCATTCGAATTTCGTCAGAAACAGAGACTCCTACGGCCTCCATCCAGACGTCATTTTTTTAACGGTCGCAGGATTTTTTAAATCGACTCTGTCTGGATGGAGGCCGTAGGAGTCTCTGTTTCTGACGAAATTTGAATGGCATATAGGAGGGATATAGAGATGAATATACATGACGATATTTTTCAAAAAAATAAAAAAATTTGTCCAAAAATGGGGCGGGGCAGCCAAGGGGGCAGCCCCATCAACCCCTATATATACATGGGTAAAATGTATGCCCCTAGGGGGAGCTAACTTAGCTCCCCCCGCCACATTTTTCGCATGTTTTTTTTATTTTTTTGAAAATAAAAATTATGTAAATTCATTATTATATCGCTATATTATGTCATTCAAATTTCATGCAAAACAGAGACTCCTACGACTCCATCCAGACGGGGCCGATTTAAAAAATCCTGAGACCGTTAAAAAATGACTGTCTGGATGGAGGTCGTAGGAGTCTCTGTTTCACGCGAAATTTTTATGACATAATATAGGGATATAGTGATGAATATTCATAGAAAAAATTTTCAAAAAAAATAAAAAATTGAAGAAAATAGGGCGGAGGGAGCTAAGTTAGCTCCCCCTAAGGGGCAGCCCCATTTTCCTCTCTCTCTCTCTCTCTCTAGAGAGAGAGATAAAGAACAAATAGATGTTTTAAAGGTTCTACAATTGAATTAATTTACGAGTACAGCCGCATCTAATATGAAAGTTTATATAAATTTAAAAACTTGCTTGAATACAACAAAACACAAGATAAAAAACCAACAATCATTTCTTCTTCGATATAAACTTTTTTGAAATCACTCTTTTTATTTCTTTTTCTCCTTCTAAACATGGCATACATATGTGCCTCTTCTTATGGATCATTCTCCTCCTCACCATTTGATTCAATCCCCTCATATTGAGATGCATGCCCTTCTGACGTATAATAAGAAAAATATATATAAGATATACATGTGAGGATAGAGAACTATGAAATTATTACTCGTTATAAGGAGAATATATACATGCACGCCGTGAAATCTTCTTGGAGCTTCGTCACCTTCTCCACCGTCATCGCCATCTGGAACTCCATCTGTGGTGATGGTTGTGACGACTGTGTATGTAAATACAATGACTAGTCATATACAGAATACGATTGACGATGTTCCCCCACTTAATATGGAGGAAGATCATCAAGCGCCTGCTTTCGATTCATCACAACATCCCGCTCCTCAACACCTATTAAATTTTTCATAGTGTAATATGCAGATATATTTAAAAATTGAATAAAATAAAATAAAATATTTTTTCTATACATGTTTCTAAATTGATTTATCAAATGTTGGTTATTCCCTATCAGAAGTCTCACCCTATTTTTATGCAGATAGTGCCAAATAACGATCCTGAAATAGAAGTTGAAAAAAATTAGAAGAATTAATTATAATATATCTTTTAAATTACTTAAAATTAAAAAAGACTAACTATCAATTCTCCTGCTTCAGGATTGGATCATTGAAACCTTCTCTCTTCCTCACTCATGTGAGACCTAGACCACCACTCTTGAAATGTGGGCTCTCTTTCCAACCTAACTGTCTGTAAAATAAAGTTAAATAATAATAATAAGATGAAATTATAATAAGTTAATGTTAATAATATAATTTAAAAAAATACCAGTTCCGCTCTAATCTGATTATGCTTTTTGGAGCCATTGGTCGTTTGGATCTTCTATTTTTGGCAATTTGTCCTTCCCGCTGTCAACTTCCTTCCAAACTCAGAGTTTGTAATTAATGCATCATAAAAATCCATCCACTTGCAATAAATATTAAATGAATAGAATTATTTTAAGACTTACATTTTAAACTATGATAATAAGATAATACCTTTCCTCCATACACCATGTCGGTGAGAACCACTTCATCTTCTCAAAATGTATTTCCTCGCATCTCGTCTTCCATGTCTCTCCTTGTCTTGAAAATTATATCTCACATCCTCTTCTCCATCAAATGAATAAAGACCCGGTGATATGCCTCCTTCCCCAAACTAGGAATTGAACATTTTGAAAAAATAGATAAATGATTTGCAATAATTATCAATTAATTTAATAAAATACTATTCTTATCATGAACATCTCAAACAATCTCTCCTGCTCAATAACAGGATTGTGACACTATCGAAATTGCATTCTAGTCAAATGTGTCTTGAAATGTTGGTTATCAACCACATTGCTATTCAAAAAAATCCCTTAAGAATTTTATAAAATTTTTAAAGAGTAAATATATGAAAGTTAAAAAGATAATATTTTAAAAAATCCTCCCAACTATAGTAACCTCCAATAAAGAGAAGGATTCCGAAGTCTAAAGGCACGTGGATACTTAGATGTCTAAAAGAAGGAGAATCAAAATCCATAGATGTCTGTGTAGGTACCGGGAAAGGGCATCCATCAGGAGCGATTGAAGAAGATTGTTCTCCATATACACCTCCATAAAATGGAGGAGGAGGATAATCAAGAGACTCGTAGTAGGCTATGATCCATTGAGTCTCATAAAGAAGTGATTCTAAATTAAAATACAGGGTAGACTGCCTAGTGGAAGAAGGTAAGTCCGAGGAGGTCGGACGAGTGGATTGCTGAGATCCATGAGAGTCGTCACGTCCAAAACCTGTCATGATTGTAATGGTAATATAATAGTTAATTATATAATTATTACTAGATTTTTTAAATAGTCCAATACTTTACTAAAGATTATAGTTAATCTTCGTCATTTGATTCAGGTAAATTATAACGTGTATCTTGATTGCAAAGTTATCTGAATTATCATATGTAACTTCTACATTATTTGGTAGGTCAACATATATCACATCATTATCCGTCAATTGAATAGATTCGATGATTGAGACTACCTCTGCTATATTTATTCGCTCATGAGTAGGAATGAAAGCGTCATCTATAACATCTTCTGTAGGAGTGTCTTCTTTAGAAATACAACCGTAAAGTTATCTTCACGACATTGAAAGATTCAACTTTCTTTCTCTTCTTTGACACTTGTTGAAGATAACAAACTTGGTCAATTTAAGAAGCAATAACGAATAGTTCAAATCTGCGTATAAATTTTATTTGTATAGCATCGACGACGTTATTCCTCACATCGATCACTACGCCTTCATTGGATCGTATCAGTCACACAAAAAAAGAACTATTCTGTTTAAGCTTGGATTATTATATTCTATGTCCAATAAATGTTTTAAGATTCCATAATAATCCAAGTGATCTTCACCATAATAAGATCCACGAACCATCACTTCGTAATTCTGAGCTGTTAAGTTCCTACCAAGAATTTACGGTATGAAATCGATAACCATTACTCAAATAACAATTGTAAGAGATGATCTTATAAATTGGATCTTCTGGAAAATATTTTAATATATGTGTATTATAATCATTACCGTCTAATTTTTTTGTTCGGTTCTTAAACCACTCCAAAAATTAATTCCTATATGTGCTCACAACTTCATCTCATGTACATGTAGGATTTTCTTCAATAATTTTCCTTTCAAGTTCCCTAAAATGAATACGTGAACCATTAAAAGATAAGGAGAATGATACCTTTCATATATGTTGTTAAGTTTTCATTTGTTTGTAATAAATAATAAAGATACGTACTCAATGTATGGTGTTATTTCCACATAATTGTCTAGTACGTAGAGCTCATCAACATTTTTCTCTTGTTTTGACAATAGACTTTTTTAGTCTTTCCTATTAGTTGAGCTGACTGACGAAAGACACTGACATGGCTTCTTCGTTAGAGCAAATTATCTCATTCCTTCTTAATATGTTGTGGATGGTCTTCACATCTCCAGGAAAATACCTCGCATAAAATGTTGCTACATCCTCATAAATATTTCGTGAACTAATAGATCCTTCGACTCTACTTTTTTTGGACCTTTCTTTTCATAAAGAACATGAACCTACGTAAAATAGAATGTGTTTTTAATCATATAACATTAGAATCAAGTAAAAATTTATTTTAAAGCAATACCTTTCAAATGGATACATCCATCAATATTTTACAGGCCCCCTAACTTTTGCCGTGTATGGTAGATGAAGCATCAGATGCTCTAATGAATCAAAAAAAGGTCGTGCAAATATCCTTTCCAAATTACACATAATCACATGAATATTTTTTCAAGATATTCCATCAACGTATGGTGTACATGTGAAGATAGAATCTGGAAAAATCTGTTGATATCTGATAGAACATCGACGGTATTTTTTGATAACAATCCTCTAGGCTCTATTGGTAGCAGTCTTTACATTAATACATGGTAATCATGACTCATCATTCTTTTAAATGAAAAATTCTTTAAATCGATCAAATTTGATAAATTTGATCCATATCTGTCTGGAAAGTTTAATTTACTTGTCCATTCGTAGACATATTTCACTAGATTTCTATCTAATGTGTACTTCCACTTTAGGAATTTCATCCGATCCATTATCGTGATCCCTAATATATACCTTCGAACGATTACATATGGACCTTAAATCACGATGAAAATTTACTGTATCTTTTGTACAACCAAATACATTCAAAAGTGTATAAAAGTTATTATCGAAGATATTTTTCTCGATATATGTAACATTTAAGTTGTGTCATAGTAATAATTTACTTCAATATGGTAATTCTCAAAGTATGCTCTTCTTAATCCAATCACAACTGTCACCAAAATCAGGTATATATTGTGTTTTATCTCCATTGCCCATGGCTGAGTGATGAATACCCATTCATCACTCTTTATTCTTTTATTTTAGCTACAAAACCTATGCAAAACATATGTAGATAGGTGTAAATAACAATAATTATCATTCAACATGCATTGTGTAAATATGTATTTTTAGCATGTTTTTGTGCATAAATAAAAGAATAAAGAAATAAAAGAAAAAGAGGGAGATATTTAGAATAAATAATGAGCGACCTAATCCTAAGGGAGGGTTTAGCATCGGCCTGACCGCAAAAAGAACCCAAGTAGAGAGAGATAGGGAAGCTCATGTGTGTAAATATACATGTAAATAAATAAAATATTTTCCTCTTAATAAAAATAAAATGGGTGTATATTTATTTGTATATATTTGTAGATATTAAAATAAAATAAATTGGGAAAAACTAAAATAAAAATAAAAATTCCTTCTTCATTGTCTATATACACCATGTACATAAAACCACTTATATATTTATTTCCCTTATAAATATATAAATAAAAATCCCATAAAATATGTACATATACATATTCCACAATGTAAATAAATAAAATAAAAACCATAAAAATAAAAATAAAATAAAAGAAATAAAATAAAATCAATTTCCAACATTGTACATATACCATGTATGTATATAAATAAAACTATTTATTTAACCCTTGTAAATAATCAATAAAAATAAAATAAAAATACCTTATTATTCCAAATTTTATGTTATAAATAAATAAAATATAAAATTGGAATAAAATATACAAAAATAAATAATTAAAAATCAAAAATTAAAAATGTATATTGTGTATACCTATATATAATAATACTATATTGTAAATATATAAATTATATTTCAAAAAAATAAATAAAAATCACAAAAAAATAGTTTAAAAAACATGTTTTAAGTTTTTCGAAAATAATTCATTTATTATTTTTTAAATAAATTTTTAAATAAATATTCAATGGTGCGCTCTGATTGGTCCACGGGGGATATTGACCCCCGGTCAACTCCCCCCCTTGGACCACTAGCCTGCGGATCCTGCGCTCTGACCCGACTTCGCCTAATTTTTGCGCAGCGATCCGACTACCTCTCTCCTAAACCCCGGGCTCTGATCCTTCCTCTTGCATCCGAGACCCACGCCCGAAATGTTTCCTAGGGGTCCGTGCTTCACCAAGCCGGACCCGACGCCATCTTCTCGGATAAGCAGGAGTATATAGCTCCAGCTCTGCCGCACGATTCACTCTATCTTTGGCCTCATCTTCCATTCCCAGGAACTTCATTCTCTACCCTAGAGTGACAGCTATCGGAGAGGACTGTTGCAGCGAGAAGGGGAAGGTCCCAGCCACTGATCCGACGACAACTCGCCGTCGTGCGCTGCCCAGAGCTGCGCCCGAGCCTCGGGCCTTCGACGACCCTCGAGGCGATGACCAGAGCTCCGCGAGCTCATCCCCAGTCGATCCCACGCATCAGGTAGACTCAATTCTTCCCATATTTCTTGAATTTTCGATTATGCCCAATTCATTCGTTCACCGTCATTCGTCGATTCCGACCATCTCTGTCACCCTATCGATCATCGGACTCGACCATCACAACCACGAGACCTCTCCTCACATTCTGCACCCACTCACACCCCATGTCTCGCCCCGGAGCACGAACTTCGATCTCCACCGTTGTCACCTCGCCGGAGATCATCCGCCTCGCCTCGCCCGACCACCACTCCACCCCTAACTGGGTCGAGGCACATTGCCCTCGACCCAGCAAGCTTTATGTGCTCTTTTTCAGGTCAGAAGAGACCCATCTGAGGGTCTACGCATTCAGGCATAGGGGCCAGCTCCGCCTTCGTCGCCAGGGCCCCTCGGAGCTTCCCGGCATCATCGGAGGAGCTCTTCAGCTGCGGAGCATCGAGGTGAGTCTATTCACATTCTAGCAGCTGCAGCAAAGGTCCAGCGTACCAGTAGTGCTCCGGCGAAGCTCGCCAGCGAGGAGTTCTTCCAGGATCTTCCCCTGTCGTCCGTTCATCCCCGGAGTCCCAGTTCCGATCTGGACCGCACGTTATACGAAGAGGCGCCCCGATAGTCACAACCGTCCGATCTCACACGTGGCTGGCCCTCAGCCGTCTGATCCGAGCCGACTCCTTCGCAGAGGCGCAACGCTCCTCAGCCGTTAGATCGCACCACGTGGCTTGCCTCCAGCCCTCGGATAATAAGGGGTAATTTACCCTTAGGCCCTTTTCCTTTTTATTTTTATTATTTAGTCTTGTAAATATGGAATAGAGTTCTTTTTATTTTGGTTAAATTGCACTTAGAACCTGGACCTTTATTATAGTTGCATTTTCATTCCTGTGTATGTTAGACACGTGCTTCGTCACGTGGATTTTGGTGAATTTGCATTATATGTAGTTTCTGCGTGTTACTGAATGGAATATAGTTTCTAATATTTGCAACCATGCCCCTGTGAATGCTTATATTCGGCATGTGCTGAATTGTCTGGACATTTTGCAATTTCTTCCCTGAACTTTTAGCACATGTTGCTAATAAGTCCCTGGAAGTAATTTTTATTGCATATAGGTCCCTCTGTGCCCAGACCACGTGCAACGCATATGGAGACTTGAACAAATTGCGTGAGGTCCCCCAGTTTCTGAGCTTGTTACTTTTCAGCCCCTGGACTATGTTTTTATTGCGAATAGGTCCCTGTGCACTGGGTGATTATTTTTTATTTAAATAAAATATCAAATTTCACCCAAATCGTGTGAAATTGGATACGTGGCTCCTGCCACTGTGTAAAATTTTCACTAATTTTTGGGTACATTTTTGTGGCTTTTTATTATTTTAAAATTCAAAATCAGTCATTTTTGCCTCTGTCTAGATTAAAATTCCTAAAAAAATATAAAAACCCTTTTAAAAATTCTAAAAAAAATTAAGTTTTGCTTGTTTTTTCTTGTTTGAATTTCTGTGCATTTTTGGCTATTTTTGAATTTTTAAAAAGTTTAAAAATTAAAAACCCTTAAAAGCTCATAAAAATTCTAAACAATCATAGAAAACTCAAAAATTCACAATTTCTTCTCCTAAATTTTCTTCATTGTTTATACTTTTCATAAAAAATACCTCCAGGCTCTTTTAGGACAATTTTATATTTTAAATTGGTCCGTCAAACTTGATTGGACAGTTTTCCTTTATTTCTGCCATCTTTGATTTTTAGAAAATTACATAAAATTATAAAAAATCTCAAAATTCACCAAAAACAGTAAAAAACATATAAAACCTAAATATATTTTTGTTTGAATTTTTGGATCATTTTTGAGTATTTAAATAATTGGTTGAAGTTGATTATTTTTGCCTTTGTATCATTTTTTATTATTAAAAATTTCAAAAAAATATAAAAATATTAGAAACCACCAAAAAAATGTTGTTTTTATTTTCTTTTCTTTTTTAGACTGCTTCGTAGGCCGCGAGGCCACTCGTGCTCCTCGAGACCGACCCTGGGAGCTATACCAGGTTAATCACCTAGCTAGGACCGCGATTTTAGTTTTCATTGTTTTTCTCTCTTTGTTTGGTGGTCCGATTTTGTTTCTTGATCGAGCTCTGAGTCCCCGAGTGACTGAGGTCGCAACGACCTTAGTGAGTCCTTTACCTTAGTCTATCGGGCGGCTCATCAGAATGGCGTCGTGCCGGGGAGCACGGCTTAGTAGTCCATTTTGTTTCTTTAATTTTTACTTTCTTTTGATTTTCACGGATTTCCGTGACTTTTTCTTCGTCTGCGGCTTTTCGCGGCTTTTTTCCTTTCTTTTATTTTTATTTTTCTTTTATTTTCTTTTATTTTGTTTTCTTTTGTTTTTGGTTGTTTTTGAGTGTTTCTTTTTATTTCTATTTTTGCACATATACCCTTTTTCTTATTTTATCTGCTTTATTTGCTGGTTTGACACTTTGTTGTTTTGTGCGAGGGCCCGAGGACCGAGGCGGCTCTTCTCGAAGAGCCGGCGCAACCGCGGCAATCGGAGGCAGCTCCCTTCTGCACGAAGCCGCAGGAGAGCGCAAGGAGGCAGCAGAGTGCGGGCGTAGACAGTTTAGAGTAGTTTTTATTTCCTGCTCATTTGAACTATTGTTGTGATAAAACAGGGACAGGACACTTAGACTCTCGGGGTATGTTTCACCGAGCACCGGTGTGCTCGGGGGACCCCTCACCTTTTTCGCGGTTTTCTAGCGGCTTTTATCGTGGTTTCTTTTATTTCCTGCCTATTCAGTTTCTCGCGGATTTCAGCCCCTATCCTTAGGATTTTTGTTTGACTGTGACGTAAATAAATAGGATCCAAACACCTTAATAACTTTGCATGTACCTATAGATCGATTAATTAGACCTAAATAAAAAGATTAATAAAAAGACTATTTGGTCACCTGAGGGGTCACGCGCCGCTAGAGGTTGTATACATCGCTGGTAGGACCCGTTGTGGCGGGCACCAATCGGCATCCGAGACCAGACACCGACCCCTCTTGATTGACCACTTAGCCACCGTTCTGTCGAGTAGAACTGCTTGCTTAGGGTTCAGATTTCCGCTGGCATCATTCAGTTAGTTTTATTTCTGTCTTTCAATTCTGCACGGATCATTTTGCATGTACAATGCTGGAGTCAGGTACGCATTTCTTACTCTGCATGCATCATTGATTTCACGCGCATCGACTTTTTCGACTTCTCCCCCTGATTTTTGGACTTAAATAACCAGGAGAATCGAAAAATTCGTTAGGCATTTGTTTTTATTTGAAAAATATCTAAAAATTCAAATCATATAATTTGGGACTGTTAACTCTATTTGACCCTAAAGACACCACACCAGAAAAACTTGTCTTGTGGAGAGCAACCCCCTCCTTGTCGGGTTTGCATGTGCGAGAGAGTGACCCGCACCCTAGGATAGAGCCATATCTGAACCTCCTTCAGACTATTGCTTATGGGCTAGTCGTTCTCTGATGAGCGACCTGAAGGCTAGGGTATAGGTGCTAAAGTGGTCGTTGCGACCCACGCGATCAAGTCGGCTCAAACAAGAAAAAAAATGAACCACTAGTGGAAATAAAATCGATCAAACACGAATAGCGGTCCTGCTGTGGGATTAACCTGGTATAGCACCCAGGGTCGAACTCAAGGAGCACGGGTTGGCCGAGAGGCCTATGAAGTAGTAAAAAGGAAGAAAATAAAAGAACAAAATATTTTTAGTGGTTTTTGAATATTTTTATATTTTTTGGATTTTTAAGTAATTAAGAAAATAAGAAAAACAAAGAAGGCACACACTTCAACAAATTATTAAATGCACAAAAATTCAACCAAAAATTCAAACAAAAATATTTTTATGTATTATATATTTTTTAGTGTTTTTGATGAATTTTTGAGAATTTTCTGATGTTTATTTAATTTTCTAAAAATCAAAAAGTTAAACAAATAGTGGGTACTGTCCAGCCGAGCCAAAAAGCCCTAGATAAAATATCTAAGAGCCTCAAAATGGCCTGGAGGTAATTTACCTGTAAAGAAGATGAAACAAGGAAAATTTAGGTACCACTTTTATTATTTTTGGATTTTTAATTTATTTACTAGAATTTTTATAGGTTTTTGAGTGTTTTTAAGTTTTTAGTGGTTTTCAGCAATGAAAAATAGCCAAAATTGGCTAGAAAATCAAACTAAGTAAAACAAACAGTGGGTAATTTTTATAGAATTTTTAAATGAGTTTTAATATTTTTTTATGATTTTTCAAGTTAAACAGTGACAAAAATGAAGGTTTTTGATTTTTTAAAATATCAAACTAAATAAAAAATGTCCTCAAAAATCCACAAAAATCCTACATCATGGCAGGAGCCATGTGTCAAATTCTCGTTGGATTTGGAGGTGATTTGATATTTTATTCAAAAATAAAAGAGGGGCACTGTGCACAGGGACCAAAGTGCAAATACCTGAAGTTCTGGGGGGTCTGGTGTAATTTTCCCAGCAAAACACGCGCCACGCGCGTGCCTGGGGCACTCAAGGACCCAAATGTAAGAAAAATAAGTCCCGAGGACTTATTGGTAACATGTACCAAAAGTCTAAGGTCTTATCTGCAAATAACCCAAAATAAAACGCACATGCTGGAATATATCACGCACAGGGGTATAAATGCAAATAAGAGAAGCTTTTCATTCATTCAATAACATCCAGAACTACAGGGGGGTCTACTGCAAATATCCCAGAACAACACGTGACGAAGCACGTGGCATACAACACACAGGAGTATCTAAGCAATTAAAATAAAGCACGGGGTCCACTATGCAAATTAACCTAAAACTTAACAACTAAGTTCTATATTTAAAGGACTAAAACAAAATAACAAAACAAGATAGGGCCTAAGGGTAAATTACCCTTTATTATGCGGTTAGGCTGGATGCGCGCCACGTGTAGATCTGACGGCAGCGAACGGCGGGCGCTCCAGATGTCGCCTCCTCAGATCGATTGATGCTGGACGCTCCGGAGATGAACGGCTCTGATTGAAACTGGAGCGGGAGGGGCGATCGGACGGCGATGGAGGATGCTGGAAGAACAAGTCCCCGGCGAGACTCGCCGGGCTCGTGCGTGCGCGGTGCTCCTCCTTGGAGCCCTCTGAAGGTCGGAGAAGAATCGTGGAAGGCCCCCGCGTCTTCCGGTGGACTCCGATGATCGAGCCAAGCTCCGAGGAGCTCGGGCGAGGTCGGCGGAGCTCGGTCTCCTGGCTGGATGACGAAGGGCCTCAGATGGCCCTCGTTTCGACCTGAGAAATGAACCAGAAGACTCACGGGTCGAGGGCAAATTGCCTCGACCCGGTTAAGCGAAGTGGGGGTGACTGATGCGTCGGGATGGCGAGCTCCGGTGAAGTTGGGGGACGGAGGAGCTCGGTTCCCAGCTCCTGTGCGAGCTGGGTTGAGTGGATGGGTGTAGAAGGTGCGTCGGAGAGTGGCGGATGTGAATGTCGATTCCGATGATCGATAGGGGTGACGGAGTGGTCGGAATCAAAGAAACGCGGTGGCGGAGCGATTCAGGCGTAAACTGAAATTAAAGGAAAAGATAGGCTATCGGAGCTACCTGGGTGGTCGGAGAGACTGGGGAGGAGCCACTGATGCTCCTGGTCGTCGCCTCGAGGATCGTCTCGCTCCGAGGCTCGAAGCTCACGCTGGTGGCAGAGCTACGGCGGCTGGGCTCGCCGGATCGATGGAATCACCTCCTCTCCTCGCTTCAACAGGCTCAGACGCGAGCTGTCACCTCACGCACTCTCTGGAGCTCACTGGAGAACGAAGCAAATGGCCAAAGATGGAGCAAATGGGTGGCGGAGCTACAGCTTTATACGGCTAGGAGAGGTCCGGGCGTGCTTGTCAGAGCACGGATCCCTATAACCCACCCCGGGCGTGGATCATGGTCGATCAATCTCGGATTAGGACCCGGGGTTAGGTGGAATGATGATCGGGTCGAGCGGGCCAAAATTGGAGAAATCGGGTCCACGACCCAGATCCGCGGGAGGTGGTCCTGGGGGGGGTAGTTGACCGGGCGGTCAACATCCCCAGGACCCAATGGAAATCGGCCACGTGGCTGAATCTTGAAGCTCAAAATTAAGGTAGCGAATGGACGAATTTGCAAAAACTTAAAACATGAAATATTTTTATTTTATTTTTTTTCTATTTTTTAGTGATTTTTAATTAATTTTTGGAAATAAAAATAAGCTATATACATAGTATGTACTATATAGGTATATGTACACAATTAAGGTTTTTGATTTTTTTGATTTTTAATTATTATTTTTATGCAATTTTATTCCTATTTTATATTTTATTTATTTTCATTATAAAATAAGGAATAAAAGGGTATTTTTATTTCATTTTTAATATATATATATACATAGGTAAAATAAATATATATGTACATCTATATACATGGTATATGTACAATGTATTTTTGTATTTTTAATTTTGATATTTTTATTTTATTTTTGTTTTAATTGTTTTTATTTTATTTATTTACAATACATAACATAAAATATTTACAAAAATTATAAAAGTTAATTTTAAATATTTACAAGACTGAATAAATATGTATGTGAGGCTATGTACAAGGTGACTATACAAGAGGTGTTTTTGTTTCCTTTTTAGTTTTTAAATTTTTTTCTTTTGATTTTATAATTTATAAATATATACAAGTATTTACAAGCATATTTTTGGTGAGGAAAATATTTTTATAATATTTACATAAATATTTACATATGAGCCCCTATCTCCCTCTACTTTGGCTTTTATGCGGTCAGGCCCATGCTGAGCCCTCCCTTGGGTTAGGTTGCTCAATATTTATTCTAAATATTTCCCTCTTTTTCTTTTTAATCTTTATTCTTTTATTTTTGCACAAAAACATGCTAATTATAGGTTTTTACACAATGCATGCTTTTGGTAATTAATCCTATTTACACATATCTACATGTATTTGCAAAGGTTTTTGTAGCTAAAATATAAGAATAAAGAGTGATGAATGAGTATTCATCACCCCCCTATACTTAAATTTGCTAGTCCCTTAGCAAACACTTATTTGAAAAAGAAGTGAAAAAGAAAGAAGGAAAGAAAAAGAAAAAGAGGATGTACAAGGATCAAGGTTGATTATTAAACTTGCCTTCATTAAATTGGGGTATGGAGCTCGATCAGATCTTTGGATTATTAATGTGTCGGAACCTTATTTAGACTTAAGCTTAAAACCCCACAGCCTCTAAGTTCCACTAATCTATAACCAAGACTCCTCAATGCTCCAGATCAGAACAAGTCATCAATCACAAACCCTGAAGACCATGAATCTTTTCTTGTCTTGTGAATGTGAAGTCTAAGCTCTCCACCTCAGAAATGGCAACTTGACAACCCTCCCCAACAAGGTAACTCTATGACCTCAATCTGGCCACTCTTTCCTCGAGAAGCGGGGTATTCCCTTCTAAGTTCAAGTTCAACCGGCTCAAGAAGAGGAGGAAGAAGAAGAGAATGGGTCAAGGCCAGTGTAGCCAAGTACCCTTGGGAGCTTGACCAGTGTAGCCAAGTCTCCCTGCTGCAAGCTACAACAGGTGGAACATGAAATCAAGCTTTGCTTATTGCACTCTATATACATACTCCGGTGGGATTATCATTTTCTATCAGACCCACCACTTTTTTGGAGTTCTTTTCTTTTGAACATTTTTTTTGAGTGCATCTGTACAACATATACATGTGCAGCATATATACAAGGAGTTTTTCCTCTTGAGCCAGTAGACTATCCCTCTTTTGAAGCTTTATTGCAACCCACAACTCCCGTCGTTAGACCTCATGGCAACCAGACCAAGTTGAGACGCACTTCCTTCACTAAAAGAAGAAGAGAGGTTCCGCCTAGAAGTACTACCCTCATATGCTACCCCAAGTCAAGGAAGACTGCCTCCTCACCACCTCATCCGTAGAGAGCTCGGTGCATAGTGCTGGTGTCCAAGTAAAGCCATAATCTATATGAGTCATGTGTTGTTGTTAAGTGCTCTACTTATGCTCATTGAGACGACATGTGATCATAGCCGAGTGGACTCAAAGAATTAAGTCACCATGGACCTGAAAAAGCCTTAAACCTAAGCCCTATAAGGTTCCTCTTAGAAGTTAGGTGGATTAAGATCTTAATCAAGCTTCATTTCTCAATTTGATTCCAGGCTAGTTTAAATGTCAACTATCATCCAGAAAAACCATATACATATGTACAAAAGATGCTTATTTACACAAAGTTTACAATCATGTAAAATTTTTGAAAAATGTTTTGAAATCATGAATGGATGATGCATGAAGTGTAAGTTTTGCAAACAGATATTTACACACATTTACACAAGATTTTTGCAAACTTTTGATTTTCAAAACATTTTGGAAAAATTTTGTACTATATACATAATTTTGATAAGAAAATATTTACACAAACTTTACACAAAAGATTTTTGGAATCATTTTTACAAAAATAATTTGTACACTAGCTATTTATGTGCAAATAAAAGAAGTTTATGTACATGAAAATTTTTAATTTTTGTGGTTTTTAGCCATTTTATTTTATTTATTAACACACTCACACAAAGTACGAGTTATGGCTAAAGTATATATGAAATATATACACACCCCCCTATACTTAGCTCGAACGATGTCCTCAGAGTCAAGAGCGATGAAGAAGACATAACTCGTACCAGGTATAGGGAAACGAAAAGAAAGGCTATATACAAAAAAAAGAAGAAGGAAAATAGAAAAGTCAAGAGGATCTCGGGTCTTCCCCCTATACTTAGGATTAAATAATCCTAAGTATAGCAGGCTGTTTACTAAGGGAAAACCGAGTGGAGAATGTACAGGGTCTACCCCCCTATACTTAGGGTGAAATATCCCTAAGTATAGGTAGCAAAACAGGGGTAGGCAGAAACAAAAGAAATACCCAAAAGGTCTCGCATCCCCCCTATACTTAGGGTAAAGTGCACCCTAAGTATAGCATAATCACAAGATGAAGAAAGGTATGTGGGACTCAAGAATGTAGTGATATAGACATCTGGATCTATACAAGGCGGAAGAACAGTGAAACTCAGGCGTGAGATGCATTAGATGTGAGTCAAAGACCACATCTCACGCAAAGTGAATCGGGGCAAGATCAACGACTCGCGGCTCATGATCTAGAAATGGCTTGAGCCGCTGGTCGTTCACTCGAAAGGTACTCTCAGAAGACAACTCAGATATATCGATGCTACCGTTGTCGTGTACCTTTCTGACCAAGTAGGGTCCCTTCCATTTGCTCTGTAGCTTCCCCGGAAATAATCGTAGCCTCGCATCAAACAGCCATACTCTCTGACCAATCTCAAAATGCTTGTGGCTGATATGAGAATCATGCCACTCCTTCACTTTCTCCTTATAATGTAGGCTGTTTGAGAACGCTGCATCTCGAAGCTCCTCCAAGGCGGCTAACTCTGCCCTCCTCTGGTCTCCCATACCATCTGGATCCATAAGAATATCTGTAACTGCCCAAAGTGACTTGTGCCTCAGCTCAACAGGTAAATGGCACGGCTTGCCATATACGAGGCGAAAGGGAGATGTGCCCAATGGTGTCTTGAAAGACGTCCTATATGCCCACAAGACCGAGTCCAGAAGCTGTGACCAATCCTTTCGGTCAGGGCGGACGACTTTCTGCAGTATAGTCTTGATCTCCCTATTCGACACCTCGGCTAGACCATTCGTCTGTGGATGGTAAGGTGTGGCAACACGATGGTCTATACCGAACTCGCTAGCAAGGGCCTTCACCTGGTCGTTGATGAAGTGAGATCCCCCATCAGAAATTAGAACTCGTGGAACCCCGAACCGCGTGATGATATGCTTCCTCAAAAATCTGCAAACTGTCCTCGCATCAGCGGCTCGGGCGGGGATAGCCTCCACCCAACGACTAACATAATCTACGGCCAACAGAATGTACTCAAATCCCTGACTCTTAGGGAATGGACCCATGAAATCGATGCCCCATGCGTCAAAAACCTCACAGAAGTGAATGGGCTGCATCGGCATCATATCACGCTGTCCACAAGTGCCCATCCTCTGACAGTCAGTACACCTCTTCACGAACTCATCTGAGTCCTTAAAGAGGGTAGGCCACCACAAGACGGATTGGAGCACTTTCTGCGCCGTTCTCCTCCCAGAATGATGTCCTCCTGCCTCAAGCTTGTGGCAGTAAGTGAGGACGCTATGGTGTTCCTCCTGAGGAATACACCGACGCCAGACGCTATCCCCTCCTTCGTGGTAAAGGATGGGATCCTCCCAGTGGTAGGACTTGGCCTTAGCAAGGAAGGTCTCAAGCCTCTGCCTGGGCCAATCTTGTGGGACTTTCCCAGCAACGAGAAAGTTCACAATATCGGCGTACCACGGGAGTGAGGCGATAGCAAGGATCGCCTCATCTGGGAATGTATCTCGAATAGGGCCAATCTGCTCAGTCTCCTCAGGCTGCTCTAAACGGGAGAGATGATCCGCCACCACATTCTTGACTCCAGGCTTATCCTTGATCTCAATATCGAACTCCTGGAGTAGAAGGATCCATCTAGTCAGTCTGGCCTTGGCATCCTTCTTTGCCATGAGGTACCTGATGGCGGTGTGATCTGTGTACAAAGTCACTCTAGATCCAATGATATACGATCTGAACTTATCTAGGGCGAACACTACGGCTAGCATCTCCTTCTCTGTAACCGTGTAATTCCGCTGGGCGGAATCCAATGTGCGGCTAGCGTAGTGAATGGCAAATGGAACTCCATCCCTCCTCTGTCCCAGCACTGCCCCTACGGCAAAATCGGAGGCGTCCGTCATGATCTCGAATGGGAGAGACCAATCAGGCGGCTGGAGGACAGGATCCTCAATAACACACTGCTGGAGAGTCACGAAGGACGAAAGACACTTGTCATCGACAAGGAACTCGGTGTCTTTCGTCAAGAGGTCAGTCAACGACCGGGCAATCCTGCTGAAATCCTGAATAAATCTCCTGTAAAATCCAACGTGCCCCAGGAATGACCGTAGCTGCCTCAGATTGGACGGCGGTGCGAGTTTCCTAATGACATCAACCTTGGCCGGATCAACTTCCATGCCCCTGTTGGAGATGATATGGCCAAGCACCGTCCCTTGAGTCACCATGAAGTGACTCTTCTCCCAAGATAGAACCAAATGGAACTCAATACATCGCTGGAGTACTCGGTCTAGGCAGTCAAGACAGGAGTCGAATCCGTCGCCGTAGACCAAGAAATCGTCCATGAAGACCTCCAAACACTCCCCTACCATGTCCGAAAAGATCGACAGCATGCACCTCTGAAAAGTCGCAGGGGCATTGCATAGCCCAAATGGCATGCATCGAAAGGCATTTGTACCAAAGGGAGAGGTAAAGGTGGTCTTCTCCTGATCCTCAGGAGCGATGGCCACCTGGTTGTAGCCCGAGTACCCATCCATGAAGCAATAATGGCTCTTCCCTGCCAGTCTCTCAATGATCTGGTCAATAAAAGGCAGGGGAAATGGTCCTTCTTGGTGGCCTGGTTGAGTCTCCTGTAGTCAACACAGACCCTCCAAGAGGTGGGTACCCGTGTAGCAATCTCCTCTCCCGACTCACTGATCACAGTCGTGATGCCCGTCTTCTTGGGCACCACATGCAAGGGGCTGACCCACTTGGAGTCGGAAATGGGATAAATAAAATCTGCACTCCACCATTTTGATATTTCCTTCATCACGACCTCTCTCAGGTTGGGGTTCAGTCGCCGCTGGAACTCACGCGACGGCTTCGCCCCCTCCTCGAGATAGATATGGTGGGAGCACACTGATGGACTAATCCCATGGAGATCTGCTACGCTCCATCTGATTGCCTTGCGGTTCTTTTCAAGAACCCCCATCAAACGGGATTCTTGCTCTCCAGTTAAATCGGCGGAGATGATGATTGGGTACATCTGTGGCTCGCCCGCAAGGAACTGATACTTCAGTGAAGTAGGGAGCGGCTTCAGCTCTGGAAGGCTGGGTGCTGGCAAATCTGGCTGCGGAAGGAAATGAGTGAATGCTGCTAAGTCTGCCAAATCTGCCTGGGAGAAAGAAAGTGAACTCTCGCAAACTGGATCTGGAGAAGGCTGCTCAACTGCACTGTCTCTGATCTGCTCTGCATCTACCTCCTCCTCATCTGTAGGCTCAAGTGGACTCAAGTCTGGCATCTGATCATCACAATCTGCCCAATCAGACTCTGAATCCGAGGGATCTGCATCAACCTCGGTGCCATCAGTACCACCGTAACACAAGGTGGCCTCAGCACCACCATCACTGATAGTCGTGTCACGATCAGGGACCGGCTCTGCTGCCTCTGTGGTATCCTGAACCAGGGCTGTGCTCTCCAGACTCTCCTCTGCTATCATCTCGGCATCAGTTGTATCTGAAAATAAGAGGATGGCCTGTGCTGCAGGATCTGCCCATGCTGCCTCGTCGTCTGTGATCACAAAATCACAGTCCTGGTGGATGTCTGGCTCTGCGTCTGTCAGCTGCTCTGAATCGGTGCTGGCCTCTGAGCGTGCTCTCTCTCTAGCTCTGTAGTCCTCGACCGTCTCTATTTGTATACTCTCACCCTCGACGCGAAAGTACACCTTCCCGCTGTCATGATCAGTCACCGCCTTGGCTGTGGCCAAGAACGGACGACCAAGGATGATGGGGGTATCGGTCACTGAATCAGGGATCTCCATGTCCAACACTACGAAGTCCACGGGGAATTTCAGGCCCTGAATCGTGACGATAACGTCTCGTAACAACCCCTTCGGCCTCTTGACAGATCGATCAGCGAACTGAAGTACTGTCCTGCTCTGTCGAAGAGTGCCCAACTCGAAGCGGTCGAGAAGTGCTGCCGGAAGTAGGTTGATCGACAATCCGCTATCTAATAGAGTTCGGTCGAACCTCTGCTCACTAATCTGGCATCTAACATACGGGGCCCCTGAATCTGGCCTCTTGGCTGGCAGACGGTTCTGGATCGCAAAATACGTGGCTTTCGTCAGCACATGAATCTCTGAAGTGTGGTTCCTCCTCCTCCTCCTGACTGTGGTCCTATCTCTCAAAGATCGCTGAAGAAGGGGGATGTGCTGCAAAGCCTCCTGGAGGGTCAGCTGGATGTGGAATCTATCGATCATGCTCTGACTGAACTCCTCCTGCTCTCTCTTTTTTGGATCATTTTCTTTTTTCTTTCTCTTCCCCATCTGAAGGGCTCTAGGGAAGGGGATCACAGGGTCCTTCGCAGATGAAGGACTAGGAAAAGGCCTAGACGGCTCGACGGCCGGATCCACACATACATCACTCGCCACAGTGGGACCAGAAGAAACTAAACCTTTTCCTTTATTCACAACAGTGTTCAGAGATACATCAACACGGGGAAAGACAACATCTCTATCAAAACAAACACCGGTGGCCTCAATACCACCACGGGCTGGCTCTGCTGCTGCTGTTGCTGGACGTCTCGCGGCATCAGTACCGCGGGCTGGCTCGGCTAAACTGGTGGCGTCAGTACCACCTCCTCGAACTGGTGAAGCGGCGGCCTCAGTACTGCCGGTGGAATCAGCATCCTTGGTGGCGTCAGTACCACCATCATCATCATGTGCGGCCTCAGTACCGCTCTCCTCCTCTTCATGTGGCGCCCTGGAAGTATCCTCGTGGTGTAGCTCAGATGAGGCGCCGCTGCCTGCTAGTGTCCTACCGCTCCTAAGTGTAACAAAATCAGCATCAAATAGATCCGAAGATGTATCATTAAATGGGTCACTAGGAGTGGCATGCTCAGTAGAAACTACCTGCTCAGACTTCCTCTTGAGGCTATTGGGGTTCGGCTCAATCTGTGCAGGGATGGCGGCCTTCCCTCTCACCAGGTCCCGCATCTCCTGGCGGAACTCGTCCATCTCCCGTCGAAAAGTAGCCTGCTGATCCGTGAGGAGGCGGGCGATGTCATCCAAGGCGGGGCTCTCGTGGGAGCCCGACGGGTAGCCTCTCTGGTGCTGAGGCTGCTGGAACTGCTGGTGGTGCTACTGAGAGGGGTAGGAAGAGGGATGCTGCTGGTATGCTGGGTGAGCCTGCTGCTCACGTCTCCAAGGCTGTCCCTGCTGCTGATAGGGACGAGGACCGAAGGACGAAGGCAGGTGTGACTGATATGCTGGGGGCTGCTGCTGCGGCTGATGATCTCTATGCTGGGCGTACTGCCCTCCCTGACCGGCTGGCTGCTGCTGGGGCTGGGTACCTCCACTCCCCCACCTGAATCCGGGATGGTCTCGTCGGATCCCAGGCTGGGGGCGGTCATACCAAATCCCGTTGACATCCATCAACGGCTCTGCATCATAGGGGGCTGGCGGGAGTACTGCCAGAGGCTGATCCGACTGGTAGACCACCATCTGCATGTCTGGAGATGGTGGGGACTGGTAGGTGGGCTGCGGCTGCTGGTACGGCTCCGCCTGTACAAGATGAACCTGTCTAGGCTGCTGTAGGGAGCTGGAGCACTGGGACGAGCTGCTGCTGCCGCCGGAGTCGCCTCGCGACTGAAGACGGGGCTGTGAAGCCGTCTGCGCCTCCTGGAGACACATGAGCTGGGTCTTCATGTCGCTCAGAGTCTGTGCCATCTGCTCCATCTGCGTGATGCTCTGGCATTGCTTCTTCTCAATCAGCTCCATGCGGTCCAACTTCTCGCTGATAATACCCATATCCGCAGCGGATGACTCTGCCTGCGCTGCTGCAACTGCGGATGAACTGGATGGACCTGCATCGACCCGTGCTATCCGCTGGTACTGCACGGGTCCTGGCTGCTGTTGGGGTCTCTGTGTGTACAACCGGGTCTGGGACATCACCATGTAATTCTCAGCCATCTCCTCGAAGATGGCCCAGACCTGGTCGTGGTCCTTGGCAAAGTAGAACCCGCCGCAAGAAGCATTCACCAGGCCCTGGAGCTCTGGTGTCAACCCGCTGAAGAAGCTCTGCACTAGGTTCGGCTTCGTGATGTCGTGGTGCGGGCATCTGTCTGTGAGCTCTCTAAACCTCTCCCATGCCTCGTGAAATTGCTCATTGGGGAGCATGGAGAAGTTGCTGATCAGGGCCCTCGCTGCATTCGTCCGTCCGAGTGGATAGTACTTGTTCAAGTACTCGGTGCGGAGCTGCTCCCAGGTGTAGACAAACTTCCCCAAATGCTTCAGCCAGGTGGCTGCTCTGTCTGCTAGTGAGAAGGGGAAGGCAATCATCCGAATCGTATCCTGGTCCACATGACGGTCGTGGACAGTACTGCAAATCATCAGAAACTCCTGGAGGTGGAGGTGGGGCTCCTCGGTGGCCAGTCCGTGAAAACGGGGAAGCATCTGCAGGGTGTTCGGGGGAAACTTGAAGTCCCCCACGATCGCAGGTACCACCACCCAATGGTGCATCAGTGTAGATCCGGGGTTGTGCAACTCCCGCATCGGTCTCGGTGGTCCTCCTGCCGCGGCGGCTGCCGCTGCGGCGGCGGCTGCTGCTGCTGCTGCTGCGGCTCGTGCCTCTGCATCTGGTCCGTCCTCAGGCTCGCTCTGATCTCTCTCTGCTCTGAGGCGCTCCAACTCTCTCCTCATCTCAATCATAAACGCTCCCTGATCCCTCAGCTGCTGCTGCACTGTCTCCAACGAGGCGATCAGGGTGGAGTTGATCGCTCCCTGGTCCATCACAATGTGCTCGGTCCTGGAGCGGTCCTCTGAACTGTCGGTCATGACGTCTACTGCAAAATCAAATGAGCCCAACTCAGGTGCTGTCAAATCTATCAATCTCTCCTCGAGCTCATGTCTCTCAGGTCCGAAAGAAAGGGGGTCGAGGGGGAACAGGGCGGAGTCGTACTCGGGCTCGGAGAGCTGGTCTTGGCTCTCGCGGGCCAACCTAGATGATTGGGCAGACGTGCCCGAAAGCGGTGCAGCCAGAGGCTGCCTAAGAGAGCGTCTACCCATCATCTTGATCTGGCGAGTAAGGCGGATGAGATCTGGAGAAACTATGATCACAAAACAAACCCCCAGTTCACCAACGCAACGCGAGCTGAAGACCGTGAAAATTCGGTCAAATTATCTTGTCAGTTTTATTAGGTGAACACACAAAATATCAGAGCGCTTACGTGACCTGTTAGGATACCCGATGCTACCCCAACCGACTAGCCCTCACGGAAGAGTCGGTAATCAGTCGGGACTAGCACCGGAGGGCTCTACCTAGGGTGCGGGTCACTCTCTCGCGCATCCAAACCATACAATGAGGGGGTTGCTCTCCCCAAGACAAAAATTTTTAGGGTGAGCGTTTTTTTAAGATCAATAGTGTTAACCAGTCCCAATTTTATGGTTTCTCTTTTTAATCTTTTTCAAATAAAAACAAACGGCCTAACGAATTTTTCGGTTCTCCTGGTTATTTAATCCAAAACAGGGGGAGAAGACAAAAAAGCCGATGCGTGATGAAATCAATGATGCGTGCTGAGTAAGAAATGCGTACCTTGCCTCCAGCACTCTACATGCAAGTGATCCGCGCAGAATTTAAAAACTGAAAAGAAACTACCTATATGATGCAACGGGAAAGTCGGGTCCTAGATGAGCAATTTCTAGCGCAAGAACCGTCTAACCGGTCACCGACCTCCAAGCCAAAGAGTCCGGTCTTGGCCCGTCCCTCCTCTGTCCGACAAATCGGGGGTAGGAGAAAGCGCTTTACAGGATGGGCTGCGGCACGTAGGCTACGAAGGAGATGATTCGGTTATTTTTATTAATGATTTTTAGTAGGTCCAATTAACGCACTATAGGAACATGCAAGCAGTTAGGTGTGGGGATCCTACTAATTACGGCACAAGCAAGTATAAATTCCTAAGTCTAGGGGCTCGAGCAAAAACCGTGTAAACACCGGAAAAGGTAGTAAGAAAATAAAAAGAAAACCGCGTAAAAGCCGCGAAAAACTCCTAAGGGTCCCCCGAGCACACCGGTGCTCAGCGAAACAGACCCGCTAAGTCACAAGTCCACAAATGTCTAAGTCCTGAGAGTCCCTGTATTATTACAATAATTAATGAAAATAAAGAGAAAAATCCTCTCCCACTCAACTCTCTCTCTCACTCTCTCCTGCGGCTCCGCGAAGAAAGGAGCCGCCTCTGAATCCCGCGGTTGCGTCGGCTTATCGAAATCGGCCGCCTCGGTCCTCGGGCCCTCGCAAGAAAAGGTTGAGTGGTCAGAACCATATAATCAAATAATAACAAAAGAAAAAGAAATGGAAATGAAAATAAGGATATTTATGCAAAAATGCAAAATAAAATGAACACTCAAAATAAAACAAAAACAAAAATAAATGAAAAAGAAAATAAAGCAGAATAAAACAAAAATAAAATATAGACAAAAGCCACGAAAAAGCCGCGAGCTCTGAAAGAGTCGCGAAAAGCCGCGAAAACAAAAACGAAGATAAAAACAAAACTACTAAGCCGTGCTCCCCGGCAACGGCGCCATTCTGATGAGCGACTTGAAGGCTAGGGTATAGGTGCTAAAGTGGTCGTTGCGACCCACGCGATCAAGTCGGCTCAATCAAGAAAAAAATGAAACACTAATGGAAATAAAATCGATCAAACACGAATAGCGGTCCTGCTATGGGATTAACCTGGTATAGCACTCAGGGTCGAACTCAAGGAGCACGGGTTGGCCGAGAGGCCTACGAAGTAGTAAAAAGGAAAAAAATAAAAGAACAAAATTTTTTAGTGGTTTTTGAATATTTTTATATTTTTTTGGATTTTTAAGTAATTAAGAAAATAAGAAAAACAAAGAAGGCACACACTTCAACAAATTATTAAATGCACAAAAATTCAACCAAAAATTCAAACAAAAATATTTTTATGTATTTTATATTTATTAGTGTTTTTGATGAATTTTTGAGAATTTTCTGATGTTTATTTAATTTTCTAAAAATCAAAAAGTGAAACAAACAGTGGGTACTGTCCAGCCGAGCCAAAAAGCCCTAGATAAAATATCTAAGAGCCTCAAAATGGTCTGGAGGTAATTTATCTGTAAAGAAGATGAAACAAGGAAAAATTAGGTACCACTTTTATTATTTTTGGATTTTTAATTTATTTACTAGAATTTTTATAGGTTTTTGAGTGTTTTTAAGTTTTTAGTGGTTTTCAGTAATGAAAAATAGCCAAAATTGGCTAGAAATTCAAACTAAGTAAAACAAACAGTGGGTAATTTTTATAGAATTTTTAAATGAGTTTTAATATTTTTTTATGATTTTTCAAGTTAAACAGTGACAAAAGTGAAGGTTTTTGATTTTTTAAAAATATCAAACTAAATCAAAAATGTCCTCAAAAATCCACGAAAATCCTAGACCATGGTAGGAGCCATGTGTCAAATTCTCGTTGGATTTGGAGGTGATTTGATATTTTATTCAAAAATAAAAGAGGAGCATTGTGCATAGGGACCAAAGTGCAAATACCCGAAGTTCTGGAGGGTCTGGTGCAATTTTCCCAGCAAAACACGCGCCACGCGCGTGCCTGGGGCACTTAGGGACCCAAATGTAAGAAAAATAAGTCTCGAGGACTTATTGGTAACAGGTACCAAAAGTCCAAGGTCTTATCTGCAAATAACCCAAAATAAAACGCACATGCTGGAATATATCACGCACAGGGGTATAAATGCAAATAAGAGAAACTTTTCATTCATTCAATAACATCCAGAACTACAGGGGGGTCTACTGCAAATATCCCAGAACAACACGTGACGAAGCACGTGGCATACAACACACAGGGGTATCTAAGCAATTAAAATAAAGCACGGGGTCCACTATGCAAATTAACCTAAAACTTAACAACTAAGTTCTATATTTACAGGACTAAAACGAAATAACAAAACAAGACAGGGCCTAAGGGTAAATTACCCTTTATTATGCGGTTAGGCTGGATGCGCGCCACGTGTAGATCTAACGGCAGCGAACGGCGGGCGCTCCAGATGTCGCCTCCTCAGATCGGACGATGCTGGATGCTCCGGAGATGAACGGCTCTGATTGAAACTGAAGCGGGAGGGGCGATCGGACGGCGATGGAGGATGCTGGAAGAACAAGTTCCCGGCGAGACTCGCCGGGCTCGTGCGTGCGCGGTGCTCCTCCTTGGAGCCCTCTGAAGGTCGGAGAAGAATCGTGGAAGGCCCCCGCGTCTGCCGGTGGGCTCCGATGATCGAGCCAAGCTCCGAGGAGCTCGGGCGAGGTCGGTGGAGCTCGGTCTCCTGGCTGGATGACGAAGGGCCTCAGATGGCCCTCGTTTCGACCTGAAAAATGAACCAGAAGACTCACGGGTCGAGGGCAAATTGCCTCGACCCAGTTAAGCGAAGTGAGGGTGACTGATGCGTCGGGATGGCGAGCTCCGGCGAAGGTGGGGGACAGAGGAGATCGGTTCCCAGCTCCTGTGTGAGCTGGGTTGAGTGGATGGGTGTAGAAGGTGCGTCGGAGAGTGGCGGATGTGAAGGTCGATTCCGATGATCGATAGGGGTGACGGAGTGGTCGGAATCAAAGAAACGCGGCGGCGGAGCGATTTAGGCGTAAACTGAAATTAAAGGAAAAGATAGGCTATCGGAGCTACCTGGGTGGTCGGAGAGGCTGGGGAGGAGCCACTGATGCTCCTGATCGTCGCCTCGAGGATCGTCTCGCTCCGAGGCTCGAAGCTCACGCTGGTGGCGGAGCTACGGCGGCTGGGCTCGCCGGATCGATGGAATCACCTCCTCTCCTCGCTTCAACAGGCTCAGACGCGAGCTGTCACCTCACGCACTCTCTGGAGCTCACTGGAGAACGAAGCAAATGGCCAAAGATGGAGCAAATGGGTGGCGGAGCTACAGCTTTATACGGCTAGGGGTCCGGCTAGGAGAGGTCCGGGCGTGCTCGTCGGAGCACGGATCCCTATAACCCACCCCGGGCGTGGATCATGGTCGATCAATCTCGGATTAGGACCCGGGGTTAGGTGGAATGATGATCGGGTCGAGCGGGCAAAAATTGTAGAAATCAGGTCCACGACCCAGATCCGCGGGAGGTGGTCCTGGGGGGGTAGTTGACCGGGCGGTCAACATCCCCAGGACCCAATGGAAATCGGCCACGTGGCTGAATCTTGAAGCTCAAATTTAAGGTAGCGAATGGCCGAATTTGCAAAAACTTAAAACATGAAATATTTTTATTTTATTTTTTTCTATTTTTTAGTGATTTTTAATTAATTTTTGGAAATAAAAATAAGCTATATACATAGTATGTACTATATAGGTATATGGACACAATTAGGGTTTTTGATTTTTTTGATTTTTAATTATTATTTTTATGCAATTTTATTCCTATTTTATATTTTATTTATTTTCATTATAAAATAAGGAATAAAAGGGTATTTTTATTTCATTTTTAATATATATATACATAGGTAAAATAAATATATATGTACATCTATATACATGGTATATGTACAATGTATTTTTGTATTTTTAATTTTGTTATTTTTATTTTATTTTTGTTTTAATTGTTTTTATTTTATTTATTTACAATACATAACATAAAATATTTACAAAAATTATAAAAGTTAATTTTAAATATTTACAAGACTGAATAAATATGTATGTGAGGCTATGTACAAGGTGACTATACAAGAGGTGTTTTTGTTTCCTTTTTAGTTTTTAAAATTTTTTTCTTTTGATTTTATAATTTATAAATATATACAAGTATTTACAAGCATATTTTTGGTGAGGAAAATATTTTTATAATATTTACATAAATATTTACATATGAGCCCCTATCTCCCTCTACTTTGGCTTTTATACGGTCAGGCCCATGCTGAGCCCTCCCTTGGGTTAGGTTGCTCAATATTTATTCTAAATATTTCCCTCTTTTTCTTTTTAATCTTTATTCTTTTATTTTTGCACAAAAACATGCTAATTATAGGTTTTTACATAATGCATGCTTTTGGTAATTAATCCTATTTACACATATCTACATGTATTTGCAAAGGTTTTTGTAGCTAAAATATAAGAATAAAGAGTGATGAATGAGTATTTATCATTCTCCAGTGAGGATCGCTCCGGTCTCCGGTAAAGTGGGTCGCGATATCCTTAACAGAGCGAGCCGATCGGGTAGCCGGTAAACGGTCCGCGGCTTGTACTGGCTGGGAAAGATCTAGTTCAGAATCGGGCTAGTCTCCAGGGGGAATCGGATTCCCAACAGGTCACGTAATTGCTCTGCTATTTTGACTTGATCACCTAATAAAAACGGACAAGATAATTGACCGAACTCTTATGGTCTTCAGCTCGCGTTAAGTAGGTGAATCAGGGGTTTGCTTGCTGATCATTGTTGTTTCCAGATCCCATCCGCCCGACTCGCCAAATCAAGATGATGGGCAGAAGGTTCTTTAGGCAGCCTCTGGTTGCACCGTTTCCCAGAACTTCTTCCCGCTCATCTAGGTTGGTTCGCGAGAGCCGAGACCCGCTCTCCGAACCCGAGTTTAACTCCACCCTGTTCCCCCTCGACCACCCTTCTACCATTCCTGAGATGCTAGTGCCAGATGAGAGACCACAGTCAGATGATTTATCGACACCTGAGTTTGGGTCTTTTGCCTTTGCAGAGACCATGGCCGGCAGCAGTGATGATCACACCAGAGGTCCCCATCCAGAGCAGACATTCATCTTGGACCAGGATGCGATCAACTCCACCCTGATCGCCTCCCTCGAGACAGTTCAGCAACAGTTGAGGGATCAGAGAGCCTTCATGATAGAGATGAGGCGCGAGATGGAGAAGATGAGAGCCGACCAAGCCCAGCGCGGCCCAGGAGACGGGCCGATGATACCCGATGATGCTACAGCAGCCGCAACAGTCGCAGCAGCAGCCGTAGAGCCACGGAGACCGATGCGGGAGTTACACAACCCCGGATCGACTTTTGACACATCGTTGGGTCGTACTTCCAGCCATCGTGGGGGACTTCAAGTTCCCCCCGAACACCTTGCAGCTCCTCCCCCGATTCCATGGGCTCGCCACTGAGGAGCCCCATCTCCACCTTCAGGAGTTCTTGATGATCTGCAGCACCGCCCACGACAGACAGGTGGACGAGGATACCATTTGCATGATTGCCTTCCCCTTTTCACTAGCAGACAGAGCAGCCACCTGGATGAAGCATCTGGGGAAGTTTGTCTACACCTGGGAGCAGCTCCGCACCGAGTACTTGAACAAGTACTATCCACTCGGGCGGACGAATGCAGCGAGGGCCCTGATTAGCAACTTCTCCATGCTCCCCAATGAGCAATTCCACGAGGCATGGGAGGGGTTCAGAGAGTTGACAGATAGATGCCCGCACCATGAGATATCGAAGCCAAACCTTGTTCAGAGCTTCTTCTGCGGGCTGACACCAGAGCTACAGGGCCTGGTGAATGCTTCTTGTGGTGGGTCCTACTTCGCCAATGATCATGATCAGGTCTGGGCCATCTACGAGGAGATGGCCGAGAACTATATGGTGATGTCCCAGACCCGACTCTACACACAGGGACGCCCTCAGCCACAGACCGTGCAGTACCAGAGGATAGCACGGGTCAACGTCGGTCCATCCACTTCGTCAGCGGCAGCAGCACAGGCCGAGTCCACAGCCGCTGACATGGGCATCATCAGCGAGAAGCTGGACCGGATGGAGATCATAGAGAAGAAGTAGTGCCAGGGTATCACGCAGATGGCACAGACACTGAGTGACCTGAAGACACAGCTCATGTGTCTCCAGGAGGCACAGACGGCTTCCCAGCCCCGTCTTCAGGCACGAGGCGATCCGAGTAGCACCGACAGCCCGTCCTAACGCTCCAGCCACCAGCAGCCTAGACAGGTACACCTTGTACAGTCAGAGCCGTACCAGCAGCTACAGCCTTCCTACCAGTCACCACCATCTCCAGACACACAGATGGTGGTCTACCAGCCGGATCAGCCTCTGGCCGTACTCCCATCAGCCACCTATGAGCAGGAGCCGTTGATGGATGTCAACGGGATTTGGTACGACTGTCCCTAGCCCGGTATTCGACGAGATCATCCAGGATTCCGTTGGTCAGCCGGAGGTGCCAGTTCCCAGCAGCAGCCTCAGGTTCAGGGTGGCCAGTATGGCCATCAGAGAGATCACCAGCAACAGCAGCCCCTAGTGTACCACCAACAGTAGCAGCAGTCACAGTAGTATGGTCCTCGTCCCTACCAGCAGGGACATTCTTGGAGGCGTGATCAGCCTCAGCCGCAGTATCACCCCCAGTCATACCCTCTCACCTGCAGCACCAGCAGCAGCAGCAACCTCACTACCAGCGAGGCCACCTGTCAGGTTCTCATGGGCCATCCTATGAGAACCCCGCTTTAGATGACATAGCCCGCCTCCTTACCGATCAGCAGGCTACTTTCCGACGGGAGATGGATGAGTTCCGCCAGGAGATGCGGGAGATTGTGAGAGGAAGGCCGCCATACCTGCCCAGATTGAGCCGAACCCGAACAATCTCAAGAGAAGTCTGAGCAGGTAGATTTCACAGAGTATGCCACTCCGAGTGATTCATTTGGTGATATGTCTACCTATTTGTTTGATACTGACTTTGTCACACTAAGGAGTGTTAGGATGCCAGTAGGCGGCGCCTCGTCTGAGTGACACCCCGAGGATACTTCCAGAGCTCCAGGCGAGGAGGAGAGCGGTGCTGATGCCATTAGAGATGATGACGGTGGTGCTGATGCCACCATGGATGCTGATCCCACCAGCGGTACTGATGCCGTCGTTTCACCATATGGAGGAGGTGGTACTGATGCCACCGATGTTGCCGAGCCAGTGCGCGGTGCTGATGCCACGATCTGACCAACCGAGGGTGGTGCTGATGCCACCATTTTTACTTTTGAGAGTCATGTAGTCTTTCCTTCTGTTCATGTATCTCAGGACACTTCTGGCAATAAAGGAAAGGGTTTATTTTCTTCTGGTCCACCTGTGGTGCTTGATGTATGTGTGGACTCTGCCGTCGAGCAACCTCGACCCTCTCCTAGTCCTTCATCTGAGAAGGACCCTGTGATCCCCTTCCCTAGAGCACTCCACATGGGAAAGGGGAAGAAAATAGAAAATCCAAAAAATAGGCAGCAGGAAGAGTTCAGCCAGGAGATGATCGACCGCTTCCACATTCAGCTGACTCTTCAGGAGGCTTTGCAGCACATCCCTCTACTCCAGAGATCACTCAGAGACAGGACCACAGTTAGGAGGAAGAGGAGGAACCACCAGTCCGAGATCCATGTGCTGACCAGAGCCACCTGTTTCGCTATCCAGAATCGTTTGCCGGCCAAGAGGCCAGATTCAGGAGCCCCATATGTCAGATGTCATATCAGAGAGTAGAGGTTCGACCGCACTCTATTAGACGGCGGTTCTTCGATCAACCTACTTCCGGCAGCCCTTCTCGACCTCTTCAAGTTGGGCACTCTACGACAGAGCAGGACAGTCCTTCAGTTTGCTGATCGATCTGTCAAGAGGCCGAAGGGGTTGCTGAGGGACGTTGTCGTCACGATTCAGGGCCTGCAATTCCCCGTGGAATTCGTAGTGTTGGACATGAAGATCCCTGAGTCTGTGACCGATACCCCCATCATTTTAGGTCGCCTGTTCTTGGCCACAGCCAAGGCAGTGACCGACCATGATAGCGGGAAGGTATACTTTCGCTTCGAGGGCGAAAGTGTACAAATAGAGATGGTCCAGGATATCAGAGTCAGAGATTCAGCATGCTCAGAGCCGACCACTGATTCAGAGCAGATGACAGATGCAGGGCCAGACATCCACCAGGACTGCGACTTTGTGATCACAGATGATGAGGCAGTTTGGGAAGACCCCGATGCACATGCCATCCTCTCACCTTCAGAGTCCGTTGATGCAGAGACGCCAACAGAGGAGATCTTGGAGAGCGCATTCCTGGTCCAGGATACTTTTCAGTCGGCAGAGCCGATTCTCGACCGCGAGACAGAGTTTTTCAGTGAGTCCGATATAGATCCCTCGGAGTCAGATTTTGATTGGGCAGAATTTGATGATTTTATACCAGATCTGACTTCTACTGATCCTACAGCTAGGGAGGAGGTAGATGCCATGCAGAGCAGAGACAATCCATTAGAGCAGCCTTCTCCAAATTCAGAGTGTGAGCGAGAGTTTCAGTTTTCCCATACAGATTTGGCAGCATTCACTCAGAGTTTTCAGAGGCCAGATCCGACAGCACCGACATGTCCAGAGCTGAAGCCACTTCCTGCATCGCTGAAGTATAGGTTCCTTGCGGGTGAGCATGAGATGTACCCAGTCATTATCTCCGCCGATTTGACTGGAGAGCTGGAATCCCGTCTGATGGGGGTTCTTGAAAAGAACCACAAGGTAATAGGATGGAGCATAGCCGATCTCCAGGGGATAAGTCCGGCCTTGTGCTCCCACCATATCTATCTCGAGGATGAGGAGAAGCCGTCGTGTGAGTTCCAACGGCGGCTGAACCCGAATCTGAGAGAGGTTGTCATGAAGGAGATTTCGAAATGGTGGAGAGCTAATTTTATCTACCCCATCTCCGACTCCAAGTGGGTCAGTCTGTTGCATGTGGTGCCCAAGAAGACGGGCATCACTACTGTTGTCAGCGAGTATGGAGAGGAGATCGCTACCCGGGTACCCACTTCTTGGCGGGTCTGCGTGGATTACAGACGACTCAACCAGGCCACCAAGAAGGATCATTTCCCCCTGCCCTTTATAGATCAGATCATTGAGAGACTGGCAGGGAAGAGCCATTACTGTTTCTTGGATGGGTACTCCATCTACAATCAGGTGGCCATCGCTCCCGAAGACCAGGACAAGACTACCTTCACCTGTCCCTTCGGCACATATGCTTACAGACGCATGCCATTTGGGTTATGCAACGCCCCTGCGACTTTTCAGAGATGCATGTTGTATGTCTTTTCGGACATGGTGGGGGAGTGCTTGGAGGTCTTCATGGATGATTTCTCGGTCTACGGCGATGGATTCGACTCCTGTCTTGACTGCTTAGACCGAGTCCTTCAGCGATGCATTGAGGTTCACCTTGTGCTGTCTTGGGAGAAGAGTCACTTCATGGTGACTCAGGGGATGGTGCTTGGCCATATCATCTCCAACAGGGGCATGGAGGTTGATCCGACCAAGGTAGATGTCATTAAAAACTCGCACCACCGTCCAACTAGCGGCAGTTACGGTCTTTTCTGGGGCATGTCGGTTTCTGCCGACGCTTCATTCATGATTTCAGCAGGATTGCCTGATCGTTGACTGATCTGCTGATGAAAGACACTGAGTTCCTTGTCGATGACAAGTGTCTTTCGTCGTTCGAGACTCTCAAGAGATGTGTTGTAGAAACTCCTGTTCTTCAGCCGCCTGATTGGTCTCTCCCATTCGAGTTCATGACGGATGCCTCCGATTTTGCCGTAAGGGCCGTGCTAGGACAGATGAGGGATGGAGTCTCATTTACTATTCACTACGCTAGCCGTACATTGGATGTCGTGCAGCGGAACTACACAGTCACTGAGAAGGAGATGCTAGCCGTAGTTTTTGCCCTAGATAAGTTCAGATCTTATATTATCGGATCTAGAGTGACCATATACACTGATCATACCGCCATCAGGTACCTCATGGCAAAGAAGGATGCCAAGCCAGATTGACCACATGGATCCTTCTACTCCAGGAGTTTGACATAGAGATTAAGGATAAGCCTGGAGTCAAGAATGTAGTGGCGGATCATCTCTCCCGATTAGAGCATCTTGAGGATTCTGAGCAGACTGAGCCTATATGTGAGACCTTCCCAGATGAGGCGATCCTTGCTATTTCCTCTCTCCAGTGGTACGCCGATATTGTGAACTTTCTTGTTGCTAAGAAAGTTCCACAAGATTGGCCCAGGCAGAGACTTGAGACATTCCTCGCGAAGGCCAAGTCCTACCACTGGGAGGATCCCATCCTTTACCATGAAGGAGGGGATAGCGTCTGGCGTAGATGCATTCTCAGGAGGAGCACCATAGCGTCCTCACTTACTGCCACAAGCTTGAGGCAGGAGGACATCACTCTGGGAGGAGAACGGCACAAAAAGTGCTCCAATCCGGCCTATGGTGGCCTACCCTCTTCAAGGACTCTGATGAGTTCGTGAAGAGGTGAAATGACTGTCAGAGGATGGGCACTTGCGGACAACGTGATATGATGCCGATGCAGCCCATTCACTTCTGTGAGGTTTTTGACGCATGGGGTATCGATTTCATGGGTCCATTCCCTAAGAGTCAGGGATTCGAGTACATTCTGTTGGCCATGGATTATGTTAGTCGTTGGGTTGAGGCCATCCCTGCCCGAACCGCAGATGCTAGGACTGTTTGTAGATTTTTGAGGAAGCATATCATTTTATGGTTTGGGGTACCTCGAGTGTTGATATCTGACGGGGGGTCTCATTTCGTCAACGACAAGGTGAAGGCCCTTTCTAGCGAGTTCGGCATAGACCATCGAGTTGCCACTCCATACCATCCTCAGACGAATGGTCTTGCCGAAGTGTCAAACAGGGAGATCAAAACTATATTGCAGAAAGTCGTCCGCCCTGACCGAAAGGATTGGTCACAACTTTTGGACTCGGTCTTGTGGGCATATCGGATGTCTTTCAAGACACCTTTGGGCACATCTCCCTTTCGCCTCGTTTATGGCAAGCCATGCCATTTACCTGTTGAGTTGAGATACAGGTCACTTTGGGCAGTCACTGATATACTTTTGGATCCAGATAGTGTAGGAGATCAGAGGAGGGCAGAGTTAGCAGCCTTGGAGGAGCTTCGTGATACCGCCTTCTCAAACAGCCTACAATACAATGAGAGAGTGAAGGAGTGGCATGATTCTCATATCAGCCACAAGCATTTTGAGCATGGACAGAGAGTATGGTTGTTTGATGCTAGGCTTCGTCTATTTCCAGGGAAGCTACAAAGCAAATGGAAGGGACCTTATTTGGTGAGAAAGGTACACGACAATGGGAGTATTGACATATCTGAGTTGTCTTCTGAGAGTACCTTTTGAGTGAACGGCCAGCGGCTCAAGCTATTTCTAGATCGTGAGCCGCGGGTCGTTGATGTTGCCCCTATTCACTTTGCGTGAGATGTGGTCTCTTGACTCACATCTATTGCAACTCACGCCTGATTATCACTGTTCTCCCGACTTGTATAGATCCAGTTGTCCATATCATTCCATTCTTTAGTCCCACGTCCCTTTCCTCATCTTTTGATTATGCTATACTTAGGGTGTACTTTACCCTAAGTATAGGGGGGATGTAGGACTCTCGGGTATTCTTTTGATTCATTGCTACCCCTGTTTTTGCTACCTATACTTAGGGATATTTTACCCTAAGTATGGGGGGGTAGACCCTGTACATTCTTCACTCGGTTTTCCCTTTGTATACAGCCTGTTATACTTAGGATTATTTGATCCTAAGTATAGGGGGAAAAGCCGAGATCCTTTTGATTTTCTATTCTTTCATTCATCTTTGTATATAGCCTTCCTTTTCACTTCCCTATACTAAGCACGAGTTATGTCTTCTTCATCGCTCTTGACTCTGAGGACATCGTTCGAGCTAAGTATAGGGGGTGTGTATATATTTCATATATACTTTAGCCATAACTCGTACTTTGTGTGAGTGTGTTAATAAATAAAAATGGCTAAAAACCCTAAAATCCATAAAAATTAAAATTTTTCCCTGTAAATAATCATTCTTTTATTTGCACATACATAGATAATGCACAAATTATTTTTGTAAAAATATTTTTAAAAACTTTTTGTGTAAATAGTGTGTAAATATGTGTATATCAAAATTATGTATATAGTACAAAATTTTTCTAAAATGTTTTGAAAATCAAAAGTTTGCAAAAATCTTGTGTAAATTTGTGTAAATATTTTGCAAAACTTGCATTCATGCATACATCCATGGTTTCAAAATATTTTTCAAAAATTTTGCATGTTTGTAAATATTGTGTAAATAGCATCCTTGTATATATTTGTATAGTTATTCCTGGATTATAGTTGGCATTTAAACTAGCCTGGAACTAAATTGGGAAATGCAGCTTGATTAAGATCTTAATCCACCTAATTATAAGAGGAACCTTATAGGGCTTAGGGTTAAGGCTTTTCAGGTCCATGGTGACTTAATTCTTTGAGTCCACTAAGCTATGATCACATGTCATCTCAATGAGCCTAAGTAGAGCACTTAACAACACACACATGACTCATATAGACAATGGCTTGACTTGGACCCGCACTTTACACCGAGCTCTCTACGAATGAGGTGGTGAGGAGGCAGTCTTCCTTGACTTGGGGTAGTAGCATATGAGGGTAGTACTTCCAGGCGGAACCTCTCTTCTTCTTTTAGTGAAGGAAGTGCGTCTCAACTTGGTCTGGTTGCCATGAGGTCTAACGACAGGAGTTGTGGGTTGCAATAATGCTTCAAAAGATGGATAGTCTACTGGCTCAAGAGGAAAAACTCCTTATGTACATATGCTGCACCGTGTAGATATGTGTATAGATGCACTTGAGAAAAAAATGCAAAATAACTCCAAAAAAGTGGTGGGTCTGATAGAAAATGATAATCCCACCAGAGTATGTATATAGTGCAAATAAGCAAAGCTTGAGACTCATGTTCCATCTTATGTAGCTTGCAGCGGGGAGACTTAGCTACAATGGTTGAGCTCTCAAGGATACATGGCTACACTGGCCATGGTCTATTCTCTTCTTCCCCCTCTTCTTGAGCCGGTTGAACTTGAACTTAGAAGGGAATACCCCACTCCTCGAGGAAAGAGTGGCCAGACTAGGGTCATAGAGTTACCTTGTTGGGGAGGGTTGTCAAGTTGCTACTTCTGAGGTGGAGAGCTATACTTCACATACACTGTACAAGGAAAGATTCATAGTCTTCAGGGTTTGTGTATGTAGACTTGTTCTGATCTGGATTATTGAGGAGTCTTGACTATAGATTAGTAGATCTTAGATGTTGTTGAGTTTTAAACTTAAGTCCAAATAAGGTTCCGACACATTAATAATCCAAAGATCTGATCGAGCTCCATATTTCAATTTAATGAAGGCAAGTTTAATAATCAGCATTGATCCATGCATTTTCTCCTCTTTTTTTCTTTTTCTTTTTCTTTTTCACTTCTTTTTCAAATAAGTGTTTGCTAAGGGACTAGCAAAGTTAAGTATAGGGGGGTGATGAATACCCATTCATCACTCTTTATTCTTTTATTTTAGCTACAAAACCTATGCAAAACACATGTAGATAGGTGTAAATAACGATAATTATCATTCAGCATGCATTGTGTAAATATGCATTTTTAGCATGTTTTTGTGCATAAATAAAATAATAAAGAAATAAAAAAGAAAAGGAGGGAGATATTTAGAATAAATATTGAGCGACCTAATCCCAAGGGAGGGATTAGCATGGGCCTGACCGCAAAAAGAACCCAAGTAGAGAGAGATAGGGAAGCTCATGTGTGTAAATATACCTGTAAATAAATAAACTTATTTTCCTCTTAATAAAATTAAAATGGGTGTATATTTATTTGTATATATTTGTAAATATTAAATTAAAATAAAATTGGGGAAAACAAAAATAAAAATAAAAATTCCTTCTTCATTGTCTATATACACCATGTACATAAAACCACTTATATATTTATTTCCCCTTATAAATAAATAAATAAAAATCCCATAAAAATATGTACATAATCCATATTCCACAATGTAAATAAATAAAATAAAAACCATAAAAATAAAAATAAAATAAAAAGAAATAAAATAAAATCAATTTCTAACATTGTACATATACCATGTACGTATATAAATAAAACTATTTATTTAACCCTTGTAAATAATCAATAAAAATAAAATAAAAATACCTTATTATTCCAAATTTTATGTTATAAATAAATAAAATATAAAATTGGAATAAAATGTACAAAAATAAATAAATAAAAATCAAAAATTAAAAATGTATATTGTATATACCTATATATAATAATACTATATTGTAAATACATAAATTATTTTTCAAAAAAATAAATAAAAATCACAAAAAATAGTTTAAAAATAAATAAACAATTTTCATGTTTTAAGTTTTTCGAAAATAATTCATTTATTATTTATATTAATTTTTAAATAAATATTCAATGGCGCGCTCTGATTGGTCTACGGGGGATGTTGACCCCCTGTCAACTCCCCCCCTTGGACCACCAGCCCGCGGATCCTGCGCTCTGACTCGACTTCGCCTAATTTTCGCGCAGCGATCCGACTACATCTCTCCAAAACCCCAGGCTCTGATCCTTCCTCTTGCATCCGAGACCCACGCCCGACATGTTTCTTAGGGGTCCGTGCTTCACCAAGCCGGACCCGATGCCATCTTCTCAGACCTGCAGGAGTATATAGCTCCAGCTCCGCCGCACGATTCACTCTATCTTTGGCCTCATCTTCCATTCCCAGGAGGTCCATTCTCTACCCTAGAGTGACAACTATCGGAGAGGATTGTTGCAGCGAGGAGGGAAGGTCTCAGACACTGATCCGGCGACATCTCACCGTCGTGCGCCGCCCAGAGCTGCGTCCGAGCCTCGGGCCTTCGATGACCCTCGAGGCGACGACCAGAGCTCCGCGAGCTCATCCCCAGTCGATCCCACGAATCAGGCAGACTCAATTCTTCCCATATTTCTTGAATTTTCGATTACGCCCAATTCATCCGTTCGCCGTCGTTCGTCGATTTCGACCATCTCCGTCACCCTATCGATCATCGGACTCGACCATTACAGCCACGAGACCTCTCCTCACATTCTACACCCACTCACACCCCTTGTCTCGCCCCGGAGCAGGAACTTTGATCTCCACCACCGTCACCTCGCCAGAGATCATCCGCCTCGCCTCGCCCGACCACCACTCCACCCTTAACTGGGTCGAGGCACTTTGCCCTCGACCTAGCAAGCTTTCTGTGCTCTTTTTTAGGTCAGAAGAGACCCATCTGAGGGTCTACGCACTCAGGCGCAGGAGCCAGCTCCGCCTTCATCGTCGGGGCCCCTCGAAGCTTCCCGGCGTCATCGGAGGAGCTCTTCAGCTGTGGAGCATCGAGGCGAGCCTATTCCACATTCCAGCAGCTGCAGCAGAGGTCCAGCGTACCAGCAGTGCTCCGGCGAAGCTCACTGACGAGGAGTTCTTCCAGGATCTTCCCCTGTCGTCCGTTCATCCCCGGAGTCCCAGTTTTGATCTGGACCGCACGTTATACGAAGAGGCGCCCCGATAGTTACAATCGTCCGATCTACACGTGGCGCGATATTCACCATCCATCCAGGCGAAGGGTTAGCCGTGTAGCAGCCACCATCTGATCTCACACGTGGCTGACCCTCAGCCGTCTGATCCGAGCCGACTCCTTCGCAGAGGCGCAGCACACCTCAGCCGTCAGATCGCACACGTGGCGCGCCTCCAGCCCTCGGATAATAAGGGGTAATTTACCCTTAGGCCCTTTTCCTTTTTGTTTTTATTATTTAGTCCTGTAAATATAGTATAGAGTTCTTTTTATTTTGGTTAAATTGCACTTAGGACCTGGACCTTTATTATATTTGCATTTTCATCCCTGTGTATGTTAGACACGTGCTTCGTCACGTGGATTTTGGTGAATTTGCATTATCTGGGCTTGTAGTTTCTGCGTGTTACTGAATGGAATATAGTTTCTAATATTTGCAACCATGCCCCTGTGAATGCTTATATTCGACATGTGCTGAATTGTCTGGACATTTTGCAATTTCTTCCCTGGACTTTTAGCACATATTGCTAATAAGTCCCTAGAAGTAATTTTTATTGCATATAGGTCCCTCCGTGCCCAGACCACGTGAAGCACACGTGGGGACTTGGACAAATTGCACGAGGGACCCCCCAGTTTCTGAGCTTGTTACTTTTCAGCCCCTGGAGTATGTTTTTATTGCGAATAGGTCCCTGTGCACTGTGTGATTGTTTTTTATTTAAATAAAATATCAAATTTCACCCAAATTGTGTGAAAATTGGACATGTGGCTCCTATCACTGTGTAAAATTTTCACTAATTTTTGGATACATTTTTGTGGCTTTTTATTATTTTTAAAAATTCAAAAACAGTCATTTTTGCCTCTGTCCTGATTAAAAATTCCTAAAAAAATATAAAAACCCTTTTAAAAATTCTAAAAAAATTAAGTTTTGCTTGTTTGTGCTTGTTTGAATTTTTGTGCATTTTTCGCTATTTTTGGATTTTTAAAAAACTTAAAAATTTAAAAACCTTAAAAGCTCATAAAAATTCTAAAAAATCATAGAAAACTCAAAATTTCACAATTTCTTCTCCTGAATTTTCTTCATTGTTTCTACTTTTCATAAAAATACCTCCAGGCTCTTTTAGAACCATTTTATATTTTAAATTGGTCTGCCAAGCATGACTCAACAGTTTGCCTTTATTTCTGCCATCTTTGATTTTTAGAAAATTCCATAAAAATTATAAAAATCTCAAAAATTCACCAAAAAATAGTAGAAAACATATAAAACCTAAATATATTTTTGTTTGAATTTTGGACCATTTTTGAGTATTTAAATAATTGGTTGAAGTTGATTGTTTTTGCCTTTGTATCATTTTCTTTATTATTAAAAATCTTAAAAAATATAAAAATATTAAAAACCACCAAAAAATTGTTGTTTTTATTTTTTTTCTTTTTTAGACTACTTCGTAGGCCGCGAGGCCAACTCGTGCTCCTCGAGACCGACCCTGGGAGCTATACCAGGTTAATCACCTAGCTAGGACCGCGATTTTGGTTTTCATTGTTTTTCTCTCTTTGTTTGGTGGTCCGATTTTGTTTCTTGATCGAGCTTTGTGTCCTGAGTGACTGAGGTCGCAACGACCTTAGTGATTCCTTTACCTTAGTCTATCGGGCGGCTCATCACTGAGTTTTCAAATTCCTCTAAACTTGATAATATCATGTTACCGATCCTAATTGTCAGAGGATATGCAAGTTCGATGGTATTCCTCTTAAGTGCTTGTTTTGTCTCCGATATGGATGATCGTTTGAGAGAAAAAATCTATGACGATAAAAAAATAAGGTTTCTAACTGTATTGAAGCTGAAAAGATTCCATACTCTTCATACAATATAGACAACATTTAGGTTCATGCGTCCTCCATCCATATAATATTACATAATCCAGGAAGTCATTTATAATCCAAAGTAGAGCTACTTTCATATTAAATGCCTGACTTTTATTTGCATCCCATATATCCACTCCATCAAACCAGAGCATATTCAACTCATCTATGAGAGGACATAAATATATGTCGATCTTTTTCCCGTATACGTAGATCCTGACACCAACAATGATAGAAATATGAATTGTCTACTGTTACATAACCATGAAAGTAGATTATATGGTGTTGTCATTCATAGCCAACAAGAGTAATCCCTACTTCTTCCATGCGGATTAAATCCGTATGTACATAAACCTATAACGTAATTCCTTCTTTCCTCTAAAAATAAAGAAATGATGACATCAATACCTTCAAATAGTCAGACTCCGATGGATGCTCCATATACTCGTCATGCCTATATTCTGTATGCCATAACATATTTTTCGTTGTTTCCTTACAATAATATAATCATCTCAATCTCGGAGTTAACGGAAAGTAACATAAAAGTTTCCTTAATATTTTTTCCACTCTTGATTCCTGAAATCTTGGCTCATCACATTCGGGACAACGTATCAAATACTCATATTCTTCGTAATATATAATATGGTGATTTATATAATAATCTATCATAACCTCAGCTAAACACATCTTCCACATCATTTTTTGATTTTATAGTAATTTATAGATAATTCAGCATATTTGGATAATATTTTCTTAATAATTGTATGCATGGCATTAAAATTACGATATGTCATATTATACTTCATCTTCATCGATAGAAGTTCTGAATTACTGAGAGTTTTTAATATACAACCCAAACATAATGGCTCTTCTACCCTTTTCAACAACTCGTAGAAGTATACTGTCTCAACATGTGGTTCCTCTTCGTCTAGACAATCAGTGTTAAAATTTGGAACTAAAACATCTATAACTATATCTACAAACAGATTGATAGTGTTCGCATCATTTGACTCATTAATCATGTGATCAAAGACCTCATCGTGCCTCCACCAAATTTGATATCCTTCTATAAAACTATTTTTATAAAGATGCAACTGAATTTCATCCTCAGATCTTTTCTTTAATAGACGACACTTTGACACGGACATAAGATAGTACCATTAGAATCTACCACATGAGAATCTTGGGTGTAAGCAAATTTCACAAATTCTTGAACACTGTTTTTAAAGGTCTTTATAACATGTCCATCTACTCCATGCTTGTACATCCACTCTCTATTAATAATTGATTTTACCTGAATGTAAAAATTCATAAGGTTAAATGAGAGGAGAAGATATAACATAGGCTTAAGTTGTGAGACCAAACCTAGAAAATGTAAATCAAAATACATCGTTGGCCTAAACTTATTTTACTAATTTTAGGAGATAAGAAGAGAAGTGTTTTTATTAAGTTATCACTTGAGACCATCCATAAGAATTCGAACTTACTAAAAGACGATCAATGTCGTGTTAAGCTTATTTCTGAGGAAAATTTGGTAGCATAAACCTGCACTCCTCCAATATACCCCATAAACTAATTACAGTCAACTATTAAAATTATTACTGTAATGACAATATTAATAGTATATTATAATTGATTTGGTATACCAGAGAGGAATGGGTTATACAACTAAATTTCCATCAGAAATAAACTACATCATGTGACAACGATCACCTTATGATAAGTTTGAATTCTTACGAACTCCCTTAGTCTTGGACCTCAGAACGAAAGAAAGTCAACGTAAATGTAATATTTGAAGATCACTTATGTCATACAATTATATGTGTTACAAATGAAATGATCTTAAAACATTTAGTCATTTATGTTGATCGGACAGTTATGTATATTTGGTTGGTTGACGATGGGAATATGGACAAATGCGATCCTAAATTAGTGTCAAATTAAGTGTTCAAATGGTAGTTATTGGAAGTATATCTGTGAAAAAATCTTATACATACACACATCAAAATCCACGACCATTGGACCGGTATATATCATCCCGAAGTGAGTCCAATAATAATGTGTAAAATTTAAAAAATATAACACAATTAGAGGTGATGAAATTCTCCAATGTATTGAAGACGCCTCCCATAGTGAAGGGACACCCTCTGTGTGAATTATTTTAGCCTTATTATCTACCTAACTAAAAGTTAATGTGTTGCACTTGGCCACAATGATTAGAATTTAATGTGATAATAAAATTATCATAACATAACTACATGTGTTAATTAAACAACGCACATGGCCCCACCTATCTTTTGATTGCATGTACACCTAGAATTAAATTCATATCTATGCACATATATTTTCTAGTTTCCTTCATGTTGTTTTTTTTAATCTCTATATCTACACATATTTTTTTATCATCTCTTTCTTTCTCTATTTTTTTCATAATAAGCTTGTCTACTAGACCCATGTACATCCCATCAATAGATATATACACCCCTCTCCTCATATATATCTCTTCATCCTACCTTCACCTACTCTATCCCTCTCTCTCATTAACTACTCTCTATATGAGAATGTTTCTTTGCATAGAGTTACAAATAGACTCGTAATAAAGATTTTTCACCTAAACTGATCTTAATTGACTAAATAATGTGATCCAAGTCAAGCACAATAAAATTCACATTCTATGTTATCGATGTCCAAGTTATTTCATCATATTAATAAGTAATACCTCATGTTATTTAAGCATAACAATACACTATCATGTAAAAGCATCCTATCCTTTATAGTTAATAACAATCTTAAAAGATACATGGGTATTCAATATTCTACTTTATTATACAAATTTAGTTATATTATTGGTTGTGACATTTCATCATACACGACATGCATATGAATTTCCATCTATAATAAACAACCATCATCAAATCTAACAACAACTACATTTTAATCAAGTCGTATGTAGCATAAACAACATGTTGAAGTACTAGAAATATAGAAAATAACAACTAACCTATCAACAATATGAAAATCTCACTATCCAAACATGAATGATATGTACTGAAATGATAAAAATGAGAGAAAGGATGAAGGAATATACCTAAAGAAAGATGTGTATGTGATTGAATGATCCAAACAAGAGTCGTTGGAGGCAAGGAGGGCGGAACACGGATCACTAGATGAATGGATTTGGGGAGAAATGCGGGTAGAATGAGGAAGAAGAGGTGTATTGACGTTCTGTTTACAGATGCTGGCGAGCACACTTACGTGCTCACCTAGTGCTCTGCCAGTGCTCGCCCGGATATTGACATAAGCCCGCCCGAGCCATCCCTTGAATTTCAAGTGGGCGAGCACATGTGAAACAGATGTGCTCGCGCATATTTTAATACATGCACTTCAGAGCCTCGCCTAAAAATTCAAATTGGCAAGTAGCTCAGGTGAGCACATGTGTAACTCCTGTTCTCGTCCACAACTAGTCAAGCACATGTGCGCGCCAAGTGCAAGTCGGTATGTGTACACCAATCACGTCTTTTTTAATGTAGGATGCGACTACAAACAAGATTAATGTCTACGTACTTCGACAATAATCATTCTCAAAAGCACTTTACAAACTCAGTAGTCGGGAGATTCAAAGGAGGTAACCCAGTGGAAAAAGAAGATAAAAAGAAAAACAAAATCATTTTTATCCCCCATGTGAAGATAAAATAGTTGTTCATGTATAGAACAATAAGATAACATGTCTCCTAGTATTTGTAACCACTGCATCAAGGGGTACGGGTTGCCGACTAGGATATTGAACTGATTGTTAGAATCTAAAAACATTTGTATTGCAAATTAATACTATCTGAAGTAACTCTCTTGAGTTGGAGTTGGAACCTGAGCTAGAGACGAAGTTGGAGCAGGAGCGTGTGTACGCATGTGGCCCCCTGATGAATCACATAATCACCTTTTTATTCTTAAATTTTGTTTAAATTCATGAGCAATCCACATACAAAAATCCACACACACATATGGGTAAAATGAGGTTATCCCCTGAGGGAGCTAACTTGGCTCCCCCACCCTATTTTTCTTATTATTTTATTTTTTAAAAAAATTTAAATCTGTGGAAATTCATCACTATATCCCTATACTATGTCATTCAAATTTCGTGCAAAACAGAGACTCATATGACCTCTATCCAGACAGTCATTTTTTAACAGTCGTAGAATTGTTGAAATCGACCATGCCAGGATAGAGGCCGTAAGAGTTTCTGTTTCGTATAGAATTTGAATGTCATAATATAGAGATATAGTTATGAAAATCCATGGAAGTATTTCAAAAAAATTTAAAAATAGGAAAATGGGCAGGGGAGCTAGGGCAGCCCAATATTCCCTATGTGTGTGTGTATGTGTTATATATATATATATATAGAGAGAGAGAGAGAGAGGAGTGATCCTGTGAGATGAGATATTGTGAGATGGTGAAATGGAAAATTCTAGACCACTAGTTTCAACTAGGAGAGAGAAAATCAGGAGAGAGAAGACCGAATCTAGTGATCCAGAATTTCCCATCTCACCATCTCACAAAAGTCCCATCTCACAGGATCACTCCCCTATATATATATGTATGTTTTTTTTCCAATGGGATCCGTGCCCACTACAAATGAGATGAACATGCTTCATCTCCAGCAACTTCAGTAATAAAAATACAAGCTTCAATAAGTAATATATATATATATATATCTAATCTTCAATAATATATATCATGCTTCAACAAGTAATATCATAACTCTAGTAACTTATATAAAGTTACAAGTAAGTGCGAACTAAAGTTACTGATTAAATTACATCCTTTATTTACGATTGATTCAGAGTTACTGATGTGTTTAGTATTATTTATATAAAATATTATTGATGATAATACGAAAGTTACTGATGCATTCAGTATTACTGATATAAAGTGTTACTGATGACGATACGAAAGTTACCGATGCGTTCTATTACTGATATAATGTGTTGCTGATGACAATACAGAAGTTATTGATGCGTTCCATTACTGATAGCAATACGAAAGTTACTGAAGTTGTTGATCGTTGGATTAAGATCTAACAGCTGATATTAGAGTCTCATCTCATCTCTAATGGACATGACGCCCATTGGATAAGCCCTATATATAAAGTAAAATGGGGTTGCCCCCTTGGCGGAGCTAACTTGGCTCACATGCCTCATTTTTCTCATTTTTTAAAAATGTTTCCGTGGATTTTCATCATTATATCTCTGTATTATGTCATTCAAATTTCGTACGAAAACAAAGGCTCCTACGGTTTCCATCCAAACAGTTATTTGTTAACGATCGTGAAATTGCTGAAACATACCGTGTTTGGATGGAGGCCGTAGGAGTCCCTATTTCGCGCAAAACTTGAATGGCGTAATATACAAATATAGTTTTTAAATCTATATAAGAATTTTCAAAAAAAAGAAAAATGGGAAAAATAAGGTGGAGGAGCCAAGTTAGTCCCTTCCCATGACACCCATATTATATATTATATATAGGACTGATCATGTGAGATGGGATTTTGTGAGATGCTGAGATGGTAAATTTTGGACCGCTAGTTTCAACTAGGAGAGAGAAGACAGAATCTAGTGGTGCAGAATTTCTCATCTCACCATCTCACAAAAATCTAATCTCACAGGATCGGTCCTATATATAGGGATAAATGGGGTTGCCCCTAGGGTGAGCTAACTTAGCTCCCCCACCTCATTTTCTCTGTTTTTTATTTTTTTAAAATTTCTTTCATGAATATTCATCACTATATCCATATATTACGTCATTCAAATTTCGTGTGAAACAGAGACTCCTAAGGCTTTCATCCAGACAGTCAATTTTTTAGGTCACAGGATTTTTTAAATCGACTTCGTTTGGATGGAGGTCGTAGGAGTCTCTTTTTCGCATGAAATTTTAATGACATAATATAAGGATTTAATAATGAATTTACACAGTTTTTATTTTAAAAAATAAAAAAATACGTGAAAAATGAGGCGGGGCGAGCTAAGTTAGCTCCCCATAGGGGGCATACACATTTTTCTCATTCATATATATATATAGGGATAAATGGGGCTGCCCCCTAGGGGGAGCTAACTTGGGTCCCCCCGCCCCATTTTCATCATTTTTTTATTTTTAATTTTTGAAAATTTCTTCCATGAATATCCATCCCGGTATCCCTATATTATGTTATTCAAATTTCGTGCGAAACAGAGACTCCTACGGCCTCCATCCAGACAGTCATTTTTTAATGGTAACAAGATTTTTTAAATCGACCTCGTTTGGATGGAGGTCGTAGGAGTCTCTGTTTCGCATGAAATTTGAATGACATAATATAGGGATTTAATAATGAATTCACACGGTTTTAGATTTCAAAAAAATAAAAAATTTTGTGAAAAATGGGCGGGGGGAGCTAAGTTAGCACACATCCCCCCCCACACACATATATATATGGGTTAAATGGGGCTACCCCCTAGGGGGAGCTAACTTGGCTCCCCCCGCACCATTTCGTATGCTTTTTTATTTTTATTTTTTGAACATTTCTTCCATGAATATTCATCACTATATCTCTATATTATGCTATTCAAATTTCGTGTGAAACAGAGACTCCTACGGCCTCCATCCAGACAGTCATTTTTTAACAGTAACAAAATTGCTAAAAATGACCCTTCTAGATGAAGGTCGTAGGACTCTTTATTTCGCATGAAATTTGAATGACATAATATAGGTATATATTGATGAAAATCCACGAAAGAAATTTTCAAAAAAACAAAAGCGGACGAAATAGCGTGGGGGAGCCAAGTTAGCTCCCCCCATGGGGGCAGCACATTTTACCCTATATGTATGTGTGTGTGTGTGTCTGTGTGTATGTGTGATTTTTATCCAATGAGCCATATGACCATTAGAGTTTTGGTGAGCACCAATTCTAGATCATACACGTGTAATACCAATTGAGTCGTTACTCATTTGGAAGGATGTCGTTTTTGGAAAGAGATTAATATGCAAGACGATTTAACAAAGTATTATTCCAAATATACCACGTCCTTAAAAAAGGAAGAACGTTTAGAAAGAAATGATCAAATCGATGATTTATTGCAGAAAATTGCGATCCAAATACTCATGTTAGTAATATATATATATATACCCTTTCAAATGAGGTGGGGTCCCATAGAGATTATAGTGAGCCAACCATAATTACGGTTGGATTAAGTACGGATGGAGGAGATTAAAATCACTAGCATCATATGGAATGGTTTTCTTGAAAAACGGTTTCTATATTTGGAGGATACGAACCTGCGATTTTCAAGGGAGAGGAGAGTAAAATACGGGTCAACAAATCAGGCATGCCTATTGTATTAAAAACAGGTTTATGACCGGCTATTTTATATATTAACTACCAAAGATATCAAAATTAATTATTTTTAAAAGAAACTATCTTGAATAAGTTTTAAATGAATTACATTTGGCAGTTGCTTTTTTGAAATAGACAGTACAATTTTACAAAAATTTGTTCAGATTTTGTTGATTTTTATAGCAGCAAATGTATTATATTTAGGGCATGATGATTTGTGAAATAGTTTAGGAGGAAATAAATTGTATAAAAAGGTTACTGAGGTTTCGTTGCGAATAATTTCAATTATTGAACACTGTGAATATGTTATGGTTTAAAAAACCAAATGTATTTTACAAAAAAAAGAAGATGAAAAATGTTCATCAAAAATTAATGAACATTTGTTACAATTAAATTTAACGTAGAAATTTGAATAGTTAGGCTCAAATTTGAAATTTGAATGCATAATTATACAAACAATTGATTGGTAGTCGTAATAGCATATATTACTGAATTTTAAATTTTACACAAAGTTAATATAAACTGATGGGCTCAACAATGTGTACTGCGATGTTTGAAAATAATCATAAAGTTAAAAAAATATAATTTAATAATTAAGTAAATTTCAAAGTTAATTAGCTATTCCTTAATTTTGATTTGCTTTATACAAATGTTTGTCGATGTTTTGAAATAAAAAGAAACTATATTACAAAACTCATTGGATTAAAAAATATATGTGTTATGGGATGGTTTCGATTTTATAATAAAAATTAACAAAAAGTTATAAATGGAAAAAAATAATTGAGTATTCATGAGGAGGTATCGACGGGTGCTTATGAAAATACTAAAATAAAAAAAGGAAAGTACTAATTTACATTCGTAAAGGGGATATCACCGTGGTGAAAAAAATAATACTGTAGATAAATCCGAAAACAAATAACAATGTGATAGCTTGGATTCAAAAGAAAGAAAGAAAAGGAATGTTTACCTCAATAAATCGCGATGAAAATATTGATGGAAACAAATCATTCCATAAACGAAATAACCAGATTTATGGTTAAGAGGTGACGAATTTCCATAAAAATAGGAGAGAGGGTAGTTTTGATGGTGGTTTTGTAATGCAAATCCGGTTTTGATCATGACCATTGATCCAAATCCAACGATTGGAGAATGTGGCTCATCAAAAACACAATGAGACCCCGCCTCATTTGAAGTTTCTCCTATATATATACACACAAAGGTAAGTAAATGGGTATTACGAGATCAGTAATACGTAAACAACGATCAGTAATGTATATTCATTTTATTATATAGTATAGAATTCAGTAATATATACACACTGGTCAAGTAAGTGCTTATTGTGAAGTTAGTAAAGCCATAATAAATGGTCAGTAATTTTCATATGTATGATTATTTTCAACAGAATTCGGTAATTTAGAGACGATACTCAAGTAATACATATACAATTCTTAAGTAAATTGTTGTTCTGTGTTCAGTAATGTATATATCTATGTCATATATCACAGGTCCAGTAATATGTGACGATTCTCAAGTAGTGACTATTATGAGAGCAGTAATAACAAAGTAATGGTAACACTACAACAAAAAAGACTTTAGGCGGCAGATTTTGGGTGACAGAATATTGTTTTGTCACGACGGAAAACCTTTAAGCGACAGATATTCTGTCACTATAATGATGTCATCAAAACCTCGTCGCCAAAGACTTATGCGACAGATTTCCGTCACAATAAGATTATATGACGGAAATCCGTCGCCATAGCCCATTACTGGTGATTGCTAAAGCCAACAATTACGAGGTCTTTTTTTAAGCACCAAATACACAAACAATGTATTATATGAAATATTACACTTATACTAATACAATAATATAGTATATATTAAAATGGAACAAAAGATTGTCCTGTTTCACTTATACAAAACATGCAACAGATTATACAAAATAAAAGTGCAGTTGCTATAAAAAATTATCGAACTTTCCAATTGATCCACCAAGTGATCTTTATGGCTTGTGCATCCAGTACTTGCTAGATCGTCGTGAGGATGCTCTTTCTACGGTCTTTGACATTGCCAGTAGCTTCAACTGGCAATAGTCAGCAGAGACAAACATAAATGATTCTTCACGATGAATCCATCTCAATGCACACCTAGAATGGCTCCTCTGGAATATTGGCACGCACATACTTCACAACCCTTCCATTCAATCATGCAAAGATGACTACCACCCGAGTTCTAAAATGATTACCTCATCCCTGCAATCGAACAAACAAACAAACAAACAAACAAATTGAAGCATATATAATTTGTTCATTTTTACGTGTTTATTTCATCCAAAGTTTCGACTTCGTTTCTATTTCAAACCATTTTATTTCATCCATCTAGATTTTGAATCCATGATTTTGTTTTGATTTTTGATCGAAGAATCGGAGATTCGAACAATGCATTGGGCGAAATCTGACCGGGCGAGGAGGTCGTGCAAGAGATGAACAAAGTTATGGCGGACCTCCCCCATGACGTGCTCCTGACACCGTCGCTGGTGAACAGGGATCCCCGAAACTAGTTTGAGCATAACATATCACAATGCATTCCAAATCCATACTTTCAATTTTTCATTGCACCACCAAATTGGTTGTACATCAGTAAATGGAAGCATGATATACTTTATATCGTGTGTAGGGTCTGCCAAAGCATAATATCTTCGAACGATCCACGCCCTGATACCAGAGAAATGCCACTTTCCTATTCCTACGATTTTATGATTTCTATTCAAGTATGTCATGTAAGTAATCGAAAATGACATTACTTGAAGGACATAAAGGATGGAAAATAGGTTTGCATTTACATACCTTTTTCAAAACAAAGCCGGCGCACTACTACTTGACTTATTAGCCTCGTTTACCAGAGGGTGCGAGTGAAGTTGTAGAAAGGAGCGGACAGCAATCGAGGTCTGAATCCCGGGAATCAATACAAAGGCCAGCGCACTAGCTTATCTATGATTACCTGCGTATTTAGTCATCGTGCCTTATCTTAAAAAAGAAGATATTCAGGCTTTCCAATGGGCCTTAAATTAAATGAGTTGATACATATTTCGCTTGCTTGCATCCAGGCACCTGCATGTTCTCTCATTGAGGAACTCCAGGCCAAACCAAGTAGAAAGTTAAATATATAACTCAGTGATACAATGCCTTCAATCCACTTGCTTCCAACTTCCACAATAATGAGACTCCGCACGTTTGAAACAAAAAAGAATGCAGACCGGATGGTTGTCACTTATCATCCTACCAAGAATAAAAGGTCAGAATTCTGAGGTAACTTGGGCTTGACAACCTCTCCATGACCTTTAATAAGAATCAGTGCGAAGGCACCTCTGACATTTCTGTTCATTTTGAGGTTACCTAGGTTTGAAAACTTGCAAGAATCGTGGTAGTCTTCTTATCATGCCAACACATGAACATGTTGTGATATTGTTAATCAAATATAGATCAACCCAATGATCTTGAGGAGCTCACAGGTCATTTGTGTAATAACACTTTTTAGATTCCGGGCTAAGAGGTGAGACCACATTATGCTTCATGCTTCCCCATGCTATCCATTCCCTCCAAGAGAGGTGCAATGACATGTAGACTTTCCATGTACAAGAGCTTCTGCAATAATCCACATCTGAAAAGCCCATATCCAAATGATCATGCCCGGCATCAAAATAGTCCACTATATTCAAATGTTCACGGTTCGTGATAGAGTTTCCTTTGCCATGTGAGCTATTCAAATATTTAAAAACCATGCACAAATGACTAATGTAGTCCGCTAGGCTTCTGCGCAAATGGGAAAGTCTTCCCAAACATACAGTATTTGATATAATCATCATAAATAAAAAGAATTTACCAACCATAACTGTGTAGCAAGTCAAATCCTCTAGCTTCAGACTCTCATCAATGGAAAGGTGTACCTAAGAATCTATAGGATTATATGTTGTCTTACATCTAATCATCCCAACTCCACATAGCGTGTCTAATAATAGAGGGAATGCTGACCTTCGAACAACTTCCCCAAAGTAGCAAATCCAGGAGGCTGTTGCATAAAAAACAACCACCATGCAAAAAGGTTCTTAATATCAAGTTGAATAACATTCTCGTCTAAGTTAACTACAAGTAAAAGAAGCACATGAGCAAAAGTAAGCCTTGCAACAAGGAAGAATGACTAAAAGCAGTCAATGACAAAGGTATGCATACTCTTTGATGGCTAAGCGTACCTGGTGTTGCTTAATACACCTTTTAAGTCATGGGTAAAAACCTACATAGACCATATGACAAGGAACCAAGGGGATACAACTTCCTCTCCACAATACCATTCATTGCAGTTTTAGCACACAATGTTTGCTGAAGGATGCCACTGTATTCTTGACAAATTCTATTTTTTTGGAAAAAGAAATGTTGCTGTCCATCTTGACAAATTAAGAAGCTACCTACTTGTATAGCAACTTAACCTGCAATCAAACTCATTGAGAATACAATGTTAAAAGCAATTTTTAAAATTACGCATACATTCAATTGCTACACGAGAAGATAACAATAAGGTTTGAGATAAAAGTAAAGATAACAATAAAAGAAAAGCAAGTTACTTCTAAACCAATATAGGAGGTTTACCTTGCAAAGGCATTCAACCCTAAACTTTACTAATGAAAAATCATCAAACCAAAATCCAAGCAACTCGCTTACATCTTACATCTTGCAAAGGAGTAGGCAACCCAGTCCAAACCCAGGTGATATAGAAATCTCCAAGCAACTCGCTTACATCTTACACCAAGATATATAACACAAAGCCAATTTGTAGATCAATCTGATCAATTTTTCTGTCATTTGTGATGTCTATCATGAGCCTTATCGATTGATTCCATATATTCTCTTCCATGCAAGTCATCTATTAAAATGGTCTAGAGAGCACAAAGCACCGTTTAAGAAATAAATTGGCTACATATATAGAGATATGTGGATCTTCTTTCAATCTAAAAAGAGGGAAAATCTACAAGTTAGTGGAGCGGAATTTAAGATCAATATGCTACAGATTATGGTATTATCCAGAAAGTAAAATTGGAAGAGCAAGCATTGTATTGACTATCTGACTATACATTCATTTTTGTCACACTATTACTTGTCTATATATACTATTAAAATTTTCGATCAAAGAAACTCAACTCCCTCTCAAAATCACCACGGTTTAAATTGTGCTCATAGTGCCACCATCGTCAAACTAAAGCTTCGCTCATTAGATATCCAACCCAACTTTATTACACATTATTCAAATCATTATTTTTCCAACATAATAATCAGATAACCCATAACTATCAGCTATTCATGAATCCCCGCATCAGTTTTTACTTAATAAACGTAATTTTTAAAGGTAAAACACAACAAAATAGTGACTTCGATAGGGTACATCACTATTTGAGAAGAAGAAACAAAAATCGCATAATTGTAAACGAGAACACATCCCCCCCCCCAAAACCGTGATAACTCCCAAAGCCCTAATTAAACCCTAAAACAACAATGTGAAGACTAGTATCGAGCATCATATTATGTACATTACAGCCAACTTAAACGAGTAAACGAGATGATAATTGGTAGGGAAAAAGAGTGTGCATTTTTCAACCCAACAGATCGAGAAAAGAATACTAGAAAAAGAAGTGGAGAGAAATAGATTGACACAGAGATAACGAGAGGAAAGAGGAGAGAACTCACCAGGCCCGATGGATCTATCTACGTTTCTCCAAACCCTAGATGTCGTGAGCGACCTCTCCTCTGATCTCGCCAAAGGATTCGGGGAGAAGAAGTTGGGACGACGGGGAGTCGAACCAGAGCCCTAAATCCAAAGGAGGAGGACACCCATTTCAGTAGTGATAGAAATGTTTGAAATGAGACATGGTCAAGAGAGGGTTGTATATATACCTCGGACCGATGGAGATCGATGGATGTGAGAAGAGGAAGGAAAACCGCCATGAGGATGGTTGTTGAGCCTAGGAGAGGGAAAGGCAGTCGCGCGCCGTTGAGGAGATTGGAGAGGGGAGTAGATTTTAGGGTTTTCTTGTATAACTGCACATTTTATATAAAGGGTCTCGGTGGAATTAAGGTGGCTGAGGTTTGCCAACAGATATCTGTCGTATAAAAATATGTCATCTAAGTTCTGTCACAATAACTCATTTCTGTTGTAGTGTAAGTAAGGCACGAACATTGCTCAAGTAAGAAAGTAACATATAACTCGTAACATATCTATACGATTAATATGGAAATAATACTTTGAAAAAGAAGTTATTAAATACATATACATAAGGAAAAATGAATTGTGAAATTAATGGAATGATTCGTTGACGAAAAACGAAAAATATTATAGAAATGAATCGAATGCGCATTACATACACAATGGTATTACTAACCATTTGTTATGTTATTATTGATATCGCAACACACATTTACTTGATCATTGTATACATATTACTAAATTTTGTATAAGGTAATAATTTTGATGTAAATTACTGATCAATATGTTGATATTACCGATCTCACAACAACCATTTACTTGACCAAAGTATATCTATTACTATCATAACATTTGGATCTCAATTATCTGCACGAAATTATTTATTTGAAGCGTTTCTTTCCAAAACCGTCTTCCCTTTTTTAAAGATGTTGTATAACAGGAAATATCATAATTGTTAAATACATGGTAGCCTATAATTAGAAATAATACACATGTATGGCCTAAAATTGGTGTTTACCAAGACGTTAATGGGCATATGGCCCTCTAGATAAGTCATATATATAGAGAGAATTTTTATCCAATGAGCCCTATGCCCATTAGCGTTTTGGTGAGCACCAATTGTAGGCCATACACGTGTATTACCAATTGAGTCGTTACCTATTTCAAAGGATGTCGTTTTTGGAATGAGATTAAGATGCAAGATGATTTAACAAAAGCGTTATTCCAAATATATCACGTCCTTAAAAAAGGAAGAACGTTTTGGAAAGAAAATATTCAAATCGATGATTTATTGCAGAAAATTAAGATCCAAATACTCAGGTTAGTAATATATATAAAAAAGTAAGTAAATGGGTGTTATGAGATCAGTAATACATAAACAATGATCAATAATTTACACTTATTTTATTATATAGTACAGAATTCAGTAATATATACACACTGGTCAAGTAAGTGCTTATTGTGAAGTTAGTAAAGCCATAACAAATGGTCAGTAATTTTCATATGTATTATTATTTTGAATAGAATTCGGTAATTTAGAGACGATACTCAAGTATTATGAATGCAATTCTTAAGTAAATTGTTGTTTTGTGTTCGGTAATGTATATATCTATGTCATATATCGCAAGTTCAATAATATATGTACGATTCTCAAGCAGTGACTATTATGAGAGCAGTAATAACAAAGTAATGGTAAGTAAGGCACAAACATTGCTCAAAGAAAGTAACATATAATATGTAACATATTCTCATTCTATACGATTAATATGTAAATAATACTTTGAAAAAGAAGTTATTAAACACATACACATAAGAAAAAAAATAAATCGGTGAAATTAATGGAATGATTCGTTGACGAAAAATGAAAAATCTTATAGAAATGAATCGAATGCGCATTACTTACACAATGGTATTACTAACCATTTGTTATGCTATTACTGATTTCACAACACACATTTACTTGATCATTATATACATATTAAATTCCGTACAAGGTAATAATTTAGATGTAAATTACTGATCATTATCATGATATTACCGATCTCACAACAACCATTTACTTGACCAAAGTACATTTATTATTATCATAGCGTTTGGATCTTAATTATCTGCACGAAATCATTTATTTGAAGCGTTTCTTTCCAAAACCGTCTTCTCTTTTTTAAGGACGTTGTATAATAGGAAATATCGTAATTGTTAAATACGTGGTAGCCTATAATTAGAAATATAGTTATTGCTAATACATGTTTATGGCCTAAAATAGGTGCTCACCAAGACGTTAATGGGTATAGGGCCCTCTAAATAAGTCATATATATATATGACTGATCTTGTGAGAGCCAAAAACTGTGAAAGTATGAGAGCAATGAATCTGGACCACTAGATTTTGCTCATCTCTCTCAACCCTATGTGTGTGTATGTATATGGGGACAATGGGGTTGCCCTCTAGGGGGAGCTAACTTAGTTCCCCCGGTCCCATTTTTCCTATTTTTTATTTTTCTTTGAAACTTTTATCGTAAATATTCATCACTATATCCCTATAATATGCCATTCAAATTTTGTGCAAAACAGAGACTCCTACAACCTCCATCTAGACGGTCATTTTTAACGGTCGCAGAAGTGTTGAAATCGACCATGTCAAGATGGAGGCTATAGAAGTCTCTGTTTCACATGAAATTTGAAAGGCATAATATATGGATACAGTGATGAATATCCGTGAAAGAAATTTTCAAAAAAAAATAAATAATGAGAAAAATGAGATGGGGGGCTAATTAGGGGGCAACCCATTTAACCCTATATACGAGAAAATGGAGCCTACTTCATGAAGTATGTAATCATACCTACTCCATATCTATTTTTCATCACTTTTTTTATTTTTTTGGAAAATACATCATGTATTTCCACCGCTATAACAATCTAATATGTCGTTAAAATTTGTCAAAAACAGAGACTCATATGCCCTCCATCTAGAACATATAATTTTAACGGTCTTAGAATTGTTGTTATCGACATGTTCTAGATGGAGGGCATAGGAGTCTCTGTTTCTGATGAAATTGGAATGACATGTTAGAAGAATATAATTATGAAAATACATCATGGTATTTTCTAAAAAATAAAAAAAAAAGTGACGAAAAATGGGCATGGAGTAGGCAAGGTTACCTACATCATTTAGTAGGCTCCCTTTCCTCTCTCTCTCTCTCTATATATATATATATATAGGAAAAATGATATTGCCCCCGCCTCACTTTTTGACTATTTTTTTATTTTTTTAGAAAATATCGCTATGTATTTACATTCACTATATCCCTCTAATATACCATTGTAATTTCGCTAGAAACAGAGACTCCTATAGCCTCCATCTAGAATAGGTAATTTTAACGGTCTTAGATTTGTTGTAATCGACATGTTTTATATGGAGGGTGTAGGAGTTTCTGTTTCTGATAAAATTGGAATGACATATTAGATGGATATAGTGATGAAAATACATGACGATTTTTTTCCAAAAAAAATTAGCTAAAAATGAGGTGGGCCCCCCATTTATATATATAGGGTAAAATAGAGTTGCCTAATAGAGGGAGCTAACTTGGCTCTCTCACTCCATTTTCCTATTTTTATCTTTTTTATTAAAAATTCTTCCGTGGATTTTCATCACTATACCTCTATATTATGTTATTTAAGTTTCGTGCGAAACAAAGAACCCTACGACCTCCATCCAGATGGGGTCGATTTCAACAATTCTGTGATCATTAAAAAAATTGTTTAGATGGAGGTTGTAGGAGTTTCTGTTTCGTACGAAATTTGATGTCATAATATAGGTGCGTAGTGATGAACTTCCACAGATTCATTTTTCAAAAAAAAATAAAAAATAGGAAAAATAGGGCGGGGGAGCAAGGGGGATAACCCCATTTTTCTATATATATGGGGTAAAATTGGGTTGTCCTTTGAGAGAGCTAACTTGGCTCCCACGTCCTGTTTTTTATTTTTAAATAAAATCGTGAAAATTTATCATTATATCCATATATTATGTCATTCAAGTTTCGTACAAAACAGAGACTCCTACGACCTCCATCAAAACGTGGTCGATTTTAACAATTCTATGATCGTTAAAAAATGATGGTATAGATGGAGGTCGTAAGAGTTTCTGTTTTGCATGAAACTTGAATGACATAATAAGGCATATAGTGATGAATTTTCACGATTTATTTTCTAAGAAAAATGAGAAAAATAGAACGTGGGAGCCAAGTTAGCCCCTAGGGGGCAAGCCCATTTAATCCATATATATATATAATAGAGAGAGAAGGGAGCCTACACATGGCTCTTTTTTCAATATTTTTTTGATTTTTTTGAAATAAAACTTTTGATGAATTAGATCGTCATATACCACCATGTTGTCATTCCAAATTTAACTTAATTCAGGACTTCTATCGTACCTATCAAGACTACCAAATTGTAAAGGTTTCAGAATTACTGAAATTAACCCCTTCTAGATGAGCGTGTTAGGAATTGTTGTTTTGTATGAAACTTGACATACATATTCCTCTCAATATATTAAGAAAATTCCCCTAAGATTTCCTTCAGAAAAACCCAAAAATATTGAAAAAGAAAGTCGGGTGTAGGTAGTTACCTACACCCCCAGAGTGTAGGCTCCAAGCTCGTATGTATGTATGTATGTATGTTGTATGTATGTGTGTATGTACGTACGTACGTACGTTGGGGTAGCTAACTTGGCTCCCCCGTCCCATTTTTCCCATTTTTTTATTTTTTTGAAAAATACTTACATCAATTTTAATTACTATATATATTATGTCATTCGAGTTCCTTTCCAAACAGAGACTTCTACGACCTCCATCTAGAAGGGGTCGATTTCGACAATTCTATGGTCTTTAACAAATAACTATCTGGATTGAGGTCATAGGAGTCTCCATTTTGTACGAAAGTTGAATGACATAATATAAAGATATAATGATGAAAATCCACTGATTCATTTAAAAAATAAAAAATTAGGAAAATGGGACAAGGGAGCTAAGTTAGCTCTCTCTAAGAGCAACCCCATTTTTCCCTATATATATAGGATAAACTTCAAATGAGGTAAGATCTCACTGCTTTTCTAGTGAGCCATCAATATTGACTTTTAAAATTTAATCACATGGTTGAGATTAAATGAGCTTTAATAATAATTTTTTAATAATGAAATACTCATTTTTGTCATTGTCACATTCTAAAAATAGAATGTGACAACCCTAGATCTTATTTTTGTGGTGAACCATTATATTTCCACTTTCTTTCTCTCTCACGATGGCAGTGGTAGGATCCCACTCTGACGGCGTGTGACAACGAATGAAGATGAGAAAGCTTGTAGCAGAGAAGGGCATGATCACGTGTGGAGGATGAGATGGAGGAGGGATGACAACCACACGTGGAGGAGGAGGTGGGGGAGGGAGGGCATGGTCACACATGGAGGATGAAGTGTAGGAGGGAGGGAACGACCATGCGTGGAAGCTAATAGTAGGTACCCATTGTCTCTACGCGTGGAGGAGGAGGCTGTGAAGGGAGGGCGGGGGTGGGAAGGCACGATACAGAGGAATGCAGAGGAGGAAGGAGGACAAGGAGGCATGGCTGCAAGGAGGCAAGCCCGTGGCTCTCCAACCGCCACACGAGGAGGATTATGGTATGAGTTACAAATACTAGAGCATGTGTTACAATTTATTTTACAAATATCACTTGTTTTACAATTCACAGAATGGTTTTAATGTATATGGAATTATTTTCTATAATCTCATAGCATTTTTTACATGTTATCAAATCTAACAATCTACTTTTTATTTTGCAGATTTTCACACAAATATTACCAAGTGACTAGAATTTTTACAAAGAATTGCATAAAAATTGCAAAGGATCGCTAAACAATTACAAAAATCTATACAATGTTTACACACAAAGATATAAAATATGAAATTTACAAAGCAGTCGGAAGTAACTACAACTGCTTATGAACTTTTACAAAGGGCAATACAAAATTTACAAATGAAAATAAGACTTTCACAAAAAACTATCGAATAGGAATGCTAAAATAACATATTATTTGAATCCTACAAATCGAATCTAAATTCCATATAATCTCATTGTGTTTACAAATACATGCATTAAATTGTATTTGATGGGTATGTTTTTGGAAACCATCAAATAAAGGAATTAACAAGAAATCCTAATTAAACGGGCCAAAAATTGTACTGATGTTATTAAATGAACTCCAAATTTAGCTTGAAATAAAAGGACTTAAATAACATTTTTGACATCATACCATTGGATCACGATCTAATGAATCTTACTGATGGCTCACCCTGTGAGACCTCAAATAACCACCATTAATTTAGTTATTTTCCCCATGCATTTTACAATTTCTTATTCAATAGACTTAATAATAAATATTAACATAACATGTATAGTGAACTATAATAATGAAAATATTAGTATATTCGATGCAAATGTTATTTTAAATATTGATGCTATATTTTACAAAATTATTTTGTTACAGTATCTATAAATATCAAAGTGGAATTCATATGTGTACCCTTTTAAATAGATATAGATACAAATATCATAAGATGTAGGTAAAAAGGCAGCGGATCTGATTCATCAATGGAATTTCAATAGAAAACACAAAAAATATCACATATGGATCGAACTATATTTGATTGATTTAAAAACTAGGAATATCTACACCCATAATATTGAGTAATTTCGTAATTACCCCAAGAACCCTTGATAAACAAGAATTACACCCAAGACCCTGAATACCTGCTCTGTTTTACATACATAAACTTCCTTAGTTTAGTTCATTAACTCAACCAGATGGTTGAGTTAATCTAATCAATCCGTGATTAATCAAAAAATGGATGAGATTAATCAAAAAAGGAAAGGAAGGACATGAGGAGATGGGTTCATCCTGGAGCATGCGGCGAGTAGCAATGGGGGTAGGCGGGCGGAGGTGCACACAAGGGGAGCTCCGACCTGGGTCTTGCATGGTGGAGCATTGGAGCAGGCGGTGGGCAGCAACGGGGGTAGGCAGGCCTAGGGATAGCGAGGGTTGGGGGGTTGGGGGTGTGTGGTTAGCTCCTCCCGAGGCTTGCAGGGAAGAGGCACGCGTGGGCGGGGAAGCTGGAGCTTACGGGGGGGTTGGAGCTTCCGGGCAAGCGGCTGGGGCTTGCGAGCGAGCGGGGGTTGGAGGAAGGGGTGGGGGAGCTCCACTTGAGGCTTGCAGGGAAGAGTCCTGCGCGGCCGGAGGGCGGGGAAGCTAGAGCTTGTGGGGGGCAGGAGCTCCACCTGAGGCTTGCAGGGCAGAGGCGCACGCGGGCGGGGAGAGGGGAGCCGGAGCTTGCATGCGAACAGGGGGGAGGCGATTAATCACCGGGGCCAGCTTGCTGGAAGTGGTCAACTCCTCCTCCACGCCTTCCGCAGACAGCTTCCTCGCCTCCACCCCGACTCCATCCCCGACCGCGCATACGGCCTCTCCCTATACCGTGGTGATGCAGACTCGTCGATCTGCAGCTCCGCCTACTATAACGAGATGGCATGATTTGTAAATAAGAATGAACATTAGGGGTAATTTTGTCGTTTTCTAATAGAAACCGTCAAATATAACGGTCATGCCAAACGGAACATAATACAGGGTTGTCATGTAAGAGTTAAGGATTACTCGGGGTTACTCATGTACTTATGAATTATCGAGGATTCTTGGGGTAATTACGAAACTTCTCAAGGTCATGGGTGTAAATATCCCAAAAAAACTAGTATAGCAACAAATAGAATTATCATTAATGGATACGTAAAATTTCACTTAGGAATATTTGTATAGCTGCACACTATGAAATTCATATTTTATTTAAAAATTAGATTTGATGTTATTACTTAATATCACTAATTGAAAGTTCTTTTAGTAAAATGGAGAATTTTGAATAGATATTTTTCTAATACAACATTTGTAGGGGTATTTATGTAAAATCATTAGCTAAAATGATATTTTCGTAAAAGTATCTTGTAAATACGTATGGGCCATTTGTTTGAGTGTCTCCTCCATAAACAGTCAACGTTTTTATCTTGAAATCAAAATGGGGAGTAAGGTTCTTATCACTATTTCTCCATCAAAAACTACCATTTGTCTCTCCTACAAAAAAATACAAATAACTACCATTTGTCTAACATATTCCCATTGTCCCTCCTTATCTCAACCCTCTTACCGAACAGAGAATAGCAAATAACCACATCTTATCCCCCTTATTTCTCCTGATCTTCTCCTCTACCCGAAAATAAGTAGTATCGTATCCCTTCTTATCATTTTTTCCTTTATTCCTCTAAAACGAACGGCCCTCGGGTGAAATACTTTTGGATTTATTTCCCCAAAATGATGTAATAAGTAACATCCAAAACCTGTCAATAACTAAAATATCAAATAATGGGAAAATTAGTTAGACAATAAAGTAGTAATTTTTATCCTTATGGTTTAGTGGCTTTGTCCGGATGTTTTTTTTCCCAAACGTGCTCGGCAACTCCAAGTCCACAAATTAAACATAATATTTTATCTTGTATAGATATCCGGGATTGATATCTCGGTATTGATCATGGCATCTTCTATCGCACAAGACAATAAATGTGAAGGGGAGGAGATGGAAGTATTCATGAAGGGTGTCAGAGGTGTCCGGTTATTATTTTGTTGCAGTATAAGTGGGAGAGAGAGAGATGCATGTTTGTTGCCTTCTATTGCAGCAGCCAAAAGAATGTAATGACAAGGACTCCTGCAAGCAAGCATGCAAGTAGAAGAAGAGAAGGGACATCAAGAGTAAATTACAAAAACGCTCCTAAACTATACACCCAATTTCATTATCACACTTGAACTTTAGAAGGTAACTATATGGTGCATGAACTTTAAGATTTGTCTCAATTGGACATTGATTATTGAAATTTAGTTGATCGTCTCTTCTTTCTGACTTTAAATTTCAATAAGGGAGGACCACATCGAGACAAATCTTAAGGTTCAGATACCACATTGTGATCTTTTAAAGTTCATGTATGACATCGAAATAAGATATATAGTTCAGGAACTTTTTTGTAATTTGCACCACCACTTCATATCTTATCACGTATCCCTCGAACGTATCCCTCGAACTACCATCAAAATATGCAATCTTTTGTCTTATTAGGTGAAGACCTCTCTTCATTTTCTTAGAAGAGTCTTTCTCAGTCTTGTTCGCCAGCCATGATCTCCCCTCCTCCGCTTGGCTCTACTATGCCCTCCCCTTTTCTTTATGAATGTGACTCTGTCGTGTCCTCGCTGCATGCTCGTAGCTCTAGGCGGCTTCCCCTTCATGGCTAATGAAGTAGGTGTTTGTTGAATTGAACTTATTCTAATTCGAATGGGATTCGTCCGAAAACACTTGAAAAATGACACTGTTGTGAATTTAACTTGTGAATTCGAAATCCAAATGGATTGGACTTGAGTTGACGAGTTGAATTGGAATTGTTAAATTTGTTAAATATTGGGGGCATTTTAGTGTTTTTTTCTTTTAAAACTTCTTTTATGTATGTTAGCTTTATGATTCAACCAATGATCAAGCTTGTTCTAATTTATTGGCACAAATACTTGAGTTATAATGACTATTTTTTAGATATCTTTTACAGAAATAGATGTTAGTCCAAATGTGTAGATGCATATGAACGAGATAAATCATATTCTGAATTTTTCTTATATTGTTTACTATTATAATTTGTAGTTCTAAGTGATATCTACGATCATAGATCTCCATTCTACGTATATGAACTTTGTATTCTCTTATGAATGCCAACAGATTTATTAAACCATTCTTTTTGCATTATTGTTTATATACAATAATTCGTAATTACTTTAAAGGATTATTCAACATTTTAAATACCAAATAAAAGGACCAGACTTGAATAATCAAAAACCAAAATGGGAATTCACTATGAATTCCAATCCAATTAAGATTAGAAATTTTTGGTATGCCTTGAGTCCTCACCATCTCCATGTTGAAGAACCGTTGTGTGCACCCTCTCCTGACATATTATATCCAACAAGATGGAGGCCTCAATGCATCAGGGATCCGTCTGTACGGAAGTATGAATCCTTAGGTATGTGGATCCGTTTGTATCAATGATATGTCTGTATTGGTGTAGTATATAAACCCATTTATGATTAGGGCTCTTTGTATCTTATGTATTTTATTCTTATCTCCACGGTGCAAATCGATCACTGTCTTCTAAGGACGTAGTCCAATTACGGGTGAACCTTGTAAATCCTTGTGTCTTTGTTTTTGCATGATTGATCTTGTTTGCGCATGCTTCCGCGATTTGCAACAGATCGCATGGATTCAAAGTCAATCTTATTTGATTCGATGGGCATCCCTGCATGCTTAAATGGAAACTTTGCAAAAGGAACCCCTTTACGAATATGATTTTCGGAAACTATATAATATGGTTCCATGGATTGATTTTGATCCTTAAGAAGGGCGCGACCAACATGTGATATAATAATTCAATAAGTTTGCATGATTAAGAAGCAATATAATACAGCTTGCAGATGGATATTGTATTCAAAATCATATCGGAAAATTCAGAAGATCATTAAGTATGTCATGATCTCTATGCATCAACTTAGCAGTGTACTTTGATCGAGTTCAGCAGCTTTATTTTCTGGGGATTAATACCTGTTCTGAAACGAGTGGGGTTCAGGATCTTTAAAATCTCTGCAAAATTAAGGCAGCACCAATTTCCTGTCCATTGGTCTGGTCCCATAGATACTCATTCATCTCTAGCAGGGTGTCATCAACATCAGTCGTGGTCGTAGTTAGCGTCGAGGACCTGTTGCGTATCTCCGCGCGCGAACGAAACCAACCGTGAATCGAACGATCACAACAAACAACAACAACAAAGCATTTTCCCACAATTAAGTAGGGTCGGCTACATAAATTCTTCGCCTCCATTCAGATCTATCTTGAGTCGATCCCGGGCTTATATCCACAAAACTAAGATCCCTTCGTATGATCTCTTTCCAACACTTCTTGGGCCGTCCTCGCCCTCTCTTAGCCGGCTCAACATCCCAATACTCGCATCTCCTAACTGGTGCATCAGCTGATCTTCTTTGCACATGTCCAAACCATCTTAAGCGATTTTCTCGCATCTTATCCTCGATCGGAGCTACACCAACTTTCTTTCTGATTACATCATTCCGAATCCGATCTTTACGTGTTTGTCCACACATCCACCTTAACATTTTCATTTCTGCTACATTCATTCTTTGCACATGTTTATGGTTCACAGGCCAACATTTGGATCCATAAAGCGTTAGCAGGTCTCACGGCTGCTTTGTAAAACTTTCCTTTAACTTTTAAAGGAATTTTCTTATCACAGAGAACAGCAGGGGCTCCTCTCCCATTTAGCCAGCCAGCATTTATTCTATTAGTAACATCTCCGTCAATTTCCCCATCATGTTGCAGAATAGATCCCAGATATCTAAAGGAATCTCTCTTCTGAATGTTATCGTCACCAATCTTCACCTCGATTCCTTCACCATTGCTTCCATCAAAGGTGCACTCCATATATTCCATCTTAGCCCTACTTATACGAAATCCTTTACTCTCCAACTCATGTCTCCAGACCTCAAGCTTCTCATTTACTCCATCTCTAGTCTCGTCAATTAACACAATATCATCAACAAATAACATACATCAAGGTAACTCATCCTGAATGTGACTTATCAACTCATCCATAATCAAAGTAAAAAGAAATGGACTCAAAGCAGAACCTTGATGTAAACCAATGTTGATGTCAAAATATCCAGTCTTCCTTGACGGGGTCCTTAAACAAAATAAAGCCCTGTCATACATGTCCTTTATGAGGTTAATGTATAGGACATGTACTTGTCTCTTCTCCAATACTCTCCACAATATCTCTCGAACGATCACAAGGTGCAAAAAAATCACTGGAAAAACTCTGGCAAGAACAAAAATAATATAGTTCTGAAAAGGCCAAATGAGACGTGAACTGTAATAAAAACATATCAAGTGTCGATCATCGTTGGGAAAGACTTGGTTTTGGTGTGATCATGGTGGAGGATAATTATATTCATGGGCCTGCAGCAATCTTCTGCTGCGCATGCCCTCATCTTTCGAAGGGATTCATTGCAACCACCAGTGCCATCACTGCTGATTGCTGAAGGGTAAGTAAAAGTGGGAAGGGAAAGCTGGAAAAATGTAGGAGTCGTGCAAAATGGCAGACCAAATTTGTCTCCTCCCCGTTGTCTACATAGATTTATCCGCATGCCCCTCTGGTAGGATGCTATCTGGAAGAAGAACTGTCCCGGGCATCTTTCCAGATAGAAAGCTCCATTCCTACTTCCAAATAACATGCCATCTGAATTAGCATGTTGATCTGCAGATACCACTCCCTACTGAAAGGTGCTGCAGGCTTCTCCGTGGAGACTTTCATGTATGCAATGCAGTCACCGAAAATACACTCCATAGACGTCGAGGAGTGGCGTCGGTAAGGACCATTGTGTCATCTTCCTTCTATTGTCTTTCTCGATCACGGTTTCGGACCATGAGTCTAGGGTTTCTTCAACCCCATCAACACCCTATAAAAAGGGGTGGAAGAGTGATCCTGAGTATTCCGCGTCCCTTCTCGGCCTCTTCTTCCTCGGTTGTTGTATTCACATATCCTCCTCTTTGTGGTCTCTATCTGGGCGAGGTAAACTCCTAACGTTTGCTCTTGCATGTGCACTTTGCCATCGGTTGTGTTTGTCGATCGATGCTTTGCTGGATGGAGGCTCCTTGTATGATCTCTTTGTTAGACTTGTGAGCCCCTAGCGAACCATTTCTACAATAAAGGTTATTGTAAATTATTTATCGATAAAAGTTATTGATTTATTTACTCCTTTTTTGATATTATAATATGCATGCACTTACTGAGTTCCTCTATATAAAATGGTTATGTACCTTGACCATCTTGAGATCATACAACTGTTGATCCAATTGTTGGATCATAGAAGTTGGTGATGGGTTGAATATCTAAAGTGTTAGATTGACACTACAAAAAAAGGCGGGATTAGTGTGCACGGCTCTGCGTGCACTAGGCGAGCACATGTGCTTGCTCCTTAATGGGCGAGCACACGAAGAGCACATGTGCTCGCCCATGAGGGTCGCCGGTTTGAATTTTGCGGAGAGGCGCGGTTACCAATTTGGACGAGCACATGTGCTCGCTCAAATGCTCGCTCAAATGTGCTCGCCCACTTGAATTTCCTTGCGCGGATAACTTTAGCGCCATGGAAATTGCAGGCGAGCACTTGGCGACGGTCTGGCGAGCACTTAAGTGTGCTCGCCCAGGCCCGTAAACAGAACCTCGCGCGGCTCTTCTTCCTCATTCTCACGCAATTCTCTCCCAGTTTCTCCCCTCCGGCGACCCGCCACCCCTCCGCTCCGACACTGACGCCCGCCGTTTTCGTATTTTGAGTAGATCTACATCTACCATTCAGTATAATCCTTAATCCTTTCTCTTTTTATACGATTTCATTACCTATTTGTATTGTTTGGATAGATTAGGGTTTCAATTTTTTGTTGAATGTAGTGTATTGTTTTGATAGTTTATATGTGTTTTACATGTTAAGGATAATAGTAGATGACTATAGTATTGCAATTTCGAATTTGATTGTCTCAATAATATGTATAATTATATGCCCTGTAGGTGTTCGATAAAATGCCTCAACCAACATTATGTTTATATTTTGTAAATTTTAAATGACAAAATATCCATTACAACATCTGCACTAGTTAGTATTGTTAATTTTCTTAAAAAGATTAGTTATGAAATTTGTGAATAACATTAGTTAGTCAACTTCAATAATGTAGATATTAGATATGATGAACATCATTAATAACGGTTTTAAAATTTCATATCGTGTTGATATGAGATATGATATACACCAATGTTTCCTTTATGATAATTTATTATCACATTAAATTCTAGTTAATATGACCAATTATATCACATTAACTTATAGATAGGTTTATGATAAGTCCAAAATATTATTTATTAATTATTAGAAAATCACACAAAATCCATCACACACAGTGCGTCCTTCCACACCGGGTGGTGTGTGGCCCTGCACAACGGGTGGTGTGTGCAACACATTGGAGGATTTGATCACCTCTAACTGTGTTATATTTTTTTATTTTTTCACAGCACTATTGGACTCACTTTGGGATGTTTATCCCAGGCCAATGGTCGTGGATTTTGATGTTTGCAGGTTCGAAATTTTTTTGCAGGTGCCTATTAACTCTTAGTGACCCAAGCACTGTATTAGGCACTAAATAAAGATCACACTTATCCCTATCCCCATTGTTAACCAGCCAAATATACGTAATTGCCCGGTTAATATAAATGAATAAATATTTTAAGATTATTTTATAGTCTCATTTGTAGCACATACAAATGTATGACGTAAAATGATCTTAAAGTATTACATTTATATTAGCTTTCCTTAGTTCGGAGTTCCCGGACTAAGGGGGTCCGTAAGGATTCAAATTTACTAAAAGGTGATCGGTGTCACAAGGTCTTTATTTCTTACGGAAATTCGGTTCATAACCCCTTCCTCTTCAGTATACCAAATCAATCATAGTTATTATTGAAATAATCACTAATATGATTATTTTGATAATTAATTAGGATTGATTTATGGGGTATACGGGAGAGGTGCAGGGTTATGCTGCTGAATTTTCGTTAGAAATAAAGATACTTGTGACAACGATTATCTTTTAGTAAATTTGAATCCTTATGGACGGGCTAAAGTGATAACATAATTAATACACTTCTTTTCTCATCTTTTATCTCAATATTGTGATACGTTTAGATATCCTCAATTTCCTAGATTTGACACAATATGACCAATAGAGAATGGATGTACAACCGTGTAGTAGATGGACGTATAGCAGATGCCTTTCAAAGAGGTGTTCAGGAATTTATACAATTTGCTTACGCACAAGGTTCCCGTATTGTGGATTCAGATGGAACTATCTTGTGTCCGTGTAAGAAATGTCGTCTAATGAGGAAGAGATCAAAAGATGAAACTCAGTTACATCTTTATACAATGGGTTTCATGGAAGGATATCAGATTTGGTGGAGGCATGGTGAAAATTTCGAGGACAATATGAATGATGTGGAAGAAGCTGACAATATTAATCCCTTTGCAGATATGGTTATGGATGTTGCGGGTCCAGAATTTAATGATACTTTGTTAGATGATGAGGAACCATATGGAGAGTCTGCAGAATTTTACGAGCTGTTGAAAAAAGCGGAAGAGCCATTGTGGTTGGGTTGCAAGACATATTCAAAACTTTCTGCGGTCTCGGATCTTCTATCGATGAAGATGGAATATAATATAATCGATCGTAATTTTGATGCAATGCTGAGGATTATTAAGAAGATGTTACCAGAAGATGCAGAATTACCTGATAATTATTAAAAAACGAAAAAAATGATGCGGAAGATGGGTTTAGCAGAAGTTAAAATAAACTCAATGCATAAATCACCATATTCTATATTACGGTGAACATCAACATTTACAACGGTGTCCTGAATGTAATGAGCCAAGATATCAGACAGCTAGTAAGAGTGGAACAAAAATATCGAGAAAGATTCTACGTTATTTCCTGTTGACTCTGAGATTGAAACGACTATATTATTGTAAAGAAACGGCGAAGTACATGACATGGCACGCGGAACATAAAGTCGATGAATATATGGAGCATCCATCCGAGTCTGATTGTTGGAAAGAATTGATGTCAGCTTTTCCTACATTTAAGGATGAAAAGAGGAATTGTGTTATAGGTTTATGTATAGACGGGTTTAACCCTCATGGAAGAAGTAGAGATTACTCTTGTTGGCCAGTAATGACAACGCCATACAATTTACCCCCATGGTTATGTAATAAGCGACAATTTATGTTTCTTTCGCTGTTAGTACCAGGACCTACACATCCGGGAAAGTACATTGATGTTTATTTACGTCATGTTATCAATGAGTTGAAAATGTTATGGGTCGATGGAGTTGATACATATGATGCTAATAAGAGTCAAACATTTAACACGAAAGTAGCTCTGCTTTGGACGATAAATGACTTCCCAGCATATGGAATGTTATCTGGATGGAGTATGCATGGACGTAAAAGTTGTCCATATTGTATGGATAGTACTAAATCATTCCAGCTTCAACACGGTCAGAAACCATGTTTTTTTTATTGTCACAGACGATTTCTTCCAAATAATCATCCATATCGAAGACAGAAGCAGTCTTTTAAAAGGAATACAATTGATCTTGCAGATCTTCCACCAATTAAGACAAGCGATATGATATTATCATACTTGGAACAATTACAGAAATCAGCCTTAGAAAATGGAGATAAAACAAAAAACCTTCCTGGTTTTGGTGACAGTCATAATTGGATTAAGAAGAGTATATTTTGGGAGTTACCATATTGGAGTAAGTTACTGATACGACACAACTTAGATGTTATGCATATAGAGAAAAATGTGTTTGATAACATCTTCTACACTGTTATGAATGTAACCGGTCGATCAAAAGATACAGTAAAGTCTCGTCGTGATTTACAAATCATATGTAATTGCCCAGAATTGCATATCAAGGAACATGATAGTGGAAGGGTTGAAGTTCCCAAAGCAAAGTATACCTTAGATAGAAATCAAGTTAAGCTTGTTTGTGAATGGACAAGTAAATTGAAGTTTCCAAACGGATATGCATCAAATTTTTCCAATTTGGTCGATCTGAAGAAGTTTACATTTAAGGGAATGAAAAGTCATGACTGCCATGTTTTTATGGAAAGATTACTACCGTTAGTGTTCAGAGGATTGTTACCAAAAAATATTGTCTATGCTCTTTCAGATGTTAGCAGATTTTTCCAGGTGTTATGCTCATCACGCATACACTGCATGGAGATGGATTATCTTCAAAAAAATATTCCTGTGATTATGTGTAACCTGGAGAAGATATTTCCGCCTTCATTTTTTGATTCGATGGAGCATCTGATGATTCATATTTCATGGGAAGCAAAAGTTAGAGGATCGGTAAAATATCGTTGGATGTATCCATTTGAAAGGTAATTAAATGTATTATAATGTCATTCCATTCTTTACTATTTGGACTAAATGTTTAACCTATTTTCTTATAGGTTTATGTTCTTTCTTAAAAGAAATGACCGAAACAAAAGTAAAGTTGAAGGATCTATAAGTTCACAATATATATATGAGGAAGTCGCAACATTCTGCGCAAGATATCTTCCAGAAGATGTGGAGACTATCCACAATAGATGCAGGAGGAATGAGACAATTTCTTCCGATGAAGAACCTTGTATCAGTATGGTCATCCACTCATCTAATAGGCAAAGCAACTGAATGTTTCTTATCGAAACAAGAGAAGGATGCTGCAGAGTTATACGTATTAGACAATTGCGAGGAAATAACACCATATGTTCAGTAAGTATTTGAATTACTTTTTGTATATATTCATCACAAGTAATGAATATGTTTCTCTTATAAATTTTAGGGAATTTAGACAGAAAATTATGGAGGAAAATCCTATGTATTCAGATGACGAAGTTCTGAGCACTTATAGGAATCAATTTCCAGCGTGGTTTAAAGACCGCTCAAAACAGTTGGACGGTGGTGATTTCTATTCTCATATTTTAAAATATTTTGGAGAAGCACCTGTTTATAAGGTTCGATCATACAACTCTTGTTACAGTAATGGGTATCATTTTCATACCTTAAATTCCCGTAAATATTTGACAACTCAAAATTATGGAGTGATGGTTCGCGGATCTTGTTATGGGGAAGATCATCTGAATTATTACGGAATTTTAAAGGAGATTATAGAAGTGGAATATAGTATACCAGGCTTGAATAAAGTAGTTCTTTTCTTGTGTGATTGGTATGAACCCAATGGAGGTGTAGTACTCGATAAAAGAAATAACATCGTCGACGTGGTGCAAAGGAAATTTATACGCAGATTTGAACCATTCATCTTAGCATCTCAAGCGGATCAAGTATGTTATCTCCTACAAATATCAAAGAAGAGAAAGATCATTGAAACATTAACTGTTGTGAAGATAAATTCTCGAGGTTATATCTCCAATGATTCTAGTAATCAGGAAGATGACATAGATGAAGCATTTACACCGACAAATGAAAGAATAGACTTAACAGAAGAAAGTCCCAATTATCGAATCGATTCGATTGGCTGATAATGAAGTTTTCTGTGTTAACTTACAAGATGATACTGACTCCAGAAATGACTACTCGGAAAACTCAGAAAACGAAGAAATATCCTTTAATCCCACCGAAGTAAGTGATGAAGATTAGTTGTAAGTTTTATTATACAATTATAATTGAATTAACTAAAATCTTAAATAATAAATATGTAATATATCATTATTACAGTCATGGCAGGTTTTGGACGTGACGGGGCGCATGGATCACATAGATCCAATCGTCCATCTTCCTCAGACACACCTTCTTCCAGTAGGCAGCCCACCCCGGATGTTGTTCCTGATTCACAGTCCGACGAGGTTCGCCGGGTGATAGCTTACTACGAGTCTCTTGGTTATCCTCCGCCACCCTTTTACGTAGGAGGCTATGGAGAGCCATCTACCTCAGCAGCCCCTACAGGATTCTCAGTCCAGGTCCCCATACCAGCATGGACATCGATGGGTTCTGACTCTCCTTCTTCTGAACGGTCGAGCACATCCGTGCCTTTACCCACTGTAGTTAGATAGACGTCGGCGTCCCACCCTTTGTTGGAGGTTACGGCTGATGGGAGGTAAAATTTTTATAGATTTTATCTTTAAATATTTTCCAAATTTTTATAAATTGTATCGAAGTTAAATTTTCTAATAAATGCAAGGATTTTTTGAACAGCAACAGGGTGGCAAAGGAGATAACCAACATAATAAAGACACACTTGACTTCCATGCAATTTAGATGGTGTCGCATCCCTGCTGCAGAACAGGAGAGACTATTTGACATGTTTCTGGTAAGAAATGTTTCTAAGAAGTGGTACGGATTTTTTGGTCAAGTTTTTTGTATCTTATAATTTGTTATAATTTTCAGAGTAGGTTTCGCCTTGACTCTGATCTGGGGAAGGAGGTTTATCGTAGAGCCTTCATTCGTTTGGTAGAAAAGAGAATGAGCGATACATTTTTCAAGGCAAGGAGAGACTCGCATGTAAAGACGGGGTGCGAGGAGATGAATTTTGAGTAGATGAAGAAGTTCCCGCCGTCATGGTGTACGGAGGATATGTATTATACTTTTCAAATAATTTATATTAAACTTTTTAAAATAATCAATTATCATAACATAATCCTTCCAGATGGGCGGATTTCTGTGATGCATTCGTTGCGGATGATGAGTTTGGAAGAAGATCTACGGTGGGAAGGACAAACCGCCAGAAACAAAGGATTAAGTCGACAAGTGGCTCTAAAAGCCACAATCAGATTAGAGCGGAGATGGTATTACGATTTAAAATTATTTTTTGGAGATCTACTTTAATATAATGCAATGTTGTTATTAGATCTTAAAAAAAATTTCAGGCAGCTAGGTTGGAAACGGAACCCTCTTTTCAGGAGTGGTGGTCGAGGTCCCACATGAGTGGGAGAGAAGGAGAGTCGCAATGGTCCACTCCTGAAGCAGGACAATTGTTGGTAAGTTTATCAATTTATTTACAATTAAATGATATATTATAACTCATTTATATATATTATAAACTTAGTATTTCAGGATCGTTATCTGGCACTATCTGCAGAAAAATGGGGTATCGATCCAACTGGAGAGCAACCACCATTTGATAAAACGATCTGGAAGCAAGTATATATGGATAAATATTATCTTACTATACTCATTTCTAATATATAATTTTATATTAAAAATTGAAAAACTTATAAGGTGTTGGAGGAGAGGGACGTTGTGGCGAATAGGAAGCATACGCTTGGTGGTCTTCCTCCATATTATGTGGAGGAACATCGTCACTCCTATTCTGCATACTCTCAGTCGTCGTACACGCAACCACATCCGTCCCAATCAACAGTTCCAATGGAGTCGCAGATGGCGATGATGGTGGAGCAGGTGACGAAGCTCCGAGAGGAGTTCACGGCGTACATGTAAGTATTCTTCTTATAGAATGAGTAATAATTTTAAATTTCTATTTCTACGAAATGCATGTAATAGATATATATCTTCCATATATAATATAGGTCGCAAGGGTGTGCATCTCAACCTGAAGAGATTGAATCTGATAACGAAGAGGAGGAGGAGAACGACCCTGAAGAAGAGGCACGCATGTATGCGAGGTTCAAAGAAAAGGAGAAAGAAAAAAAGAAATCAAAGCAGGGTTTAGTGTCCAAATTTTTTAGATCAAAGAAGAAGTAAATTTTTGTTGGTTTGGACCTGTATTTTTTTTAAACTTTTAGCACATCTTTTAATTTATATGAACTTTGTTGGCTTTGACTTGTTTGTAATATTTAGATGTTAAATTAGATTGTTTATTTCTGAATTCATGTATATTGCGTTCCTTTCAATTGTTAGTGTTAGTTATCTTACTCAACGAACTGCTATAATATATATACCCTTAGGGAGCTACCTGCAGTGGTTTATTGGCAGGGTATACAGGTTCGACGAGGCGTCAAAACCCTGTCGAACCTGTATATTTTTTCCTGGAAATCACTTTGGGCGAGCACATGTGCTCGCCAGGTGCTCTGTGGGTAATCGCAATTTATAGAGGAGGCGATCACATCGGCGAGCACATATGTGCCCGCCAGGGAGCAGGTGAGCACATAGCGTCCCGATGTGCTCGCCCACCTGCCGAGGCGACTCTCACAGAAGCGAGCACACCCTGAACGAGCACATGTGCACGCCCACCCCTCGGGCGTGCACATGGCAGGCACTAGGCGTGCACATAACGAGCTTTTATGTGCACGCCAATCCCGCCTTTTTTTGTAGTGTGATAACTAAACCACACGATCAAATGATTATTAAGAAGAGATCTCCAACCGGAGAAGGAGATGGAAATCCCTACTCTAAAGGCTAACATCCAACAAACCTATTGATGTAAGTCCTCTGCATAGGAATAGAAATTTAGAGTTGTTGGGTGAGTTAAGTCAAAGGGTTGACCTAGTGAGATCGAGATAGCAAAGACCTGTGTCGTAAACTATCATGATATAGGCATGCATCCTCTGACCAGAGACAGATGTGTTACTATATATCTGAGTATGTAATTTTGGCAAACCATTAGGTTGATGACTTATTTAAGGTTTATATATCGACATGCTATTATATATAAGGGCATTTGAGTAAATAGAATCTCTCAAAGGAATCATACATATTCACGACTAAATTGGAAGATATGATCTCAGTCATGAGATATTGGGATAAATCAAGTTCCATCGATGGTCATCTTATTTTAGAAATAAGATACGATTTATAGGTATGATATATGCTTTTGGAAAGTATGTGATCGGTACTAACCCCTAATGATAAAATGAGAAATTTAATGATATAACTCTGAAGAAGATTTTTAAAATAAAACTAAAACTTCAAATTTATTAATAGTCTTCCAGTATGCATGATGTGCGGGTATTAGGAATACTCGAGGGTAATGCGATCTTAATTAATTATATAATATGATACGTTCATTATGAGAGAGTGATGAAATAAGTTTGGATTTTAGTGACTCCTCTCAGTGAACTAGTTATCCAATCTTACTCCAAATCTCTGACATTGTACCGAATTGGAATTAGATGCCATGAGAAAATACAGATACTTTGTCTTGTATGATCAAACAACAATGAGAGCTCTTTTAGATCCAGATATGAGATTTGATCTCAATATCAAGTCACTATACATGGATTATGCAATTACCTTGGTCTTATCTCTAAGTATTCGCAGAGAAGACACATTATCCATGAAAGAGTTCGTAGATTATTCCAAAGAAACAAAATCTAATTACTAGGAAGAGAGAGAAAATTAGGATAATTAAATTAGATTTAGTTATCTAAAATAAAATTAATGTGGATAGTGATATCCATAGTAATTTTCGAACAATGTGGATAAGATCCACATTATTATTTGGGGACTTATTTATAAATAGGATTCACAAAATATATTATATAATTGAATTGGATTCACATTCCAATGTAAATGTAAATATGATTTTTATTTTTATTTGGATTACTAAATAAGATTCATAATTAATCAATTGCCAATTTGTAAATGTTGTCGCTTTTTAATTAATTAAATTTCAAGACAAACATGTGAATTAAGATCTGTTGATAATAGAGATTGCCACTAAATTAAAATAAATGAGATAAAAATTATTATCTCCTCTTTTAGGGGAGACGTCCATGGTGGGGTTCACCATGATGGACGCCCACCTAAGAAAAGGATAATCATCTCTCTTATTTTTATTTGTTATTCATTTGTTGATGATGCTTTACAATTATTGATTAAAATAAATGGAGTTATAATGGTTACCGATCCTAATCATGTTTGAAGTTGATAAGCTCCTTCAATCTCAACTTTTGATTGATTATTAAGAGTCAAATCCTAATAATCTGAATCTAAATAAAAGGAGGGCAAAGCCTGCTCTCCAAGAAAATTTTCAATTCCAGTCTATATCCCCCCCCCAACTTGTTGTCATCTCCTGCCCAAAGAAGACGAGGAAGGAGGAAAGAAGATCATTTCTCTGGATTGTAGGAGCAATGCCATCTATCCCTACGCCCACAAGTATTGTCTCTGTTAGATCAAATTTCAAACATGAGATCTCTTGCTTTAGAGGCTAGAGGATTGACAAATTCATGATTCATCTCCTTTATTCTTTCATTTTGTCTAAAATCCTTAGTGAAATATATGTAGACATCAACTAATTCTCATTAATTAACATACTAACTCCAATTATTAATATTGTACATTTAGCACTTATTTTATCCAAAATAAAATAATAAAGAGAAAAAGAAAATAAAAAATAAATGTTGTAATTATGTACACATTGATCTTAACCCCAAGTCCAAATAAGTCGATAAGATAAATAAGTAGGGTGAGATTTAACTTATAAAAATATTAAAAAAAACACATATTGTACATATACAAACTATTCACCTTGTAAATATATTCATATATTTTATTTATCATTCATATCACTTTAAATGTAAATATTTTTTACTTTAAAATTATTTATAATAATGCATACTAATTTATAAAAATATCATATAAATTATTTAATGTACAGATAACATGGTACATTCATCGACAAAGGTGTAAAATAAACATTCAAAGCTAAATATCTACTCCTTCTGAACTCAAAATTAGTCAAACTCACTTTTATTTTGTTTAGAATTAAATTATGTTTAAAATTAAAGTGATTTCACTAAAATCAAAGTTAATATGCAAAAGTCGGCTTTTTGGGGCACCGTGATATATGTACAATTGTATATTCTCCTCTTATTATTTTATTATTCTTATTTTCTTATTATTTATATTAATATTATTATTTTTATAATGATTATATAAAATAAAAATAAAAAATTTAAAGTTTAAAATCATCAAAAATAATTGTTTACACATATTATATAAGTATAATGTACATATATTGTACATGATACTATTTATTTAATAATCAAATAATGTTATTAAGATAAAATAAAAATATATCCATAATCCTTATAAAAATATATTATAATAATAAAATATAAAATAAACAAATTATATTTAAAAAATAATTTTAAAAATCAAAAAATTATTATATATATGTAATTTATACTTATAAATTATATTGTTTATATTATTTAACTATTTAAATTATATCATTAATTTATTAAAATTCATAATTAAATTATTTAAAACTTTATTTATACTATATATATTTGAATTGATTTAATATTTATTAATTAATTTAGAGTGTAATTTTAATGGTGTATACAAGTATTTTGTCTCGTAGTGTGTTTTGTCCTCTTGTGCACTCAGCCACGTGTCAGCTCATGATTGGGCGCTCCATGAACGATTGAATATTCAACCCCTCCCTTTCTTCTTCTTCTTCCTCCTTTTTCCTTCTCTTATTTATTCTCCTCTACCCAACAACCTTTGACCACTCAAGCTCCACGTCACCTCTGTCGAGCATATCCTCCTCCCTTGAACCATGTCCAGATTTGATGAAATTCAAGAAAGGACAGCATGAGAAGTCATGGCATACTTTAACAATTAAAATTGGAATAACAAATTGTACTAAGTGAGGGTGTATACTATATAATAATATCAAGTGCATAAGATCGGAAGGCATGGATTGATTAATTGTCATTATTTTAATTGGACTAAAACTAAGATAATAATTAAGTATCCTTGCTAGATCCCTTTTTAAGATTAATCATGAGAATATGATTCAAAATGGTTAATTATTGATTTAAACAAAATATAGAGAAGTCATATGATGACATCTATGGTCTTCTGTCATTGTGAAGAAAATTGTCACCTTGGATTGTATTTTTGGAGGCGCTCATACATATTCTTGACTCCGCCATATAAATTCATATGGATTGGATTCTTCGTTTCTCAAAAGAGATGGGTCGTATGCATAGCGATCCTAATATTGTCCCCCATCTTATTAAGGCGATATTGGATTGTGCATAGTGTACATATTTAACTTGTTCATTGGTGGTTGGTTTAATCGACAACATGCTAACTCCATATATGTGGGGTATGCGGGTGTTGAAGATCAAATTGAGAATGCAAGTTGGACTTGTAAGGAGAAAATAGTTCCCACTTATTTTATTATAGTTGCATTTTCTCATATTATTAGGCTGCAATGAAAATGGAAAGGAGACTTAGATCTCATAGCAAGGTCGTTGGGTTAGCCTACCTCATGCTTTGAAAGCTTACATGGGGAAGACTTTCAAAGTACAAAAAATATGAGAATATATCGATTTAAACATATTTAAAATGTTTATATTCCTTAATCAAGATTTATTAAAGTATATTCTTTTAATTTCAGATGAAATCTCTCAACCCACTGAACAAGCTGATTGTGGTCAATTAGTTGACCATGCCAAACTATTCATATTGGATCAAAAATTTTGAGCTTGCACTTGCAACGGAGCACATAAGGTATGTTCTCTCGCACATGAAGTATGAGAATCCTCAGAATGATGATGCCAATTAGTTTTCAACAAGAAGTGGGATGAGAACCACACATTTGACGTTTCTACATTCTTGGTTCATTATCCAATGTGCTTCAAACACAACATATAGATATGGAATCTGCCATCAGCTCTGGTCCTGAGTCCTTAATATCTAGTATCAGAAGATGATGAATATCTAGTAGTCTGAGTGCCGGGATGAGACTGCTTGCTTTTAGGACATTTTAGAAAATATGAAGGAGATGGTTGGTGATGTGAACCACATTTAGTGTTATAATATCATGAAGGAATGCTTCATTGCAAAATGCAGGAGGGTACTCTGGTTAGAGAACACATACTCAAAATGTTTGGATATCTCTCTGAGTGGAGACTCGAGGAGCAGAGATGGACATGGACATGCAATCTGATTTCATATTGTTATCTCTCCCTTAATCTTTCAATGGTCTCATCATTTCTAATCATATTAATAAACTGAAATAGACAAATGTTGAGTAACTTTCTTCACTTAGATCCACTAAGGACATCATGAAAAATCAAAATTCCTCTAGTATTGCAAATGGTGCAAAGGTCAAAAGGAAGCGCGGTAAGAAGCATGGATCCAAGAAGGGTCCAGTCAATGAGGAAAAGAAGAAGAGCCAAGCTATTGGAACATCTTCTAAAGCTTATATACATCTGACATCAAAAAAGACATATGCATGCCAACACTGCAATAAATCAGGATACTTGAAGCGCAATTGTCCATAATACCTGAAACCCCTTGAGAAGGACAGAGGTGTAGATTTGGCAAGTAACTCATCTATTTTTATCATTGAAACTAACTTTCTCGTAGGACGATAAGGTATTTGGATTGTTAATTCTGGTGCATCTGTTCATGCATGCAATTATTGCTATATTTTAGGAAATTAGAAGTCTTAATGATGGGGAGATAGCCATTCAGATGGGATCTGATGCAACAGTTGTAGCAGTCACTATGGTGACATGCCGACCATCACTTTCAAGTGGAAGAGTCCTAATTATTAGAGACTTAATCTATGTTCCTAATGTTAGAAGGAACCTATTATCTGTATCTAAATTAGTTGGATATGGATATTCTTTCTTATTCTATAATAAACTTATCATAAATTATTATGGTAATTTTATAGCGGATGATTCTCTAATCGCAAGTGAACTCTATGAAGAGACATGCATGAATGTATCATGAATGTCAATACCACTTTTATTAATAAAACCCCTAAATGATCAAGAGAGGATGGAAATCATTTAACTATTATCTGACATTAAAGACTTGTACATGTATCTGTTGATAGGAACCTTTGGATTTCCTAGAAGTTTGTGATTTACCAACTTGCAAACATTGTATTTGTCGGAAAATGTCAATGGTACCCTTATTTAACAAAGGTGAAAGATGTAAAGGTATACTTGAACTAATACATACCGATGTATGTGGTCCCTTTTGTACTATGACTCAAAATAGACATCACTGTTATGTAACCTTTATTGATGATCATTTGCGATATGATTTTGACTTTTTATTATGTCACAAACACAAAACCTTTGAAAATTCAAAGAGTTCATGGCTTCGATTGAGAACCAAACCATAAAGAAGATAAAATGAATTTGATCTGACCGAGGTGACGAATACCTCTCAGATGAATTCAAAGAATACCATAAGGTGAGAGGAATTATTTCTAATATCACTCCTTCAGATACACGGATTCATATTTCCAATCAGATACAGATGATAGGAAGTCAACTCTAGGGTTCTTATTCCTATTGAAAGGTGGTGTTATGAGCTAGAGAAGCAAGAAGTAGGATACCACGGCTAACTCAACGACTAAAGCATAATACATAGCCACATTGGATATTGCTAAAGAGGTTGTGTTGTTGCATAAGTTCATCTTGGAACTTGACGTAATTTCTTCATCGGAATCCCCCATTCCATTGTTCTGTGATAACTCGGGTTCCATATAGTAAGAGAAGGAATCTAGGTGGCATCAAAGAAGCAAACATGTGGAAAGGAAATATCACATCATCCGGGAGTTCTAGAAGCATAGTGATATCATCATTGAGGTTGTCTCTACTGATAACATTAATGATCCTCTAACCAAGCCATTGACTCGAAAGATCTTTGACCAGCATGTAATAAATATGGGTTTAAGAGTTGTACATGAATGACTATAATGATTAGTGAGAGACTATTTGACTTGTAAGCCCTTAGTATTAATAAAAGTTATTGTTTTATCATGTCCATCTAAAATGAATGTTTGTGAATGCATTTAATATTTAGGTCTCTTTGTACAATTACGGTTATGTACTATGGCCAATTGAATATCATGAATATTCAATAAAGAACTCCAGTCTGAAAAAGAGATGATAATCTTTCTCTAAAGGCTGATTTCCAACCTACTTCTTGATACATGTCCTTTGCATAGTAATAGAGATTCAAAGGTGTCAAAATAGTCAAGTCAAGAGTTGACTTGATGAGGTCGAGATAAACTAAGAACTGAATCGTAATTGTCACGACCAGGCACACATCCTTTGACCAGAAACAGAAATAATTCTATATGCATGAGTGTCCACGTTAGATAGGTCAATATGTTGAAGACCTAACCAAAGTCCATATACCGATGAGTTGGTATGCATATGAAGACATATGGTAAGTATGATCCCTCAAAAGAATCGTACATGTTCAGACTTGATGAATCAGGAGGCAAGGCTCGCTCATGCAATTTTTGGGTCATAAAGAGTTCCATGCATTGTCGTCTTGTTCACGAAATAAGACACGAATTCAAGATATTAATATATGCTTTTGGTAAGTATATAATAAATATTGTCACCCAATATCAAATGAGAAATCTATTGATGAAGACAATCAAACTAGGGTTTGAACTTTGGCTATATCAAAGTTTTCTAGTATGAAGGAGGAATGAGTATTGGGAGTACTCAAAATTAAATCTATCTTAAATCATCTACCATGACACTTCCACTCCAAGGAAATGATGAAATTGGGTGGAATTTAATGGCCTCACTTCTTGGTTTAATGATGTGAGAACTAATTGGATTAAGTCTCACTTCATTGGACTCCAAAATCTAATTCTAATTCCAATGTTCAAACGTTGGAAAGTGAATGGTAATGGAAATGGAAATGAATGCACTCCTTGAGCTCATTTCTAAACTCTAAATGATTTGGAGTATGGATAAAAACGGTCATGAGAGCCGAGTTCAACTCCTTGATAGATTCTCTAGCTCACATATAGTGTGATGCATTTCGTTGAGCTCAATTAAAGTTTAAATTATTTCAGCTCGAGCTCAAAGATAAGAGTGTATTATGTTTCATTAAAAGTGATATAAATCCTGAAATTGGGCAGTTATCCAAATTTCAAGTCATTATATGTCGGTAGTATGATGTCCCATATATTATGTCCAAGTATCTACATTTATATCTCACAATTAGGACTCTATCGTGTGACGACAATATTAAGATAATAATGGTTATTGTCATAATCAATTTCTATATGGGTATTTTTTGTGAACATGATTCACAAATATAATTCATTAAAATGAATATTATTCATAATAATTAATATTTATATGAATATTATTCATATAATTATTAAGGCACTTATGTGAATATGATTCATCTTGGAATTTAAATGTAAATAGGATTTACATTTTCATTTGGTTTTATGGATAAGATTAATAAGTTATGAGGGTTCTCTCATAAATTACCGTTTAACCACCTAAATCAGATGAGAGAGTCGTACGTTCCACACAAGACGTGAGCGAAGTCGCTAAGCTGACCCCTCACAGAGATCAGGTGATCAAAACAACAATCAAGCCACATAATAGATATCAATCAATGAATAAAGAGGCGTGAATCAAAATTTATTATAAACCATACAAATAAATGTGTATAGTGACAAGCAAAGTAGGATGTCGAACACAGGAAGCACACGGTACACCTATAGGATAATAAAATTATAAATATAGGTAAAAATAGTCAAAAATACCAAATAAAATGTTTTTGTATTTTTTTTAAAAAATTCTACTATTTTTACTATTTTCAAGTAATTTTTCTATTTTTTAGGTACTGTAAAGTCAAAAATGTCCCAAAATAGAGATTGAATAAATAAGTTGAATTGATTTGGTATTTAAAAATAAAAAAGCCTCCAAATTTTTCGAAATCAATTTTAATATATATTAATATATATGAGGAAAGGGACGCTGCTTCGGGGAGCAGGCAACGTCGCTGCTGCGTAAATATCATTCGCTGGATTCTAAGTAGCCCTAACATTGGATGGGCAATAGAAGTCAACCCACGTCGAAGCCCTACGTCCACTCATCTCATGTTCCTCCCTTCAAGTGCTAGACGCGGCTCCCTCCCCGCGTGACCTCGACCTCCTCCTCTCCGACGCTCCCATGCGAGATCCTGCACGAGTGACACCTCCCTCCTCCACGGCACCCACGGGCGACCTCCTTCCCTCCACCAGCAGCCTCCTCCTCCTCGGTACCTCCGCACGACCTCCTTCCCTCCGCCAACAGTCTCCCCCTCCTCGGCACCTCCGCGCGTCCTCCTCCCCTCATCCAGCAACATCCTCCTCTTCGTGTGTCCAACAGCTCACGGGAAAGCGGTTCGCCGTCAAAATACCTCCTCCCTATCAGCCCTTGAACATGTTGCCCACCCCCTCCCCTGTTCACGATGTTGTTATTTGCCATTACGTAGAGGAGGCAAGGAGCTCCAGAGTGACGAGATCCTACAATGGCAAAACAGTGGAACTATATGCAATACTTAAGGCTATGCACCTAGATTTTTGTTGATCGAACATTGTGGGAAAGGGATACGATGTGTGCTCAACATCACGAGTTGCTGAGTTGCATCATTTAAAAATTTCGTTTCTTCAAAAAAAGGGTGTTACCCAATCTGTAAAATCTATTGTTCTGAAATATCGAACGTATATGCAGGCACTTTCAATCAAATGATTACAATGTTTGTTTTCTTTTGTGTGTGGACTTGTTTAATATGATATGCTTCCATGATTAAAGATGGTTTTCAATCTTTTGCCACAAGAGCATCTAACTTTTCCTTTAATCATTGCTTCCAGTATCCTTCGGTATAGCTTGTCATACTATACTGTTTTTTAATTTATGGAGACACACTTCCATCAAGACATGTAATTCAAAAAAAGAGTCACATAATTGATCGAAAAAATATAAAAAAATTGATTATTTGGTTACACATGTCTTAACAATTATTTGCATAACTTTGGCAATGAAGTGGGTTGAAGTTGTTGCATTGCATCAATAGATACTATGCGAGACCTAGAGAAGTGAAGGTGAGCAAGTTACACATGACTTATTTTGTAGTTTTTTTTCATTGTCCCGCACTATGATTTTAGTTTAGATTCTACTCTAACTCGATCCTCCAATAAAATTACTTAATCTGTCAATAAGTACCACAAGTCTCATGATTTCTGACTTAGCAAGAGCAACACATCTTGTTTCTTCCAATTAAAATTGCTTGAAACATCTTGGTCGACACCCCATCACAACGACTTCAAGTTAAACATATGGAGATTTTTTTAAAAAAAAACATTTGCTACTAATTAAATAAGCCATACTAATGTTCTTCTATATATTCACACTAGATCCAATAATTACATCTGATTTTTTTCTAATAGAGATCTTGAGTGCATTGGATTATAGTTATGGGCAGTTTGCAGTAATGACAAAGGATGTGCTTGATATTATTATGCAGTTTCTTCTCGTTTCGATGAAACGCCGCAACAAGCCGTTGTTGATTGACTATGTTGCCTGCACTGTCATGAATATATGTCTTTGGCTTGCCTTGTTGAAAGCTTTGATGGGTCCAAGCCAACACCAACCGTAATCTTGACGCAGAAGCTTGGATGGATGATAGCGACAATCCACTTATATGAAATTAATTAAAGATGGACATGTCTAACCAATAAATTTTATTTCTACAGCTTGCGAGTACATCTGAATCTCATCAAATTTAATTTGTAAGACCCGCGAAAAGAAGAAAAAATCCACATCAACGAGAAATTAATATCACATCAGACTCTTATATGCGAGTAGGCTATGTTTACACCATTTTATGTATTTACGTGCAAGAAAAGATTCAAACAATTAAACTGACAAATGTTATCTATTACACCTCTCAAGAAATCCATCAGCAATGCAAGAAACTCTACCAGAAATAACAACCAACAGCGTAAGGGCGTCCAATTCTTGTTTAGTAAAAACATATTACGATGGAGGTGATGAGGGAGCTTGGGATGAATAACACATGTCATTGATTTCGTAGAGTAATTCTAGACAATATTGGAAAAAAAACATCTTAGGAATCTATGCTTGTATTCCTAACAAAATCATTGACGGATCTCCTTGCCTCCTCTATGTAATGGCAAATAACAACATCGTGAACGGGGGAGGGGGTGGGCAACATGTTCAAGGGCTGACGGGGAGGAGGTATTTTGATGGCAAACCGCTTCCCCGTGAGCTGTTGGACACACGAAGAGGAGGATGTTGCTGGATGAGGGGAGGAGGACGTGCGGAGGTGCTGAGGAGGGGGAGACTGTTGGCGGATGGCAGGAGGTCGTGCGGAGGTGCCGAGGAGGTGGAGGTTGCTTGTGGAGGGAAGGAGATCGCCCGCAGGTGCCGTGGAGGAGGGAGGTGTCACTCGAGCAGGATCTCGCATGGGAGCGTCGGAGAGGAGGAGGTCGAGGTCACGCGGGGAGGGAGCCGCGTCTAGCACTTGAAGGGAGGAACACGAGATGAGTGGACGTAGGGCTTCGACGTGGGTTGGCTTCTATTGCCCATCCAATGGTAGGGCTACTTAGAATCCAACGGATGATATTGACGCAACAGCGACATTGCCTGCTCCCCTAAGCAGCGTCCCTTTCCTCAATATATATATATATAATTACAGAATAGGAAGAAATAATTTGGGGGTTTTTTATTTTTTATATTTTTATAGGATTTTGGAACTTTTTTAATATTTTTCTCATTTTCTTTTTCTATTTACATATTTTTGATCTGAAGCTATAAAATACATAATATATTATATCTATTTTTTGGAATTTTTGGAACACAATTTATAATTTTATTTGTATTTGTTTAAGGTAAACAAGGAATATCCGTGCAATATTTGATTTTTAATAAATAGTAAAATGGTGTAAAATACAGATCTAATTATATGGCATGAAAAAGCATGCATCCGGGTACCTCATCCTATTTTTTCATAATATGTGGAGCACGTGTGATATTTATAAAAATTCAAGAAACATACACAAAAATATTTGAACTCGTACGTTATATCTGCACCTAAAAATAAATACAAGGGGCTTAGTGCAAATAACTCAAACGTTTATAACTAATATCCACATTTTATATATTAAACAATAATTAAAACGACCCGTAGGAGTTTACATTCAATTTTTACAACATAACACGTGCTAGAGCACATGTCTGACAGGAACTAATTTTCTATATTTAAAACTTTCAAGGGCATACATGCAAATATCTCACTACTTTTTAAACTGGATATAATATTTATAAGATTATTTGGGAATTACAAAAAGTGGAGGAGGTATTTAGTTTACCCCTCAAAAGCCCTTCAACAGGTCATTCCTCTTATGACGTGTGGCAGATCGTCTGGTTGAGGTTGGGCAGCGATTCGAAAAGAACCAATGGCCCAGATTAGATCTGGGTCGTGTTCCTCATCGAACGTCTGGAAAGGGGGTGCAACGAACTTGGAAGAAAATCGGCTAGGATTGCATTATTCTTTGATTCCTGGCATTTTCAATGGTCGTTCTTCACTCCGACAACTGTTATGTGTTGTTGGTACTCCTACGCATCTGCGGGGAGCTCAGGAGAGCTCCAAGAGACTTCAAGCATGTTCTGGGAGCCAGGTCGTTCAAGCTTCATTTGGGAGGTACCCAGATGTTTTTGTTCGCTCCAGAAGGCTCGAAGTGATTAGGGACCTGTTCAAAAAGATAGAGAGACTCGAGGGTTATCTCCTTGACCGATTTGTGAAGCTGAGAGCAAAGAGAAGCGAGGTGGCAATGCAGCTCCGACGTAGCGATGGAAGGAGAGCTACGTCGAACCTCGATTCGTGCAGAATCGAGGGGGTTTTGTGGGAGAAATGCGTAGAAGGCATCGTGTAAGGATAATAAGGTGGTAATGGGTCGAGGAATAGACACAATCACGATGATTTCGACATGCAGCTCAAGCTCCAGGTCAAGGGGATTTTTCTGATTAAACCTAAATCTATTGGATTAAATGATACACTAAGAGAAGAATCAAAATCTACACTAAGAAATTACCTAGAAATGGCATGAAAGATGGGGCTCAACTGGTCGAGAAAGCAGGAGCAGAACCTCGACGGTGGCTCACCGGAAGTAGTGGATCCGCCTCCCCGATTGTTCTCCTCATTGCAGATCAATACCTATCGCTTGATGTCACAAAGCTTGAGATGGATGAAGAGATCTGAGAGGCTAAGACGGGTCTAAGATCGATCAAAAAGAAAAAATATGAACTTGGGGTCATAATTATTGACGGGTTTCTGGTGAGTTTCGAGGAGTGATGGCGTGACAAGGAGAAGTTGTAGGTGAAGATGCTCGCATGGGCGTGGAAGAGGGACGAAGTGGCTACACTTGGGTGGAAGGCTCGAGGTCGAAAAGAAGATGTAAGCATAAAAATACGTGGAGAAGGGGCGCTCGTGAAGTTTCTGACAGAAGTCAGAGCCTAGGGTAGGCAGTTGACCCACCGGTCAATGAATACTCGCACCTGGTTGGTCCACGTGGACCAACCAAGAAACTCCAAGGCAAAAATACCTTGGAAGTTAATATAAAATAGTATATAATTTAATTAATTTTTTATTAAAACATAAAAAATATTTGTAATTTTTGTTGCTTCAACGACTTCTTGAATTTCTTTATGATTTTGGCATTTTTATACATCTCTCTTTGTTTCTCTATTTACAAAAATAACAGACCACCAAACATAAAGATAAAGGTATGAGAATTACCATCATATGTAATTTGAAATTCTGGAGATAATATACGATGGCAAGTTCGAATATATACCATTGAGATAAACTATGTACATTAGATAATAAAAGGAAAGCAACCAACTCTTTAGATACACCACCTTTTAGCACACTACAAAAGAAACTTCATATAGGCCTCAAGTCAAGACTGGAATTAAAATTATGTCAAGACTGCTAAAGAAAACTCAACCCTAAAACTAAAATGTAAGGACAAAATAATTGTTTCGGGGAGAGTACCCCCTTCATTGTTTGTAGGTACTTACCTCCGGACATAGTGGGTGAGGACGTAACCATAAGGATAGAGCCCAAATCCCTGGACTTGTGACTTAAGTATGCGTACATCACTTTTCGGTGTACGTTTGCAACTATAAGCACTTGCCTCTGACAATAGAAAATCATTTTGGTGTGCTAATCCTATTATCTCCCTTTGGGCTAGATATTGAACCCGTCAGCCCGAGAAGATGGTACCATTGTTTGGGGCAGGTCTAAGTATGCATGCTAGGCTATAGCGGTGACTCACATTGTGTGTTTGGTAGTAAGCAACTTCTTGTAGATTTAATAAACTTAAAATTGAAAAGATAAAAGACTGAACTCTTACGATCTCCACCTAAGTCCGGTTGGTGAATCAGGGGTTTGTATTGTGTTTGTTTAATAGTGAAAAAAATCATTCCGCGTCCTTCTCACCTTTTTCTCACTTTCTTCAAGTGTTGCCTTTGTGTTCTCACATCTTTCCTCTTGATATCGAAGATGTCAGATTGGAGCATTTCTCGGCCGGACCTTGCGAGCTCATTCACACACTTATTCGATCATCTTCTATTGGGGAAGACTCACTTCTCGAGTATTTCTCTTTCTTCACTTCACCTTTCACCTCATTGATCAATCCATTATTTAAGATTGACTCTAATCTTGAACTATCATTTGAGGTTCTACCATTCTTGAGGACTAATTTATGTAATTTGAGATGCAAAGGGGTGAAAAATTAACTAATAGAACTTTGAATCATGCAAAAACAATTTTTATAAAAAATAAAAATTTATTTTAATATAAAAAACTGAATGATCGATAATGAATGGAAGAAAGGTTGGAGAGGATAAAGTGACTGAAAAGGTGGATGCATTTATAGTATGTGGGGTTGAGAGTGTTTAACTGAGAATTGACAACATATAAACATCTTCGACAAACGACTTTGTGCTAATGGGATGACACATGACACATAAACTCTAACAAGTGTAGGTATTTCCTTCCTTAAGGATCATGCGCATCCTCGAAGATCATGTCAAATGATGATTGTTTCATCATACTACATGAGATAATTGATGAAACATTTGCTCAAAACATGTCTAAAGTAACATGGAAGTAGTATTACCATGCCCTCTAACTAGGGATAGGCTACTCAATCTATTTAAATAGAATTCGTTTATTCGATTTGAATTGAATTCCATTTGAGTTAACAAATTATTCCCATCACTCGATCAAATTAGATTAAGTTGAGATGTTTGTGTGAGCGGTTTCGGTCGATTGGGTTAGGCAAAAACCAAATTAATTAGTGAAATTTTGGGGCTGATCAAAGGTTGAATGGAGTCGAGGGTCAAGAAGCGAAGAGACCATTTATGTAGGACAAAGGATGACGAAGCTTGCATGAGTCAAGGTCAATAGGACTGAAGAAGGTTGAGGGGATGTTGGAGTGAAGACGAGGTTTTTCAATTGAGCATTATGAAAAGTATCATGGTGAACTCAAGGCACTTAAAGCGTACCGGAGTTCGAACATAGTTGTAGGTCAACAAGATAGGATCCATGGCCATCATGACAAGGCTGGAGTTGTCTTGAGGGTTATGCATGCTATAATGCATAGATCATGTTGGAGTCATTAGAGAAAAAAGCAGGAGATGTTGTCACAACATGCATAAAGGCAATTGAAATAAGGCTCGGGGAGACAAGACTAAGGGCCTGTTTGGTTGCTGGGTTGGACTGGGTTGGGTTGGGCTGGGTTGGGGTGGGTGAATAGTAATCTGTGAGGAGGAAGTACCCTTGTGAATAGTAACCAGGGTTGGGCCAACCCTGCCCAACCCTACAACCAAACATGCCCTAAGAGCTTGGATGTGACAATGCGAGTTAAAAATAGATATATACTGAAGATTAGAATATAAACAATATACAAGTATAAATTGATTGGGTATACAGGATCTAAACCATAGATCATCCATAATGACAGTTTAGGTCGTTTGGTTGCTTCAGGTGTAAGAAATAGGAACTACTAACCAACCCGATATCTAATGAAAAATACAATTTGAATCTAAAACTTAATCCGAAACTCAAATGATCCCATTCATCTGCTGGTCCATTTTCAACGATTTGATCAACTTATCCAGATTAACCCCTCGTTTAGTTGTCAAGTTACCTCGAAGTAAACTGTCTGCATAAAATGTACCTCTCCTTGCATTAGAATTAGAACCCTGATTATCATCTAAGTATGTAACCGGTTAATATTCACAGGGCACTAATAGAGGTTACTGTAGCCCCCATTTTCCCCCCTCCATATAAAATCCGAACCGCCCTCCCACCACCACAGGATCCCCTCACAAAAACAAGGCCCGCCGCAACCTCCACCCGTCTTCCTAGGGTTTTTTCTAGTCACCATTCGAAATGGGAAGGTACCGGAGCAGGAGCCGGAGCTACAGCCCCCCTCCCCGCCGCGACAGCCGGAGCCCTCCCCCTCCCCTCCGCCCCAAGCGCTACGACGACCCCCGCGGCCGCTACCGCCCCCGCGACCGCCGCCCCTCCGCCCCCTCCGGCCTCCTCGTCCGCAACATCTCCCTCGACGCCAGGTGAGGAACTTTTCCCTCTTTTTATCGCCAAGCCCCTCCCTTTTCCTTTTTTTATCCGTCAGGTCCATCCTCGCAGGCCCGAGGACCTGCGGATCCCCTTCGAGAGGTTCGGCCCCGTCAAGGACGTCTACCTCCCCAAGAACTACTACACCGGGTACGTTCTTTCCTGTTGGTTCTGTCCACGCCGATCTTTCCCTTCTCACCTTGCTACTTGCAGGGAGCCTCGAGGCTTTGGCTTCGTCAAGTTCCGCAACCCTGAGGATGCGTACGAGGCCAAGCAACATATGAACCATCAGATCATTTGTGGTCGCGAGATAACTATCGTATTTGCCGAGGAGAACAGGAAGACCCCCCAGGAGATGCGCACCACCGCACGGATTAGGCAAGATTTCAGTAACGTTTCTTTTTTTTTTTGTTTTGCGGCATGTTATACGTACGTTTCTTGAAAAAAAACAATGTGGTTGCTTCGATTTTATTTAAATTGAAGCTCCAGATTGTGATTATAACTTTCTTTTATTTTTGAAGATATGTTTCTGTTATTGAGATGGCTGTTTCTTTGCTTGCTGTAGTGGGAGATACATGGGAGGAGGCCACGGAAGGAGATCTCCGATGAGGTCACCCAGACGTCGTTATCGATGTTGGTTTTATCTCCTTTTGTATTGAATATTTATTGGTGGTGTTCTGAATGTTTATACGACAGACTTTTTATTGTGACTTATTTATGTTATGCTTCTGTTTTCAGCATACTCACGTTCTCCTTCTCCACGAACACACTATTCAAGGTTTGATATTTCATATTTTCTCTTTTTCAAATTGAGGTTAGCTAATACATGTACCTGCATTGTTTAAATTGGAGTTTCAATATGTCTATGGCAATTGCATACATGAATTAATAATGTAATAAACCTCTATTTACATTAGTACCTTCTTGCCCATTTTCTTTCTTGCTTCCGAAGATGTGTACTGTGTGATTCCAGCATAGATGAGACAGTAGAACTGGCTTTCTCATCATCTTATACAACATTTGCTATTTTGTCGTGGTGTTTAACATCTGAAGCTGACCTTAGATCATTACTCTGCGTATATAAAGTTGTTTCTGTGGCTATGCTCCTCTTCTTACAAGAGATGAATATGTCATGTCTAACAAAGACAAGCCTATGGTGATTTAAAAATGATAATTTATTTGTCTTAGTTACGGGTTGTAGCTACTGGTTGCATTCTAAATCGCTCAGTGCACAGTTACTTTTTAATTGTAGACGAAGTGTTTTACTTTTGGGCAATCTTCACAAGGCATCAGTCTTCAATGTGACATGGTTGATGTCAGCATACCAGATAGTTTACAGCATATAAATTAAATTTGCCATTCATAGCTGTACCGATGTTTTCACGATTTTATTTCGAGCTCTAGGATGCACAATGTGTTCGTTGTGAACTAATTGATCTTGATAACACATGGTGATCTGTTTCCTGCAGATTATTAAAGTATAAAGAGACACTAGAATCAATGGATTATTTGTATCTAAAGACTAAAGTGAAACAGAGAATCAAAGTCACGGACTTAATGCTTTTTGGTGCCTATATGAATTCGTATGTTAATGCCAACACCAGCTGTAATCTGTTGATTACATGGTTTGTCAGATTCAATTACAAACTGATGGATGCTATTTTCTCTTTTGCTATAATTGATTATCCTGGTTTTGTATACTATCCAGTTAACAAAGAATTAAAGCTATAGTTGCCACAAATGTGAAAGTATACTGAAGCAAAGAGAATGGGAGCCCATGAGTGCACTCACGCCTAAAGATAGGCTTTACAAAAGTGCATTCGTTAGCCAAGTAAAGATTTGTGAGTGTAAGAAAGGTTGTCAAAGATCTCCAAGTTATGAGATGCTGTTCCAGAACATCTCTCAAGACTAATCCACCGGCTCTAAGAGTGTATGGTTCCAGATTCGTTTGTGTCCATTTTTTAGTTCAGAGAAGTGAAAGGAGGCAGGTAAAGATCACTTGCTAGCATTTGTATTATAAGCTTAAGAGATTTGGTGCATCTCCAAGGAAAAAGTTTTCCTTGAATAAATTTCTGTTTCTAGTAGGACAAGCACAAACCAGATACAGAAATTGAGTCAAACCAGATACAGAAATTGGGTCAACCTTTTTAGTAATGAATCTCTAAACAAAATAAGTCAATATAATGATAGGTTTTTTCACTTGTCCAGTATTTTTTAGTGGCAATTTGTTGTCTATACTTTGCTTATCATTTCATCGTTGAGATTGCTCTAGTTCATATAAAATTCTTTTCAGAGATCGAGATAGGGATGCTAGAGATGGATATCGCTCTCCTGGATCTACCTCCCCATCTCCTAGGCCACGTCACCCATCACCAAGTCCAGGGCAGAATGGTCGCAGCTTATCTCGTTCGTACAGGTAGCTATTGTTCATGTCCTGTTTATCTCTATTTTTTTCCGAGCGCAAACTGGCCAAGTCTTACCAAGTATTATCTGTTGCAGCCCCGTCGATGATGGTCTTAAGATCCGAGGACAGATGTGGGAAGCATGATTTCTTTTGAGCGGTTTGTGTATTTTTGGTGCCAGTAATATGTAGGGCTTGTCTTTCCTGTTAGAGTTGTATGATGATTTTTGTGGTTTTATGTATCGATAGTGGTAACTATGAAGCCCCATGTTAGTTATTTACAGGATCATTTTGGAGGCAGTGTAGGTTAATATATTAACGAACTGGTTTTGGTTAAGATCTTCGGTTAAGATGATTGACTAGTATTGTGCCATAAGGTGGTAAGCCAACTGAGATGGCTATTTGAACGCTTACTTTTTGTTGAAGTGTAGTGGGGATTCAATATCCTCTCTTCTTGATGGTGTATGTATGACATAGAAAAGTGATTTATGACATAAATACCCTCTATTCTCTTCAAGATAAAAAGTGATGCATTTTGATCTTTGATAGGAATTAGGGAAAATGACACTTGATTAAAGTTTGGAGGATTCTGTTGTCAGTGAAGACACAATTGGAAGGCCGTATCGATATCGTTTTGATATCGTGTCGATACGATATTTTGATGATATATCGCTGAAATATCGCCCATCTCAACGAGCCTTTGTGAAGAAAATGCCTGGAAATCGCGATATATCGCCATATCGGTGCCCATATCGGTCCCATCTCGATATCGATATATCGCCGATATTTCCTTCCCCAAACACAATATATACATATATGGGTAAAATAGTGTGATTGTTATATTTAAAAAGGTATTTATCACTTGTACCACTCTTATCTTATGCAATATTAGTTGTATCTCTTTTTATTTGGAATTTCAATTTTGCCATTGATTTCTTATTTTGTTATTATTTGCACCCTTCTTTTAGTTAAACTGTCAATGGAGTAGGTCAAATCATGGTTTATTCAAATGCTGATGTGATTAAGGAATGATTTACTACACTTATTTCCTTCCAAATAAATATTTAGAAAAAGGTCCTTGGACCCCTTCCCTTAGAAGACAATGGCTGAGATCAGTGCTGGCTCTCCTCTCTGAACATCATTGATGAGAGCAAGGCCACATAGTAGAAGGATGGACTTAGCGGTGGAGGCGGAGGCGCTTGGAACGATGGTGTGGAGGAATTTGGAATGGCAAGGTCGAAGTGGTGGCTTGCGGTGAAGTCGAAGTGGGTGGAGGAATTTGGAATGGCAAGGTCGAAGTGGTGGCTTGCGGTGAAGTCGAAGTGGGTGGAGGTTGAGTGTTTCAGCTGCCCAACTCGTGGAGGAGCTCTAGGGAGAGGTTGGTGGCGCAGCTTTGGAGAGCACACCGTGGCAACAAAGGGACTTGGGAGTCAAATCCTTCTAATGCCATCTTTTTTTTTGATTTTTACACCCATAACCATAACCCTGAGTAGAGTAATGTCGTAATAACATTCATAACTTTGAATAATCGTGAATTACGCTCAGAACCTTAAATAAGGGTGCTGTTTTACGTCCATAACCTTCCGTTACTTGACTTCGCTAACTCAATCAGATCTAACCATTCTAAGATCTAACGGTTATCATTAATTTAAATAAAAAATTATCCCATCGGAGCTCCACGCTATCAGGTTTGGAGGAAAAAAATGGGTCTTCTTCGAGCAAGGGCGGCGGGTCTCGGGGGCTTTGGGTGGTGCAGGTGGGGTCGGGGTGGGGGGGGGGGTCTCGTGTCCCGGGGGGAGGAGGGGGCCTTCTCTGGCTGGTGAGGCTTCTCGCCCAGTGGGTCTCGGGTTCGGGGATCCCAGTGGGTCTCGTGTCCCGGGGGGGGGGGGGGGGCTTCTCGCTCAGTGGGTCTCGGGTCGTGTGTGTGTGTGGGGGGGGGGGGGTTCTCTGGTCGGACTCTGCCCTATTTTATTAGCTTCCGGATACTCAGGTTTAGGAACAACATACGCACTGCTGCTTGCTTAACAGTCAAGAAAGTGATCACACACAATCCGAACTCCTGTTACTACCCTCAGGGATTACGACTTTCGGGAAGATGCATCTGAAATTGAATCGAGAAGATTGCCGCGGTGAGGGTATACGGAGCGGAGTGATCCCATAGGAACCTATCCCGATTTTTCTTTCGCTAGGCCCATAACTCAAAAACCTACTTTCTAACGGTTTCTCGAATATGAAATCAGACTTACAACATCCCGCTTTTTTGACGCTTCGAGACATTTCGAAATCGAGAAATCTCGACCGGAGCAGGTGCTATCTGAGAGCAGTTAGCCGATTTGGATTTGCGAATTATTATAGAAAATTCCATGAGATAGCTTTCTTTCTCAGACCAAGTCTTGGATTTAGCACTAGACCACTGCAGCCTCCGGAGAAATCCACACGAAGAGGGCATTTGGAACGTCATGTAGAACATTCCTGAGAAAACTCCCCATGCCAGCCCGCCACCAGATGCCCTCCAACCTTTCCTTTGTTCGTTCATTCATTCTTCTCTTTCCGTCGCTTTCTCTCGACTCAACTAGACTTTCAAATATAGTTACCTCGACTTTTTGAAATATATAGATATATAGTAGCGAAATCGCCTAAGTCTCGTTGGGCATTGCTTGAGAGCTTCTCAAAATAAGGGAGAAGTTCGGGGGTCATCCTCTTTCTATTAAACGCACCTCAGGACGTCGAATAGAATAATTCATCAAACCCGGTTTAATCTAATCGAAAGCAGTTGATGATTCTAACTGAATAATTGATTTTGGACTGGCATGCTGGATAGTCAGTTGATGATCTCTTTCCGCATCACTAAGTTCTTTTACTCATTCTCGGGAGTTGCGTCCTGTCGAAAGAAAGCATGGCAGCCGGCAATGCCTTTTCTACTAGTTGGTTGCTTTGAGTTCCCGATGGGTCCAAGCTGGTCTTCTTTTCGCATCGCATCCCCTTGTATGGGGGGGGGAGGGTCTTCTATGGCCGGTGGGTCTCGGGTCCGGGGGGGGGGGGGGGATGGCCTTCTATGGCAGGTGGGGCTTCTCGCCCAGTGGGTCTCGGGTCCGGGGGAGGGAGGGGAGGGGGGGGGGGGGGTGGGCCTTCTCTGGCCGGCAGTAACGCCCATCCCAGTGGGTCTCGTGTCCCGGGGGGGGGGGGGGGGGGGGGGGGAGGGAGGGGTGCGGCTTCTCTTGCCGGTGGCGGGTGGGTCCTCGGGAGACGGGGGGGTGGGGGGGGGGGGGTCTCCGGGATAGGGGAAACTCTGCGCGGGGAGGGGGGACATGGAAGGATGGCATGTTCTGTAAATAAGGATGGATGTTAGGGGTAGTTTTCTATTTTTTTAACGGAAACCGTCAAACATAACCCCCATCTCAAACGGAACATGACACGGGGTTATGTCATGTAAGAGTTAAGCATTACTCAGGGTTTCTCATGTAATTCACAATTATGCACAGTTATGAATGTTATTGCAAAATTACTCAGGGTTATGAATGTAAAAATCCCTTTTTTTGGAATGGAATCCAGGTTCAATCTCGGTTCTAAACGTTATGAGAGAAGGGCCGAGGGTTAGGGTTTAGGGTTTCAAAAAAAGAAGGGATATAATTGATTTTTCAAAAGTTAAGAAGGGCATAAATGACTCTTTAAAAAATTATCAATTTTTAATAACAGACAATAACATTTTAAAAAAGAAGACATGGGGAATTTACACCACATGACGATTTCAGAATCACTGAAATTGATCCATCCACATAGATGAGGTAGGAATATCTATTTTTTATGAAATATGAAACACATTCTTTTTATTAATCTAAGTTAATCCCGAAATGTTTAAAAAGCCACAAAAAATTTAAAAAAAAAGATCGAGAGAAGTTAACTCTGTTCCGCTTGGAGTAGCCAAATTTGCGCTACATATATACACATACATATACATACATACATGTGTATGGACGTGTACATATGCATATATATGTATGCAAATGTGTAGGGAGTTGCTAACTACGACGAATTAGGGATCTTCGGACGTAGGATCTCAAATATCTCCCTCCAATTCGGACCGTCAAAGCAATATCTCCTTTTACAATATAGATTCCAGACATTCATGATATTCTAAAATCATTACATTATAATACAAGGCATTTTTGATAACAAAATGTGATAATCATACTTTAAATACTACCGGGTGGCATTGCACGACTCCGGGCAACTTTGTGGCCTGATCTGCAAGTTCGGATATTGACAGACCAACGGGAATCCACATGTACTGTAGATAAAAGCAAACAAGAAAAGAATGGTTAGAAGCGGATAAAATTGGCATACGAAGATCTTGCTACTGTGACCAACTACTCTTCTCAAATTCTATGAATCAGGCCATGAATCTGCTTTCGGAAATGACGAACTTCGCAGCTAAAGGCGACCTTAACTTTCAGACTACCGTTTGTGCCGTTTCCATCCGATTCCTCCTCCTCGCCAAGAGATATAATGCTCTTACCCCTGTTGGGGATTGGCATGTAAGGGTCCTCGCCACCACTTTCCGGTGAATCATAGTAATGAGAAATGCTTGAAGCAGCCGACCTATCGTAGGTGTTTTCTCCTTCAGAAGGGGCCTGAGCTTCCCATGCAGCACAAGCCAACCTAGATTTCCGGTTGTTCAACCTGTGAACAAAAGGGTAGATTATTTCTTCAAAGATTGAACGAACAATCGCTTGGAATGGGAACGATAAGTTGAACTTACTTCCCTAATGCAATTTTGCATATCTTAAAGTTTCTCTAAAAACAACTCGCTGCTTACTTCTATGAAAAAGCAGTCATGATGGCAGACAGCCTTACGGAGATCCAAACTGATACTAAAAAATATCACAGGAACTGTAGACGAGTTTCATGTTGATTCACGCGATTCTACAACAAATTTCCCAGTATTCCTATCCCATATCAGACTATAATAAATACTAGTTAACAGATCCCTCATTTCAAAAACGTATTTAGGGCTACAAATTTCCACAAACAATATGTAGAAAAATACCAGGCACGACACAAGCATGTGAATGCTTAGGCACTCCTACGTTGGGGTTGGGTTACGGAAGAGCATTATGTGGTACCCAGGTAAAAGGATCACTATGGATCTTACAAATAATGGAATATAGAAGTCTTCCCACTCTAAAAAAAGTTTTGCTGAGAAAATAAGAAAAATTACCAATTCTTTAGCTGAGAGGGTGTTAGTTCTGAACCCTGCAAATAAGAATAAGATCTGAGATGAAGTCATTCGTACTGTATAATCTCAAATAAAACATCGAAGTGCATACATGAAGACTAAGTTTTTCAGCCCATGATTGTATTAAGCCAGCATTTCGTTGCATCTCTGGTTCGTCTAGTAAAACGTTCTCAAACAGTGCAATCTGTTTGTCATTCATAATATTAGGCTTCATCTTACTCGGTTGCTTTTCCTCACTTGTAACTGCTTCTGGTTCTTGAACAAATTTTAATGAATCACCTTCATTCAGAGTTCCTACTATTTGGGTTAAATCCTCAGTGGTGTCTGTTAGAATAATTATGTTATTTTAGTTTTTAATGGTCCTGTCTCTGTAATTTACCCATAGAGCTTTTCTCCTATATAAGAGAGCTCTAGAGTTTGATTAATTTTATCTTGCTGATTCCCTTTCAACATGGTATCAGAGCGACGGTCCTAGATCGGAGTTCTCGAAACCCTAACCCTCCCCTACCCCACCCGTCGGCCTCACCTCCGATCGGCGTCGCCGCCTCTTCCACCGCGTGTACGTACACGCGTCTCCCGTGGGTCGCGGTGGCGGCGTGCCTCAGCCTCAGCCTCTCGCGCCCCGCCTGCGCGTGTCTTCCCTCGCGCGATCCCCTCTGGCGGCATCACCGCGCGCGTGCGCTTGCTGAACGCCTCTCCTGTGCGTGCGAGTGCTTCACCGGGCTCTCCTGCGCACCTCTCCTCTCCTCTCCTGCGCACAGCGCCCTGTAGCGCGCGAGACCCTCTGCGCGTGGTCCTGATCTGCGCACGCATCATCTTCAGCGCGACATCTTCTATCGGCGCGAGCCCTACACACGCGTCAGGTGCGCGTGTCTGGGTTGTAACCCCACCGGCTCACAGTAGAAGCCCTAGTCAGAGAAACACCCAAGGTATGGAGGGCGTTGTGGCTTGAGTCTACGTCCACAACGACCTTCATAGATGTTCAGGTAGACATCACGGTCTAGTCGAGTAACCCCAGTTGCAGAATATTGTTGTCATCATGTCAGACAACAAGGTCGATCTTCCGTCTCTGGGTGCTTTTAAAGGTCAAGCACCCGTTGTGAAAATGGACGGCACGAACTATGAACTGTGGCCATGCAGTTCATGAGTCTTATGCAATGCAATGGAAAGAAGCATATCCTCACGCAAGAGGAACCTGTGGAGAAGACTGGGGTTAACGCCTCATGGGAGGCTGACGATGCCTATGCACGTGTATGGTTATCGGGTACTGTATCCATGGAGATAGCCAACGACATTCTGAGTCAACCCACTGCGAAGGCCATGTGGGACATCTTAGATGCCACTTATTCTCCGGCGAAGAACGAGTCCAAGATCTTACAACTCCAGCATGACATTTTCACCTCGAAGCAGAACGGGCGTCCTCTTCATACCCTGTACACATCTCTGAGGGGTATGTTTGAGAAGCTACACGGGTACATTCCATTGACAGCCACACCAGAACAGCTAAAGGCATACAGGGACTCAGTGATGATAGGAGTATTTCTAGCAGCCCTTGATCAGGAGTATGATGCGGCCAGAGCGCAGATTCTTACAGAGGCCACCATACCTCCTATGGAAGAGGCTTATCGCAGGCTGAGTAGACTCTCCATATCTCAGGGTGGAGCTCAGACGCCCTCAGCCGTGGCAGCATCTCGTGGCAGGGGAGGATATCCACAGTTTCGAGGTAGAGGTGGTCGTGGCAGAGGAGGAGGTAGCAGACCTCCACGACAGCCGTGCACTTACTGTCGCAGGACTGGACACACTGAGGAAACATGCTATTCTAAGCATGGATTTCCTACTACTACAGCACGTGTGGCGGAGCAGACTCAGCAGGAGGTGGGTCCTTCCAATGTCCCGGATCAGAGGTTTGAGGAGTTAGTGGCGCGTCTTAGAGAGATCATGCCTGGTCAGGGGCCAGCAAGTACTTCAGGATCTTCAGAGATAGCCGGTTCAGCATCAGCATCCACGTCAGGTACAACATATGCTCTTACTAGTTGTTACAGAGCAGATCTAGCAGAGTGGATCATGGATTCAGCAGCATCTCACCATTTATGTGGTGATAAAAATCAATTGGATGGTTTCAATGCAACTCAGACATGCCGTTCTGTAGTGATAGCTGACGGGACACACTCTCCCATTACTGGTCAGGGGGAGGTGCAGTTGACCCCTGCGATACGGCTTCAGAATGTTCTCTATACTCCAGATTTTTCAATGAATTTATTGTCGATTAGTCAAATCACTAAAGATTTACATTGTCGTGCCATATTTGACCCATCTGCTCTTGTGTTTCAGGACATCCTTACGGGCAGGGTGATTGGAACTGGCCGTGAGCAAGGGGGTCTCTACAGACTAGTGCAGTCTCCTTACGCTGGTGTCTCTTCTGTGAGTGCTGGATCTGTCTCTCCGTACACATGGCATCTCCGCTTTGGTCATCTTCCGTTGCAAAAGATGGTCCATATCCTTCCACAGATTTCTCCCAGGTCTACTTTTCAATGCGAGGCGTGCCAGCTCGGAAAACATCATCGGTCGTCATTTCAGAGTCGCTTAGGTCCAAGTCGTCATGGTCTGTTTGAGTTACTTCACTTTGATATTTGGGGTCCCAGTCGTGTCCCTGATCTTCAGGGGCACATGTTTTATCTTGTTGCTGTCGATGACTGTTCTAGGTTATCTTGGGTCTTTTTGCTTAAGAATAAGTCTGATGCTGGACATGTTATTCAGTCTTTCATTATTGAAATAAAAAATATTTTCTCTGCTGTAGTGAAGTTCATACGGTCTGACAATGCTCTAGAATTGTGTAGTACTCCACTATCTAAATTCCTTATGTCTCATGGGATTGTGCATCAGACGTCTTGTGCATATACCTCCCAACAGAATGAGGTGGCTGAAAGGAAACATCATCATTTGTTGGATATTACCAGAACCCTTTTGATTCAGAGCCGTGCCCCTCACTCCTATTGGGGGGATGCGGTTCTAACTGCTTGCTACCTTGTTAACCGTATGCCTTCGTCAGTGTTAGGGAAGAAGATTCCGTTCTTGACTGCGTTTCCCGAGAAGGATCTTTTCTCCCTAACACCACGTGTGTTTGGGTCTGTTGCATTTGTTCATTGCTTTTCTCCTGGTCTTGACAAGCTCTCTCCCAGAGCTATCAAATGCATCTTTGTGGGTTATTCCAAAACCCAGAAGGGATATCGGTGTTTTGATCCAGTTAGACGGAGGTACTATGTCAGTGCATATGTCACCTTCTTTGAGTCCATTATGTATTTTTCTCCTACAGGTGACAGACTCACTCACTCAGAGGAAGGAGATGATATCTATGTGCCTCCTCCTCCTCCTCCATCTGTTCCATGCTCTACGCCACCACCGCAACCTACTCCACTACCACAGCCTACTCCATCACCACAGCCTACTCCACCACCACCACCACCGCCACCACCAGCTATATTTTTTATCCTCAGGTCTATCAGCGTCGACCCTCTTCTCATGTGCCTCCTCCATCATCCAGCACGCCCGAGGTATGTAATGATCATTTGAGTTCTACTGATGGCACAGGTGATTTGCATGCGCAGATGGATGTACAGGGTAATGATGGTACTTTCACTCCTCCAGTTGATGACCCACATATCCCTATTGCTCATAGACGGCAGAAGCGTACGCGGACGATGAATCCCAAATATGGGATGGATTTTGCATCTCAGGCTTCGTTGGAGCGTTTGTCCCCGGACTTTCGCCGATTTGTTGTTGGGTTGTCGGCAGTTGACATCCCAAGGTCTTATCAGGAGGCCCTACAGAGCAGTCCGTGGCGTTTAGCTATGGAAGAGGAGATGGCGGCATTGCAGTCACGTGGTACGTGGAGTGTTGTGCATCCTCCACCAGGTGCGTCAATAGTCGGAAGCAAATGGGTTTTTACTGTTAAGCATCGGGCGGATGGTACGGTTGATAGATACAAAGCCAGGTTGGTTTCTCGTGGATTCACCCAAACATATGGGGTGGACTATCAGGAGACGTTTTCTCCAGTAGCCGTCATTCTACCTTACGGATTCTCATTGCAGTTGATGTTGTCCGTGACTGGCCCCTGTTTCAGTTAGATGTCAAGAACGCTTTCTTGTATGGTGACTTGCAGGAAGAGGTCTATATGCAGCAGCCACCAGGGTTTGCTGCTGAGGGGGGAGTCCAGTATGGTGTGCTGTCTTCATAAGGGCATATATGGCCTGAAGCAGAGTCCACGGGCTTGGTTTTAGAAGCTCTCGGAGTTGATTGAACAGGAGGGCTTTGTCAGATCTACAGCAGATCATACTCTCTTTGTAAAGAGAGACCAACGAGGTATTGTGATCATCTTAGTTTATGTTGATGATATTGTTATCACTGGCAGTAATGAGCAGGGCATTCAAGCAGCCAAGGATTTTCTTAGTGGGCAGTTTGTTACGAAGGATCTGGGTACACTTCGTTACTTTTTGGGATTGGAGTTTGCACGAAATGAGCAAGGCATGGTAATGACACAAAGGAAGTATGTTACTGATCTGTTATCTGAGACAGGAATGACAGGATGTAGACCAGCTACTACTCCTATGGATCCTAATGTTAAACTTTATGATGACGACTCTGAGGAGGTGGACAAGAGACGATATAGAGAGCTCGTGGAGAAGTTGTTATATGTCACTATTACCCGACCAAATATATCTTTTGCTGTTAGCAGGGTAAGTCAATTTATGGAGCAACCCAGACAGGCTCACATGAATGCTGTTTTTATGATCTTGAGATATCTGAAGTCCTCTCCAGGTGCTGGTCTTCTGTTTAGAAAAGATACCTCTATATCTGTCACTGGTTGTGCTGATGCAGACTATGCTGGGTGCCCTAATGATAGAAAGTCTACTTCAGGCTTCATTGTATTTGTTGGCAGCTCACCAGTAGCTTGGAAAAGTAAGAAACAAACTGTCGTGGCTCGATCCAGTGCAGAGTCAGAATATAGGGCAATGGCCCAAGGTAGTGCTGAGATGATATAAGTAAAATCTGTTTTGACTGATTTAACTATTGAAGTACCTCTTTCTATGCATCTTAAATGTAACAAGTATATCATCTCCCGTAACAAGTATATCATCTCCCGTAACAAGTATATCATCAACATATACCATAATAACAACAGTACCTCTGGGAGTCTTCTGGACAAACAAAGAGTGGTCAACATTCGATCTTATGAAGCCTTGCGTCTGGATGAGATCTGAAAGCTTCTGAAACTATGCCCGCGGACTTTGTTTAAGGCCATATATGGTCTTGTGAAGTCTACACACCATATGACACTCCCCCTCAGCAGCAAACCCCGGAGGCTGCTGCTTGTAGACTTCTTCATGTAGATCTCCATACAAAAAGGCATTTTTGACATCAAGCTGAAACAAGGGCCAATCACGTACCACTGCAACTGAAAGGAGCACGTTGAATGGCGTGCCACCGGAGAGAAGGTGTCCATATAGTCCACCCCATAGGTCTGAGTGAATCCACGGGCCACTAGCCTTGCTTTGTAGCGATCAAGGCTGCCATCCGCATTATACTTGACAGTAAAGACCCATTTACAACTGACCACAGAAGCGCCTGGAGGAGCAGCGACCAAGCTCCATGTACCACGAGATCGCAAGACAGCCATTTCTTCTTCCATTGCTAGCCTCCAGCATCTATCTTTCAAGGCATCCTGATAGTTCCGCGGTATCTCCACGGTAGATAGAGCAATGATAAATCTCTGTAAATCACCAGTGAGGCGATGGAAGGAGACCTGGGAAGCAAGTAGGTAAGACGCACATGTCCTCTGCAATAGGTACATCCAAATCATCAACAGTGTCCACCTGTACATCAGTATCCTGCACTTGTGCATTGTCAGTCCCATCAGTACTCATATCACCTGGACATACCTGGGGCATAGTAGATGAATGACGGCCTCCATGAGCAGTATTTGGACGACGAGTGTAGAATTTTGGTAAAGGTGGTACTGGTGGTGGTTGGTGGTGACACTGGAGGAGGAGGTATGTGACCAGGCTGACGTATAGGAGGGGGTGGCACATAAATCTCATCAGCAGTATTTGAAGGTATCATCCTATCACCTGTAGGCGAGAAATACATGACATTTTCAAAGAAGGTGATATCAGCGCTAACATAATATATGTTATTCACAGGATCATAGCAACGATAGCCCTTTTGAGTACGAGAGTACCCCATAAAGACACACTTGACAGCCCTAGGTGAGAGCTTGTCAATCCCTGGCGCAAGTTGATGGACAAAAGCCACTGAACCAAAAACACGAGGAGTTAAAGTGAACAATTCCTTGTCAGGAAAAACAACAGAAAGAGAAACTCTCTCGTCCAACACAGAAGATGGCATACGATCGATTAGATAACCTGCCATAAGTACCGCATCACCCCAAAACGACAGAGGAGCACTAGTATGAATGAGTAAAGTCCGAGCCACATCAAGAAGATGACGATGTTTCCTTTCAGCAACACCGTTCTGTTGAGACGTATATGCACAGGTTGTTCGATGAATAATGCCACGAAATGGGAAAGAGCACGGTTGCAAAATTCTAATGCATTATCTGTACGTACAATCTTCACATTAGAAGAGAAGACATTCCGAATTTCATTGATAAGATTCTTGATTACATCCCCCGCTTCAGATTTATTTTTCAATAAAAAGACCCAAGACAATCTAGAGAAATCATCGACGACCACTAGGTAAAATCTGTGTCCCTGGTGATCAGGTACACGACTCGGACCCCAAATGTCAACATGCAATAACTCAAAAGGGGAGCGACTGCTCCTAGACTCACGACTAGGGAAAGTAGACCTGTGATGCTTTCCCAACTGATAAGCGTCACACTGAAAGGAAGACTTGGGTAAAATTTGGGGCAAGATATGACGTAGCTTCTGAAGAGGGAGATGGCCAAAACGCAGATGTCAGGTAAAGGGAGAAGCAGATCCACTGGACTGAGATGAGACACCTGCATAGGACGTGGGAACCAACCGATAAAGTCCATCCTGCTCACAGCCACAGCCAATCACCTTGCCCGTAAGAATATCCTGAAAGATAAGAGAGGACGAGTCAAATATAGCTCGACAATGCAAATCCTTCGTAAGCTGGCTAATAGAAAGCAAGTTCATAGAAAAATCTGGAGCATGCAAAACATTCAACAGACGAATGGAAGATGTCAAACTGATCTCCCCCTGCCCAATGATGGGGGAATGAGTGCCATCTGCAATCACTACCGATCTCCCTTGAGGAACTTCCTTGTAGGATGTAAACTTATCTCTGTCTCGACAGAGATGATGTGTCGCCCCAGAGTCCAATATCCATTCTGAAACATCCGGACTGTGACATGAAGTAAATACGTAAACGCTACCTGAAGAGCTCGCCATGGCTGATGTGCTGGCAGAGGTTAAGGCTGCGACGCTCGAGTGACCTCCTAGCGAATCAGTAGAGGCAGGAGGCATGATATCCCGCAATCTGGCAACAAGATCATCAAACCTCTGGTCGGAAGTAGGTGGCGGTGTAGAGACAGCATGCTCGGCTACACGTGCAGAGGCAGGAAACCCATGCTTAGAATAGCATGTGTCTTCCGTATGACCCGAGCGATGACAGAAGGAGCATGGCTGACGAAAGCGACCGCCTCAACCGCGACGTCCACGGCCACGAAAGGAGGAAGCACCTCTGCCACGTGAAGCAGCCATTGTCGAGGGAGGTGGTGTAGACGCAGAAGAAGGAACCGATATTCGGCTTAGTCGCCGATACACTTCTTCTACTGGAGGAATAGCCGCATCTGCCAATATCTGTGAGCGAGCCGCATTATATTCCGGGTCTAGTGCCGCTAGTAAGACTCCCACCATTGTAGCATTCCGGAACGTCTTATGCTGCTCAGGGGTCGCTGTCAGGGGAATGATGCTGTAGAGCTTCTCAAACATCCCCCGTAGGGATGTATACAACGAATGCAACGGGCGGCCATTCTGTTTGACCGTAAAGATGTCATGCTGAAGTTGAAGAATCTTTGTCTCATTCTTCATCTGTGAGTACGTGGCTGCAAGAATATCCCACATGGCCTTAGCCGTGGGCTGGTGTAGAACATCGTTGGCTATCTCCATTGTCAGAGTGCCAGAAAGCCAGACCTTGGCATACGAGTCATCGGCCTCCCATGAGGCGTAAATCCCCGTCTTCTCCACCGGCTCATCTTCGGTAAGAATGTGCTTCTTACCATTGGACTTCATCAGGCTCATGAACTGCATCGTCCAGAGCTCGTAATTCGTCCCATCCATTTTGACTATAGGCGCTGGACCCTTGAATGCGCCAATGGAGGGCATATCAACCTTGTTGTCTGACATATTGCCGAAGAAGAAGAGCTAGGGTTTGTAGACTAATGAATAATTGTCTACATAGACTTGAAGGGGTATGAGTGCATATGTAGACTTATGCACTCAAACCCATGAACAGAAGAAGGGGCGGGGGCCGGGGCCGGCGGAGAGGGGTCGACGGCGGCGTGGAGGAGCCGGGGCCGGCGTGGAGAGAGGCCGGCCGAGAGAAGGACCGGTCGGCGGAGAGGAGGGCCAGCGACAGAGAGGAGGGCCGGCGGCGGAGAGGAGAGGGGGGGGGGTGGCGGCGGAGAGGAGAGAGGGGGGAGGGGCGGCTAGGGTTTAGGGTGGCTCTGATACCATGTTGTAGGAAATGAAGAACTTATTTATTCCAGAGAACCTTAGGCTCTCTTATATAGAGGAAGCTTATGGGTAAATTACAAAAGACGGAACAATAAAGATAAGCATGACACTTAAGTAAATAAATACTAGAAATATCTCTACAATAACAGAATGTATGATCCTTGAATGTAAGCTTGTGTTTTGAGTTGTGATTTGTAATAAATACTACTAAAATGTCGCACAACTAGTACGAGAAGACACCGAAACTACAACCTCCTGCAGTGGTCAAGTAGCATCTATCCACTGGGAGGCAGGGACATTGATGCTAAGCTGTCGCATTAGGAGCAACAAACTCACATCCATAACAGTCTGGGACTATCAAGACCTCTTTACCATTAGCATTCAATAACCAGATCCGTGAAAGAAGAGGTTTAGTCAGAAATGGAATATGAGCTGTCCAACAAAGTTTGGAACCAATCCCTCCCCCAGGAAGCAAAAACGGGACCAAATTGTATGCTCCGATGCCTACTGGAGGAAAAGAAATCCATGCCTCTGCCAATGGATAGAAGCACCCTACCTGGAGCAACCATAATCGGACATGCCATTCGCTGCATAAGAAAGTCTTACTCGTCAGAACGCTGTTAGAATTCAGATTATATAAACAACCTTAATGCCTTACGCAGTAAGAGATCTGCATAATTTGTGCCTGCACTTTCATAAGGGTGCTGACTAAGTCTGGGGATTCACCCAGGGTTAATGCTAGTAGACAATCATAATCATTTAGAAGAAAAACATTCTTTCATGATTTTATAGTTCAACAATTTACACGGGCATGGAAGAGAGAAAAAATGACGAGAAATGGCAATTTGAAGGTGGGTGTGGTTAGGGGTCAGCATTGCTTGTATATTGCTTTTACATATGCAATATGGATGCAACATGGAAAATTAGGGAAAAATTGGGATGCCCGTCTGTCCAATTTTGTTCCATTAGGGTTTTTAACTAATTTTAACTAATTAGCTAAATTAAATCAGGGTCAAGTTAATTTTATTTACACGTAATTGAGTCCATTGCAATTTTTATTCTCTTCAAGAAGAGGGAGGAGCATTTAATTACTTATAAGAGTGGGCCAACGAGAACACAGATAGATTACTTTGCGTTGAGTAAAAAAGATCAGTTGTGTTGTAAAGACTGCAAAGTAATCACAGGAGAGAGTTTGACAACCCAACATCGCTTGTTAATCTTGGATGTACAAATAAAAGGGCTGGTAAAGAAAAGGAGGGTTCCTAAGATCACTAGAACTAGATGGTGGAATCTTCCACTAAAGCAATCGAGCTTCAGGGAGAAGGTTTTCAAAGATTTATCTTGGGATTGTAGTGGAAGTGCAAACGAGATGTGGGAGGCAGTAGCATCTTGTATCCGAAAGGTAGCCAAAGAGATGCTAGGCGAATCTAAGGGAGGAGCCCCAGGTCAAAAGGAGGCTTGGTGGTGGAGTGAAGGGGTGCAAGAGAAGCTAAAAATTAAAAGAGCATGCTTTAAAGCTATGTTTAAGGATAGAACAGAGGAAACTGTCACAAACTACAAAATAGCAAAGAAGGAAGCAAAGAAGGCTGTAAGCGAAGCTAAGTCGAAAGCTTATAAAGTTTTGTATAAAAATCTCGACTCTAAGGAGGGCCAGAAGGATATATTCAGGTTGGCCAAAGCGAGAGAAAGAAAGACCAAAGACCTTTCTAAAGTGAGATGCATTAAGGACGAGGAAGGTCACGTGCTTGTTACTCAGAAGGATATAGAGGCTAGAGTGAACACTACTTCCATAAACTTTTCATTGGTGAAGGAAATAAAGAGATCATTTTGGGTGATCTAAGTTACTTGAATCGTACAAGCTATAGACGGATACAAAGGAAGGAAGTAGAGGAGGCTTTGAAGGTTATGAGACCTGGGAAAGGTGTAGGACCAATTGACATCCCTGTAGAAGTATGGAAAGTTTTAGGTGAGCGCGGTTTGACTTGGCTTACGAATCTATTCAATGTTATTTGGCGAAGCAAGAAAATACCTGAAGATTGGAGGAGGAGTATCGTGGTGCCTCTTTATAAGAATAAAGGAGACATTCAAAATTGTTCAAATTATAGAGGTATCAAGCTGATGAGTCACACTATGAAAATTTGGGAACGTGTGATCGAGAGAAGGTTGAGGCAAGTTTCCAACGTCAAAGAAAACCAATTCGGATTCATACCAGGTCGCTCAACTATTGAAGCCATCCATTTGCTGAGGAGAACAATGGAGATTTATAGAGCTAAAAGGAAGAACCTACATAGGATCTTTATTGATTTAGAGAAGGCTTATGATTCTGTCCCACGAGAGATATTGTGGAGAGTTTTGGAGAAGATACAAGTGCCTGTCCTATACATTAACCTCATAAAGGACATGTATGATAGGGCTTTATCTTGTGTAAGGACCCCGTCTGGGATGACTGGCTATTATGACATCAACATTGGTTTACATCAAGGTTCAGCTTTGAGTCTATTTCTTTTTACTTTGATTATGGACGAGTTGATGAGTCACATTCAGGATGAGTTACCTTGGTGTATGTTATTTGCTGATGATATTGTATTGATTGACGAGACTAGAGATGGAATAAATGAGAAACTTGAGGTCTGGAGACATGAGTTGGAGAATAAAGGATTTCGTATAAGTAGGGAAAAGACAGAATATATGGAGTGCACTTTTGATGGAAGCAATGGTGAAGGAATTGAGGTGAAGATTGGTGATGATAACATTCAGAAGAGAGATTCTTTTAGATATCTGGGATCTATTTTGCAACATGATGGGGAAATTGATGGAGATGTTACTAATAGAATAAATGCAGGATGGCTAAAGTGGAGAGGAGCCTCTACTGTTCTCTGTGATAAGAAAATTCATTTAAAAATTAAAGGAAAGTTTTACAAAGCAGCTGTGAGACCTGCTATGCTCTATGGATCTGAATGTTGGCCTGTGAACCATAGACATGTGCAGAGAATGGCTGTAGCAGAAATGAAAATGCTAAGGTGGATGTGTGGACACACACGTAAAGATCGGATTCGGAATGATGCAATCAGAAAGAAAGTTGGTGTTGCTCCGATCGAGGATAAGATAAGAGAAAACGGCTTAAGATGGTTTGGTCATTTGCAAAGAAGATCAGCTGATGCACCAGTTAGGAGATGCGAGTGTTGGGATGTTGAGCCGGCTAAGAGAGGGCGGGGACGGCCCAAGAAGTGTTGGAAAGAGACCATACGAAGGGATCTTTATTTTGTGGATATAAGCCCGGGATTGACCCAAGATAGATCTGAATGGAGGCGAAGAATCCGTGTAGCCGACCCTACTTAATTGTGGGAAAAGGCTTTGTTGTTGTTGTTGTTAAATAACGAAATCGCATGTGATCTCCAATCAATTAGTTAGTCGGTTAGAGTCAATTAAGATTTTATTTCATTTGAAATTTTATCCACTTTCTATTTTTGTGATCCCACCCCAACTATATTAAAGAGACGGTATTTCGTTACTCTAATCAGTTGAAGTTGGAGTTAAATTAAGATTTATCTCATTTATCTCTCTCTCCTTCCATGTGATCTCTGTGGATCTTTAGCATCCAGCGAACCTTCTCTTCTTCCACCCTCCAATTTCTTCCGCATCAAATAATTTTCCACCATAGCATTTGACGTTGCATCAAATAGGTTGGAAATATGATGTTTTTGTGTAAAATTTAATACAGATTGCTTGATGCATCTTCCTATCCACATGTGTGATTTTTCATACCATTCCTACTGAACTCATATCCATGCGATGTAGTTATATTCAATACTCTATTATGTCACAGTTATATTGTAGTTGACTATATATATGGTCATATACTTATGTGCTCCCACTTCAGGTTATGCCTCCTGCTTTTGCAATTAAACTTGCACCAGCACTCATATGACAGCAAGAAAATTAAAGTGAAATCACCTGCATGGTGTTGTCGACGGAGTGCCGTGAGGGTACTAACTTTAGCAATTGGTTAAAGAAGCACCTGCATGAAATTTGAAATGGTCAAAGCATATGCTCAGTCAAATTGCAATAGATAGTATAGCCCAGAGATCATGGAAAATTTTGGATGTTTTAGACAAAACAATAACTGAGGACAGTAAAGCAGAACAGGATAAAGGAAAAATAACTTGGGAGGGCGGATTGTTTGCATTCTGCCCATATCTTGACCCTGATCAAAAGTTGGGGTAAGAACACAACCATAGCCATCCAACACAATAACATGATTCATCATTTGATCCTAACCAGACGTTCAGGATGAATTAAAAAAGATGAGGAACCAGGGTAAGGACTATAGGTGCCACAACCATAGACATCAAACTTAATTTAACAGGATTTATCATTTGATCCTAACGAAAAGTTTGGGATGAATTGAAAAGATAAGGAAGAACCAGAAACCTATCCAACTTTTCAAGAGAATGTGAGACTGCACTGGGTTCAGTTGATGTGCCACCAAACCTAACTAGATTAAGGTTAATTTTCACCAATTATTCCATCCTTGGCCAAAAGTTCTTATTTATGGATGCCGTCATGAAAAAGGTCCATCCTTTTCTTCTAAGAAAATATCTAAAAAGGTCGAAGGAGCATTTTTTTGGTAATTGCCATTTTGCCGTATTTTTTATCTATATTCTTCCATGTATATAAAGGACACCGGATGCTCAAAATCCCCACTATATCTAACAACAACAAAGCCTTTTCCCACATTAAGTAGGGTCGGGTATAAAAAAGATCCATGCTTTATCCCGCTAAAAAATGCTACTGCTATATGTAGACTCTAGGCATCATGCGTCATTTAAAATGGACTTGAACTGAAATTTATTTGTAAGATTATATCTATAGTCAAAATATGGAAATTCTATGAAAAATATGAATAAACATATATATCAAATTAAAAATGAAAGGAATTGAAATAATGTTTATTTCTTCTTAGATGGGTATGCGTAATTGATCCAATTTCATTACTAAAATAAGGTTGCAAGGTAGAGTAAGTAAAAGGTAAGAAGCAAAGAAATCAAGAATATCTAACAAATGTACCATGCAACAATCCCACATCTATTATTTTTTGATGAAGATAAGAAGAGTGGCACTATACAGAGGTCAAATGGTATCGCGTGGGAGGGGATTATGTTGGTTGATATGGGCGGCGATATCGTGGGGATGGGGGCGTAGGAAAATTGTGTTGGGGAGGAATAACATTGTGCAAGAGGGGAGCATCATCGAAATGGACTGAGAGGGGATCGGGAGGAATTTTGGCGGCTAATAGTGAAATGAGAGAGAGGGAACTAGAAGAGGAATAACAGAACATGGATTCATAATTTTACAAGTTATAATCATACTTTATTATTTTGGATATTTAACATTTACCTTTCAAGAGACAAGAAAGGGTGATGTCAAGAGGACTTGTATCCAAGACTGATATGGAAAAAATGACATGAATGGCAATGATTATGTCCTTAGAGAGAATTCGAAATAGGTGCACATAAATATTATGTATTTATGTTTACACGCATGTGTATTAACGGATTAACAGATCGGACCGGATTAGATTTTGGTAAAGATCCGATCCAATCCATACTTTGGCGGATTTCAAAAATTCTAATCCGATCCGATCCATCAGAATGATAAAACCATACCAATCCCATAGCATCGGATTAGATCGGATTACGGATATTATCCGATCCGTGTGCACCCCTAATTTTATCCGTGTATCATGGGTTTTTCTTTTGAAGTCTAAATTTGAAGTCAGTACTGTTATGGAAGATTTCTTTGTGGAAATGAAAAATATGTTTGATTTCCATGTCAAGACTATTCATAATGATAATGCTCTTGATTTTTGCAATCAATATATTCGCTCCTTTTTGACTAAGCACGAGATTGTCCACCATACATCGTGCCCATATACATCCCAGTAAAATGGCATTGTCGAAAGGAAGGACCACCGTATTCTTGATGGGACTCACACTTTACTGCTTCAAAGTGCAACCCCTCTCTTTTTGGGATGATGCGGTTCTCATAACACATACCTAATTATCCGCATGCCATCCACCATTTTGGAAGAACATAAACCATATTCTTTACTCTTCCCAAACTGTTGGGGAAAATGATTGAATTGTTTATTCCTGGGAACCCTAGGCTCTCTTATATAAAGAAGAGACTTATGGGTAAATTACATATGATAGATAGGAGAACATAAAAAATAGGAAAACAATACAAAGACATAAATATATCTCTACACTCCCCCTCAAGATGGAGCATAGATGTCAATCATGCTCAGCTTGGATGAACATTTCTGGGACGACCCTTTGAGCAAAGCCTTAATGAAGATATCTGCAGTTTGATCCCCTGAGCTGACATGAGAAGTAGAGATAAGCCCTTTCTGAATCATATTCCTAGTGTAGTGGCAGTCCATTTCAATATGCTTGGTTCTCTCATGAAATGCAGGATTGTTTGCAATGAACAAGGCTGCTTGATTATCACATTGTAGTTGCATAAGAATAGGTACATCTATATGTACATCTGCCAGTACAACTCGGACCCACATCATTTCTGTACTAGCTTGTCTCATAGCCCTATATTTAGACTCAAAGCTGGATCTATCCACAACAGTTTGTTTCTTACTCTTCCAAGAGACAAGAGAGCTACCAACAAAAATCGCAAAGTCCGAAGTGGACTTTCTATCTTTTGGACATCCAACATAATCAGCATCAATGCATGCATAAACTGTAAGTGTTGCCCCTTTTTGAATAATAGTTATGCACATGGAGAAGACTTTAGGTATCTCAAAATCATATATACAACATCCATGTGTACCTGTCGTGGTTGTTCCATGAATTGACTCACCCGACTGTATGCAAATGAGATATCCGGTCTGGCTATAGTAACATAAAAAAGCTTTCCTGCTATTTCTCTGTATCATTTCATGTCCACATCTTCTGTATCATCATCATATAACCTCATACCAGGGCCTATAGGAGTGGTGGCTACCCGGCATTAGATCATTCCTGTCTCGGCTAGCATATCTGTCACATACTTCCGTTGAGTCATCACAAGACCCTACTGATTTCTAGCAAATTCTAGTCCCAAGAAGTATCGTAAGGTGCCAAGATCCTTGGTAACAAGCTGTTGATCCAGAAATTCTTTAGCCCTTTTTATCCCCTGCACGTCATCACCCGTGACTAATATGTCATCAACATATACCCTAATAATCACCGTGCCTCTAGGAGTTCTCTGTACAAATAATGAATGATCCGCATTTGACCTTTTAAATTCTTGCTTCTCAATTAAATCTGAGATCTTATGAAACCATGCTCTAGGATTCTGTTTGAGGCCGTATATTGCCTCATGAAGTCTGCAAACATGCAGATACTCCCTCTCAGCAGCAAAATCACGAGGCTGTTACATATAGACTTCCTCCTATAGATCCCCATATAAAAAGATGTTTTTAACATCAAGCTGAAAGAGAGACCAATCACATGCCACGACAACAGAAAGAAGAATCCGTAGAGTAGAATGACGAGCCACTGGAGAGAATGTGTCTAGTTAATCCACTCCATATGTTCGAATAAAGCCACGAGAAACCAATCTCTAGCTTTGTACTGATCCAAACTCCCATTTGTATGGTGTTTAACAATAAACACCCACTTGCAACGGATGACAGCAGCTCCATCAGGAGCATGAACCAAACTCCAGGTACTCCATGACTGTAAGGCAACCATGTCTTCTTCCATAGCCAATCGCCACTAACTATCCTTCAAAGCCTCCTGGTAATTTTGTGGAATGTCCACTGCAGACAATGCAATTGTAAATTTCCTGAATTCCCCAGTCAAGCGCTCAAAGAAAACCATGGATGCTAAAGGATATAGTGCACAACTATGATTCTGCTTCGGAAGCGCAATAGGTAAGTCCAGATCATCAACCTCCACGTCCATCCCCTATAAAGAACCCTGCTCAAGCATGCCATCAGACCCGTCGTTAGGAACTATGTATTCGGAACATACCTCATGCGAGCTAGATGATGAGCGGTGACCATGAGTAGATGTAGGTTGGCGGGTATAGTGATGTAACAACGGCGGGACATGGACAATATTGGCTGAGGATATAGGAAGATGTGAAGGTAGTGGTGATGGTGGTGAAGAGGGTGGTGAAGGAGGTGATGATGGTGGTGGCATGTAGAATTCATCATCGGGGTCTGAGGAAGTCAACCGAAGGAGAAAAGTACATCACAAACTCGAAAAAGGTGACATCAACACTAACAAAATACTTCTTGCACATTGGATCATAACATCTATACTCTTTTTGTGTCCTGGAGTACCCGACAAAGACACTTGGCTGCCCTAGGAGAGAGCTTGTCAACACTTGGAGACAACTGGTGGACAAAAGCGACAGCCAAACACGTGAGGAGTAATGAGAAAAATTCTTTCTCAGGAAAAACAAGAGAGAAAGGAATTTTCTCACCCAAGCTCGACGAGGGCATGCGATTAATAAGTAACATGCCGTAAGAACATCATCACCCCAAAAAGAAGGTGGAGCATGACTCTGAATGAGAAGAATTCCAGTAATATCAAGTAAATGACGATGCTTCCTCTCTGCAATACCATTTTGTTGGGAAGTATATGTACACAATGTTTAATGAATAATACCTCGAGCAGAAAAGTAATTGGAAAGAGTATGAGTACAAAATTTCAAAGCATTATCAGTTCTCACAAATTTCACAGAAGAACACATTCTGCACTTCATTGATAAAGTTCTTGATAACATCTCCAGCATCAGATTTATTCTTTAATAAGAGGATCCAAGACAGACGAGAGAAATCATCAACAACAACAAGATAAAATATGTGCCCCTGATTATCGAGAACACGACTGGGACCCCAAATATCTATATGAAATAACTAAAAAATGGAGCTACTGCTCCGACTCTGACGACTGGGGAAAGAAATCCGATGATGCTTTCCAAACTGACATGCCTTACATTGAAAAAATGAGTAAGGAGAAATCTGAGGCAGAACACAATACATTTTCTAGAGCGGGAGATGACTAAAGCGCATGTGCCACGTATAGGGTGAGACGGGTCTAGCGGAATGGGAGGAAGTGCCAACATAAGGTGTTCGGACCAAGCGATCGAGACCGTCCTGCTCACGTCTACAACCAATCACCTTGCCCGTAAGGATGTCCTGAAATACAAGAGAAGATAGGTCAAAAATAGCTCGACAATGTAGATCCTTCGTAATCTGACTAATAGATAACAAATTCATAGAAAAATCAGGTGTATGCAACACATTCTCTAGACGCATAGAGGGTGTTACGCTAATCTCTCCCTGTCCAGTGATTGGGATATGACTCCCATCTTCTATAACCACTGTCCATCCTGGAGGAACCCGTATGTATGTTGTAATTTGACCTCTGTCTCCACACAAGTGATGTGTAGCACCGAAGTCCATAATCCATTCTATAACAGCAGATCCACTACAACTAGTAAGTGCATAAGTACTACCTGAGGGTACTAAAAGATGCTGAAGCAGCCACATCTGAATGACTCCTAGAGGCCGATGAAGAAGTAATAGGACTGGCAGGAGGTATAATGCCCCTCAATCATGCTACAAGGTCATTAGATCTTTGATCTAAAGAGGAAACAACCAGGGTCTCAATCTGCTCAGCTACTCGAGCAGAAGCAGGAAATCTATACTTGGAATAACATGTATTCTCTGTATGTTTAGGACGATGACAGAAAGTACAGGGCTGACAGACCTCCTCTACCGCGAGGTCCGCATCCACGAAATTGAGAAGAGCCTCCTCGACCTCGGGAGATAGCCGTCGTTGAATAAGTCTGACTGGCAGTAGTGGATGGGACAGTGATCCTACTGAGCCTACAGAAAGCTTCTTCCATGGAGGAATAATGGTATCTACCAGAATCTGGGAACGAGCAACCTCATACTCAGGATCAAGGGCTGCGAGGAATACACCAACCATGGTGGCATTCCTATAAGTCTTCTGCTGCTCAGGGTAGATGTGAGGGGCATGAAACTGTGGAGCTTCTCGAACATCCCACGCAAGATGTATATAACGAATGAAGGGGATATCCATTCTATAGTAAAAATATCATGCTGGATTTGCAGAATCTTTGTGTTATTCCTCGCCCGTGAAAAAGTAGCGGCAAGGATATCCCACATCGCCTTGGTGGTGGGCTGATGTAACACATCATTGACGATTTCTATCGCCAATGTATATGAAAGCCAAACCTTGACATATGAATCGTCTGCCTCCCACGAGGCATTGACCACGGTTTTCTTAGCCAACTCTTCCTCGATAAGAATGTGTTTCGTACCATCGACTTCATAAGGCTCATAAACTGCATCGCCCAGAGCTCATATTTTGTCCCGTCCATTTTGACAATAGGTGTTGAACCTCTTAAAGCACCTGTGGCGAGTACATCGACTTTTTTCTTACACATATTGCCGAATGTAGAAAACTAGGATTTTTTAGACCAAACAATGAATGTCTACACAGACATACGTAGATTTGAATGCATATGCAGACTTATGCACCTAAATCCATCAAACAAATGGAGTGGCCTCACGCAGAGGCACAACATGCGAAGGGGATGCGCATGATGAGGACAGCTGCACACGCAAGGGGGCACGACGCATTGTGCATGGCACACAACGCATGGGGGCGCACAACGCACGAGGGTGCACGGGGGCACAAGGCAATACGGGCGGTGGCGCACGGGGGGCGGTGACGCACAGGGGTGAAGACGTACGGGGTTGAGGGCAGAAGGTGGGGCTAGGGTTAGTGTTTTGGGTTCGAGAGCTCTGGTCTAGGATCGCCGCTCTGATACTATGTTGGAAAAATGATTGAGTTGTCTATTCCTGGGAACTCTAGTCTCTCTTATATAGAGGAGAGAGCTATGGGTAAATTAAATATGATAGACAAGAGAACAGAAAAAATAGAAAAACAGTACAAAGACATAAATATATCTCTACACAGACAAAAAGCTATTCCATGTTCCACCTAAAATCTTTGGGTGCACTTCTTTTGTCCACATCCATTCTCCTGGCCTGCAATAAACTCTCTCCCCGAGCTATGAAATGTATCTTTGTTGTCTACTCTAGAATCCAGAAGGGATATCGGTGTTTTGATCATGTACAATGTTTCTATTATGTCAGTACATATGTCACCTTCTTTGAGTCTATGCCTTACTACGCCACCTCAGGTTCTCGGTTGTGTCTCCCGATGACATTGAGAATGGTAGTCTTCCTATGCCCTCTCCTCAAAACAAGTCCTCGACTCGGGACACTTTAGTCGATAACCGTCAATGATTTCAGTTGGTATATACTCGTCTAATGGCACCCCCTTTAGTTACACCAACACCTAATCCCAAGGTATGTCATGATAAGAACATTGCTGAAATAATGTTTGAAGATGTTACACGTACTGGTGAGCAGGTGAGGAGGAGATTCAAACTCTTTAAATCATTTTGATCCGTCCATAGCACTCCGAAAAGGGAAACACACGTGTACACTACATCCCATCTCCAATCATGTATCCACAACGAGACTGTCTCCGTACTGACCTTTATAGCCGGGTTTTCGGCTGTCACTGTTCCTTCTACGTATCAGCATGCATTACTTGTTCTTGGATGGAATGCTGCTACGAAGGAAGAAATGGGGAGTCTTCTTTCCAGGGGTACATGACAACTAGTTAATCACCCGAAGGATGCAACAGTGGTTGGCAGCATGTGGGTTTTTATCCCCAAACATCTTCCAGATGGGTCGATGATGAATACCCATTTCATCACCTTTATTCTATCATTTTGACCTTAAAAATCCTAGCTAATGCATGTAAATAGCATCAATTCATGTAAATTAGCATTCATGATTTATTGTATTTATTGTGTGTAAAATACTGTTTTAAATGCTAAAATTATAGAATAAAGAGAAGAAAATAAAAAGAATAAAATACCAAAGGTATTTTATGACCCTAAACCCCGAGATCAAGTCAACAATTGAATTGGTCGACAAGGAATAAAGTAGAGGGAGATAGGGACCAAAAATACAATAAAAAGCACATTTATTTATTCCTCAAAAATTCATTTCTGACACCCATTTTATTATTTATTATCTATACATCAAATAAAGAAACTTTGTACATAAAAGTTGTATATAATAATGTAAATAAAAATATAAAATTGAGTTTGTATAAAAATAATATACAATGTACTTTTTATACACAGAATAAAAAGCCAAAATCACAACTTCACAGACCCATATCTTCTAAATAAAAACTCAAAATGTATCAAAATCACCTCTAATTATAACTTTTAATAAGCTATTTAGTGGAGGTGATTTTATATTTTTGGAGTTAATGTTTGAAAGTTAGGTTTTGGACCCTTATTGTATAGTATACCTGAATAAAATATTCATTTTATTCATTCTTTATTATTTCTACAATTTTATATTTTTACAACTTTGTAAATATTATTTTTAGTATACGTACATATTAAAACTAAAATAAAAATACAAATAAAATATTAAAATAAAATACTTATATAAAATGCATAGGTAAAATACCTATACTTATCCCAATATATATCCTACTCCTATTTAATTGAGTGTATATAATATATTATAAAAATGTAATTGTAGAGACTTATATATGTTACGTTTTATTGTTTATTTATATTGTGTAAGACTCTGTAATTTACCCAAGGGTTTTCTCCCTATATAAGAGACCCGAGGGCTCTATGGAATAACACATCAGAGTATCGATTACTCCAATATGGTATCAAAGCCAAAACCCTAACCCTAGGGTTTTGTTCTCTCCACCCGCCGCCCCCCCTCCCCCCCTCCTCTCTTCTCCCGCCGCCACAGGGCCCCCAGCCCTCCGCCAGTCCTCCAGCCCTCCGCCAGGGTTCCAGCCCCCTCCGCCAGGGTTCCAGCCCTCCGCCAGGGACCCCTCCCAGCCAGCCCAGGCGCCGCCAGCCCTCCATCGAGCCCCTCCCTGCCGCCCCCGGTGCCGCCAGCCCTCCGTCGAGCATCTCCAGGCCGCCAACAGCGCCCAGCCCCACTGCTGGGTACCCCTAGGTGCCGCATATCTCTTCCGCTAAGGCTTCCATAGCCACTACTCGTCCTCGGGACGACTAACCTTCGGTCGGTTCCGGATAGATGACGGATTCAAGTGCATAACGTCTACATGTGCACTTGAATCCTCACATGTCGTGGTAGACACCAGTTTCTTGGTCTATCATCTCTAGTTGTTCTTCTCCGGCAGTATGTCAGAACAAAAGGTCGATATGCCCGCCATAGGTGCCTTTAAAGGTTCGGCACCAATCGTCAAAATGGACGGGACAAACTACGAACTGTGGGCTATGCAGTTCCTCAGTCTTATGAAGTCATGTGGTAAGAAGCATATTCTTACCGAGGATGAACCGCCGGAAAAGACAGGAATATATGCCTCATGGGAGGCTGATGATGCGTATGCCAAAGTTTGGCTCTCAGGAACGCTTACGACGGAGATAGCGAATGATGTCCTCCATCAGCCCACCGCCAAGGCGATGTGGGATATTTTGGCCACGACGTACTCTCAGGTACGCAACGAGACGAAGATGCTACAGTTGCAGCATGATATCTTTACCACGAAGCAAAATGGGAGGCCTCTTCATTCCCTGTACACGTCTCTTCGTGGAATGTTCGAGAAGCTCTATAGCACCATTCCGCTCACAGCCACGCCGGAACAGCAGAAGACGTTCCGCAACGCCACTATGGTTGGCGTATTACTTGCTGCCCTTGACCCTGAGTACGAGGCAGCACGCTCTCAGATCCTTGTAGATGCCACCATCCCACCGATGGAAGAAGTATACAGGAGGCTCAGTCGTGTACCTGTTCCATCGAATACGGCAACTGCACCTCCCTCGGCAATGGCAGTTTCTAGGGGACGAGGTGGTTCGTCCTCATTTCGTGGCAGAGGAAGTGGTGGACGTGGCCGCGGAGGTCGCATACGCTCTACGTGCTCATTCTGTCGTCGTACTGGTCATTCGGAGGATACATGCTATGCCAAGCATGGCTTCCCTCCTTCTGCACGTGTCGCTGATCATATTCAGGGTCCACCGGCATCTACTCCAGATCACAGGTTCGAGGAGCTTGTGGCACGGCTTCGTGATATCATGCCACAGTCATCGTCAGAGGGTGCTGAAGCTTCTGATGTTGCGGCCTCGGCGTCAGCTAGTACATCTGCTTCAGCCAGTGCCTCAGGTAGTCCTTCAGTCTCATTTCATAATCATGATCTCACAGGATGGATTGTCGATTCTGGAGCTACCCATCATCTCTGCCGTGAGAAAGATATTCTGCAGTCCTACAGAGCTGTTCAGCCTGGTCGCTCTGTACTCATTGCTGATGGCACTCATTCCCCTATCATCGGTCAGGGGGAGACTGTTTTACTACCCTCTATGCACTTACAGAATGTTCTACATGCACCAGAATTCTCTATGAACCTCTTATCCATTAGTCAGATTACACGTGATTTGCACTGTCGTGCTATTTTTGACCCATCGTCTGTTATTTTTCAGGACATACTAACGAGCAGGGTGATTGGCTGTGGCTCTGAGCACAATGGCCTCTATCGTCTCGTCCGAAATTCTTACGCCGGCGTCTCACTGCATTCCCAGGGCTCCGTATCTCCGTATACCTGGCATCTTCGGTTTGGTCACCTGCCGCTACAGAAAATACGTCACCTCCTGCCTCAGATCTCTCCGAGTTCGTCTTTTCATTGTGAAGCATGTCAGTTAGGGAAGCACCATCGGTCTAGCTTCCCCAGTCGTCAGAGTCGGAGCAGTCGCTCCCCATTTGAGTTATTTCACATAGATATTTGGGGTCCAAGTCGCGTCCCAGATCATCAGGGGCACATGTTTCATTTAGTTGTGGTTGATGATTTTTCTAGAGTGTCCTGGACTTTCCTTCTTAAAAATAAATCCGAAGCAGGAAGTGTTATTCAAAATCTTATCAATGAAGTTCAAAATGTTTTTTCATCTACTGTTAAGTATGTGCGTACTGACAATGCATTGGAGTTCTGCACTCGTTCACTTGCTCGCTTCCTTTCTTCTAAAGGCATTATCCACCAAACCACATGTGCTTACACATCTCAACAAAATGGGGTTGCAGAACGGAAGCATCAACATTTCCTTGATATTGCTCGCACATTACTTATTCAGAGTTGTGCTCCATTATCCTTTTGGGGGGATGGTATACTTACGGCATGCTATCTGGTCAACCGCATGCCTACGACTGTTCTTGGGGAAAAGTCTCCAATCTCTGTTCTTTTTCCCGACAAAGATTTGTTTACACTTACACCTTGGGTCTTTGGCACTGTTGCGTTTGTCCACCGCTTATCTCCAGGGCTTGATAAGCTATCTCCTAGGGCTATCAAGTGTGTTTTTGTGGGCTACTCCAGGACACAGAAAGGATACCGTTGCTATGACCCTGTTCATGACAAGTATTATGTGAGTGCAGATGTTACATTTTTCGAACCTGTCATGTACTTCTCCTTTGCAGGTGACAGATTGGTCTCCTCCACATCCACAGATTCCAATGTCTATGTGCCTCCACCTCCAAGCCTGGGTCAATCCTCTACTCCACCACCACATCCACCACCACCACCACCACCCCCCCGCCACCACCTCCAGTTGTACCTTTTACTAAGTTCTATACAAGGCGACCATGCCCTGCTCAAGCTACATGTCAACCATCCAACACGCCTCAGGTATGTTCTGATGTTAACACTAATGATGGGTTAGACAATGCACCAGTGCAGGAGCCTTTACTACAGGAGGGGGATCAACCGCTCAACACAGTGATGGATGATTTGGATCGGCCCATTGCTCACAGGAAGCAGCGAAGACAGTGTGCTTCATATCCTCTTGCCTCTCAAGTCTCATTTCATCGTCTCAATGGGGATTTCCAGAAGTTTGCAGCTGCTGTCTCGTCAGTTGAGATTCCACGGACATATCAGGATGCCATGAAGATTGATTGCTGGCGTCTAGCCATGGAAGAGGGGATGCGTGCCTTGCAATCTAGAGGGACTTGGTCTCTTGTCCCCATTCCTCCAGGTGCCTCCGTGGTGAGTTGCAAGTGGGTGTTTACGGTGAAATATCATGCGGATGGACGTCTCGACAGATACAAGGCCAGACTTGTAGCACGGGGATTTACCCAGACGTATGGGGTAGATTATTTGGATACTTTTTCACCAGTGGCGAGACACTCCACTCTTCGCATCCTCCTATCTGTTGCTGTGGTACGTAACTGGACCATTTTCCAGCTTGATGTCAAGAATGCTTTCTTGTATGGTGACCTACAGGAGGAAGTCTACATGCAGCAGCCACCAGGGTTTGCTGCTGAGGGGGAGACTCAGATGGTGTGCAGACTTCATAAGGCTATCTATGGCCTCAAACAGAGTCCCCGAGCATGGTTCCAGAAGCTTTCCCAGCTAATTGAACGACAGGGGTTCAGGAGATCAAATGCGGACCATTCACTGTTCGTCCAGAAGACCCCTAGAGGTACAGTTGTTGTTATGATATATGTTGATGACATCTTGGTTACAGGAGATGATGCTCAGGGGATTGAGATAACCAAGTCCCTGTTGGGAAGCCAGTTCATTACGAAGGATCTGAGCACGATACGATATTTTCTGGGGATAGAGTTTGCAAGAAATGCACAAGGAATGGTGATGACTCAAAGAAAATATGTCACAGACTTGCTAGTTGAAACATGAATGACTGGATGCAGACCTTCAAGTACACCTATGGACCCAAGCATGAAGCTGTACGACGATGATACCGAGGAGGTGGACAAAAGAAGGTACAGAGAGATGGTGGGTAAGCTCTTATACATTACTATAACTCGACCGGATATTGCCTTTGCAGTAAACCGGGTGAGTCAATTTATGGAGCAGCCGAGGCAAGTTCATATGGATGCCTTGTATATGATATTGAGATATCTGAAGTCTTCTCCAGGCATAGGGTTGCTATTCAAGAAAGATACAGATCTGTCTATTTCAGCTTGTGCAGATGCAGATTATGCAGGATGTCCAAGGGATCGTAAATCTACTTCTGGATTTGCTATCTTCATAGGAAGCTCTTTAGTTTCTTGGAAAAGCAAGAAACAGACTGTTGTGGCGAGATCCAGTGCTGAATCCGAATACAGAGCCATGGCACAAGCAAGCACAGAAATGATGTGGGTTAAAGCAGTCTTAGAAGATTTGAATGTAGATGTCCCCTTGCCTATGAATCTTCAATGTGACAATCAGGCAGCATTGTTTATTGCCAACAATCCAGCTTTTCATGAGAGAACAAAGCACATCGAGGTGGATTGTCATTATACTAGGGACATGATTCAGAAGGGCTTCATTTCCACTTCTCATGTCAGTTCAGAGGACCAGACTGCTGACATATTCACCAAGCCATTGCTCAGAGGACCTTTCCAAAGATGTTCTTCCAAGCTGAGCATGATAGATATCTATGCTCCATCTTGAGGGGGAGTGTAGAGACTTATATATGTTACGTTTTATTGTTCCGTAATTTCTATTTATATTGTGTAAGACTCTGTAATTTACCCAAGGGTTTTCTCCCTATATAAGAGACCCGAGGGCTATATGGAATAACACATCAGAGTATCGATTACTCCAACAGTAATAAAAATACATTTATAAACCTAAAAATAAGTTGTAACTACATAAAACAAGAGAATAAAGTAATAAAATAAAAATATACAAAATCAAAATAAAAATCAAAACACATGTGAATATACCTTTAAATAAACCCCTAAAAATTAACTACTAAAAAATAACCCCCAAAAAATAAATAAAAATCATCATAAAATACTACATAAAATAATAAACATTTTTATTTTATATTCAAAAATTAATAAAATCATTTACTATTTTTAATAATTTATTTTCGAATAATTGGGCAGTTTTTCCGTGTAGTGCCCTTATGTGGGCCTAAAGGGGCGCGACATTCGTTGACCCTAGTCAACTCCCCATCTTTCAGCTCTGACTTCTGTCAGAGCCTCGAGTCCCTCTTCTTCCCCAATTTTTCAACGCCTCTCTTCCACCTCGAATGCTTCACGAAAATCCCACACCTCACATCTGTCTCGAGCGTGTCAACAATCACGACCCAAGATCACTCAAACTAACTGTCTATAAATAAAACTCCCCCTCTGCCTTTTTATCCCTCTTGGAGCTCCTAAGTACAGCCTCATGCGTGTGCGTAAAGTTTTGGTGACAACGGCGACTTCGCCCACGATTGGAAGCAACATAGCAAGGAGAAGGGGAGATCCACAACGGCGATCCAGCACACGTCGGAGATCCACGGCGGCTATTGGAAGCCTTGGATCTCAGTGCAGGTGAAGGGCCTCCGGGCTGTCACAACCGGAGATCACCTTAGGGACTAGGGCTTATCGACGGATATTGGAGAACGGAGGGGAGCGAGGATTAAGTAGCGGGCGGAAGCAACGACGCTTTGGCCGGAGATGGAAGGTCGAAGGGGTCAAGATATAACGAGATTCGATTTGGCATCGGGTGGAATAGGAAGGTGAATGCGCGATTGAGTGAGAGTGAAGTTTGAAGGATCCGGGATGGAGGATGGCGATGGGATCTGATTGGAGAGGCGGTGATTTCCGCGGAGGCGGAGATCTCGGAGGTGCCGGTGCGACGAAGATTACAGAGGGCGGCAGAACAATTGGGAAAGGGGAAAGAGGGCGAAGCGCAACGACCATCCGATCGGCTGAGATCGGATGGCCTGGATGCTGCCACATGGCAACGTGTGAGAAGGAGAGGTTAGGCACGTGCAGTGCGCGTGCGCAGGAAGCACGTGCGCTGCACGAGCGAGGCTTTTATTTATTTATTATTATAAAAACGAATTTAAAAGCCTCCCAAAATGGGTGACACGTGGCGGCTCCAGGAGCTGCCATGTGTCAGCCCTAAAAAGTCTAGAAAATTAAATACAAAGAAAAATAGAAAACAAAATAGTAAACGACCTCAGATCGAAAAATTTTCTTCACAAAAGTTGCTCGTCTTGATGAGATCTACAACTTTATGAAGAGATCAAAACCAAAATCGATCATCTGCACAAAGCTTTATTTTGGGGTATCTCGTGTACACAGAATGACTTGATTTTTGGGTTTTCTAATATTATTATTATTTTTAAACTAGATAAAAATCCAGAAAAATATGATAAAATCAAATATAAATATTTACACATTAATATAATTTTTTGGAATTTTATTAAATAATAAAAAAGAAGAAATAAAATAAAATGCGAAAATGATAATTTTTGAACAAAAAGTTAATGAAGACTCGGACTCAGTTAGTTTCTTTGATTTTAAACTCAGTTTGGATTTGGATTTTTACGTATTTTAATTAAAATTTTATCAAAGAAGACAAATGAAAAAGAAATAAAATAAAATGAGTCAATTATATACATAAAAGGTCAAAAACCGCTAAAATACAAAATGTACAAAAGAGGCCCAAAATCCAACTTTCACATATGAGCTCCGATTCACTTGAACTTAGTCCTATTTTGAAGGTATTTGAATGTACATTAGTTAAAAAGTGAGTAGGATCAAATCAGATACTGGATGAGGAAGATATCGAAGTTTTTAGTCCGGGAATCCTATAACTAGGGTTTGGGTTTTTGGTCTACTTATTTAGGTGAGTGATTTTTTGTATTTTTCTTTTATTCTTGTTTGTGATATGTACATAATGGTGGTGGTTTTAGGTCATTTGGAGTTAGCATGAATTAGTTAAAAATCAAGAAAGTTAGGCTATTTTACAGGTCATTTTGGCTAGGATTTTTGGCTTCATATTTTGTGCAATAATAAGTGATAAAATGCGACTCTTATTAATGCATGCATGAATGCTAATTATGTAAAATAAATGAAGAAATGCCAATGAATTTTAGGGATTTGAGCTTAATTCATGTTTTTAGATTGATGAATCTGAGATTCATCATCCCCTATACTTAAACCATGCTCGTCCCTGAGCATCTAAAGAAATGCAATGAGGTGAAATGAGATTGGGTTCCATACCAAGACCATGAGCAGAAGGTGAAAATGAAACAAGACCCGACCTTTGGATTATTAGTTTGTGGAACTTTTGTGAGACTTAGAAATTTAAAATCAACAGCCTTCAAGTTCTACACATCATTGTCACAGTTTCGGGTCATAAGTCATCTTAGATCAATCCTCCTCCCAAATGATACCCCATGAACATTGAACAATTGACTCATGTGTGTGAAAGGTTTTAGCTCTTCCCATCCAAAATGACGGACTACCATGCAAACCTCCTCTCACTCATCCTCGGAGAGTCAGGTATTTTCTTCTATGGCCTGTTGCACTGTTTTCACAATCGAATAGATGGAGAAGTTATAAGAAGGAGAAAAGAACTGGATGATGGTCAGTGTAGTCACCTCTCCTTGTGAAGCCGGCCAGTTTAGCCAAGTCTCCACCAAGATCTACAGGTTTTCTTGAAGCTTGGACCTTTTTGGTCAAATGTTTATTTGGTAGTGGCGTCTTTGTATTAGGATTTTGGTAGCTCTTCTTGAATCTTGTCGTGCCCCTACGGATATGGAATCTTTTTTTCGTACATGTTTTGGGGTCTTAGAAAAAATTGCGCCCAGCCGTCCATCCCTTTTCTGAAGATTTATTTCAACCCAAACTCTGATCTCTAGATATCTGATGAAACGTGGATTCATCATCCCCCTATACTTGCCTTTGCTAGTCCCTAGCAAACACTTATGCAATAAGTGCAGAAAAGAAAAACAAAGAAAAGAAAAAGAAGAAAGGTGGACTAAATTTAATTATCAAACTTGTCTTCACAAAATCAAAGTTTGGAGCTCAAGTCGGACCTTTGGAATTTTAGTGCGGGCGGAACCTTAATGAGAACCGAATTTGAAATCCGACAGTCCTTGAGAATCTCAACACTCTGTCCAAGTCTCCTCGATAGCCAGGTCAGAAATATCTCAATTCATACGCAAACTCTTACGACTATGAATCTGACTTGTACAGTGTAAGTGATGGTGGCTCTCCCCAACTAGAATGACAAAGAAACTGACTTCTCCAGTATGACAACCCAATGATTCCCCAATCCAGCAACTCCATCCTCGAGGAGCGGGGTATTCCCTTCTAAGTTCAAGTGGCAACCAGCTCAAGAGGAGGGGGTGAAGAGAAGAATGGACGGTAGCCAGTGTAGCTACCTATCCTTGGATGCAAGACCAGTGTAGTCAAGTCATCCTGCTGCGGTCGTGTGTAGCTACCTATCCCCGGCAACGGCGCCATTTGTTTAACCCAAAAAGTCAAGCGGTCGTGTTGATCCACAAGGCGGATCAACAGTCGATGCGGTGACCGCTCGAAAATCCGGATTAAAACAACAATTAACCCACAACAATTAAATCAAACAATGAAAGTAAATGTGCGGAGTTAAAATTTATTATAACTCTACAACAAAGATGTGTATAGTGCAAGTATTGTAGAGGTCGAACACAGGGAGCAGACAGGTAGAACGGGGCACGAATGCTCAAAAATGTGTGAGTTGTGATCAAATGCCTATTATGATATTTTTTGTGGGTTTTTAATTTTATATTTTTTTATTTAATTTTTAATTTTATATTTTTGTATTTTGATTTTTAATTTACTGATTTTTATTTTCTTTTTATATTTTATATATTTTTTTTATTTTCTTTTTCAATATTGGAATATAAAAGTAATGTAATAAAAGGCAAGCTAAAGTATTTATAAAAAGAGATAAAAATATCCAAAAATTAGCAAATAAAGTCTTTTTAGTCTTTTTATGCTTTTTTACTGTTTTTGTGATTTTTGGGTAATTTTTAGAATGTTTTTGGTATTTTTAATTGGCTAAATAAAGCTAAACAGTGGCAAAAATGTGAGACTGACACTAAGATGGAGAAATAAAATAGCAAACAGTAACAAAAATTCTCCAAACCAATTTTCACTTAAAGATAATAAAACAAAGAAAATTTAGGAAAAGAAAACACTATTTTTGGATTTTTTATGAATTTTATAAATTTTTATGAAGGTTTTTAGACTTTTGCAATTTTTAGGAGTTTGGTTTTGTATTTTTTAATGATTTTTGGCTGGGAATTAAAACAAACTAAAAGACACAATATATAATTTTTGGGGATTTTTCTGGACTGTTTTTATATTTTTTGGTATTTTGTAATGCAAACAGTGTTGAAAATGGCTATTTTTGATTTTTAATAAATAATAACATGCAATAATTACGAAAAATAAAAATATGTTGATGAACTACTATGCAACAGAGACCTAATGTGATTTTTGGGGATTTTTTGGGGTTTTCTAGATGCGTGCATAAAATTCAAGAAACAACAAGAAACTACACCCTGGAAAGGGTATTTTTGCAATTGAACAAAGGTCCAGGGGTCAAAACGAAATTTCCGCACAAAAATTTGAACTAAATGCAATATTTTCTGTACTAAACTCAAATACCAAAAGCCGGAAGGGCTACCTCGCAAAATTACCAAAGGCGCGTGCAAGAGCACGCGCACTGGCAGGGACGAAGTCGCAATTATCAAAAGTAATGAGGGCTTCAATGCAAAATTCCAAAAATTTATATACTATAGCCTATTGTTTTAATACTAACAGCAAATAACCAAAAACACAGGGGGGGTCCCCTGCAAAAACGCCGGCGGTCACGTGCTGTGCACGCGCCTGGCGGGGGCCTCTATGTAATATTCTGAAGTTATGGGGGTTTTTAGGAAATATGACAACACGTTTTAAACGCAGATGAAGGTTTTAAAAATTAAATACTAATTACAAAATTGTCGGGGTAACAGTAGCAAAATACCCGACCCAAAATGATCCGACGGCGGGACAGCTTCCACTTATGCCACGTGTCATCCTGCGGCACGCCGATGACGGTTCGATTGCACGGTAGAGATTAGATCCTTTTGACGGATCTGACGGTCAGCACTGGGGGCAATCTAACGGTTACTGTAGCCCACGAAGAACAGGCCAAGATCGACGGTCCTGGAGCGGCTTGAATGAACTCGCGACGAACACGGCCTCGGCGAGTTTCTGCTCGATGATGCTCTCTTCTCCAGCGGCCGTTGGATCTCCAAAAAGGTCGCGCGCGACTCCTGGGAGCCCTCTCTACAGATTGGTGGCCTCAAAACCGCGCGAGGAGCACGAGAAGGCCACTGTGGCGTGACGGCCTGGAACTGCTCTCAAGAGCCTCGGCGATTCCCAAAAATCGACCCAGATGGGTCTCCAGCACACCTGGGACCTGCAAATGAACACAAGATTCGACACTAGATGGTTCCAGGGGCGAATGCGGATCTTTAGATGACGTGAGTGGAGGAAGTGGTTGCCGGAGCTTAAGAGCTCCGGCGAGGTGCTTGAGCGTGAAACAGGGAGTTGATCAATCGTCAAAGCTATCAAATGCAAGCAAGAAATGACATCTAATGCTAACAACTAACTAAACACGAGAAAAACAAGAAGAAAAACGACCTCAAGTGGCTTTGAACCACGAGATGGAACCGCCGGGAGCGAAGCTCCGGCGATGGGCGGAACCGGCCCTCCGACGCCTTGCCTGGCCTCGCGCGACCGAGCTGGAGATCCCCCTGTCACAGGGATCGATCCGGAGCTCGCCAACCAAAACCAAACAGGAGTCAAATGGGGTTCAAGGTGAAAAGGGAGGTTATGGATTGGTTTTGAAAGCTGGGCGAGGAGGCACTTTGATCGAGGCGTGGCTCGCGCATCGATGGTCAAAAGATCCATCTAAGCATAGGGCGAGTATGATCACATGTAGGTCTACGAATCTCGTGAAGACCTCAACCTCATTCGGTGAAAGGAGCGCTCCCCAAAAATCCGCGAAAATCAAGAAAAGTCATTCTGACAGGCAGCCCAGGTGTTGGGCAGAGAGTTGACCGAGGTCAACTCTCCTGCCCCCTGGTTGGTCCACGTGGACCAACCAGGAAAAACCTGGGGAAAAAAGATTTGTAAAATCAAATTAAAATAGAAAACGATTTTATTGATTTTTTATTATAAAATGAAAAATGTTTATTTTTTTATAAAGTATTTTATAGTGATTTTTATTTATTTTTAGGAAGTGTATTTTTACAAGTTGACTTTTATACCCTTTATAGGTATAATATCTACATATTGTATTCTTTTATTTTTATTTTGTATATTTTAATTTTATTATTTTTGTTTCTTATTTTATAAAATTATAAAATACTTTTATGTACATAAATATATTTTTATTTTATTTTATTGATATATTTTGTATATTTAATAAAATACAAGTGTGTGTTGTATAAGTATATGTATAGGTATGTATCTATGTATTGAATATATACAAGTATTTTTATTTGTATTTTATTTATGTCCTTATTCTGATTTTAATGCATATAATTATTATAAGTATTATTTACAACATTATAAAAATATAAAATTATAAAAATAATGAATAAATAATAAATTGAATATTTTAATCTGTACAAGGTACAATGAGGGTCCAAAAGTCAACTTTCAAACCGTAGCTCCGCCAAATGCGAAACCACCGCCATTAATTAGCTTATTTTCTTCTATATACAATTAAAGGTGAGTTTGATGCATTTGGAGTTTTCATTTGTGAGATACGGGTCTGGGAAGTTGGCATTCTGGAATTTTATTCAGACCATAACTTTTTATCTGTACATTATTTTTCTGTGAAATCAATTTTGTATTTTTCTTTATAAAATTATCTACAACTTCCATGTACAAAGTTTTATTATTTGATGCACAAAAAGTGGAACCAAAAATAGGTCTCAAAATGAATAAAGAATGAATAAAATGTATAGGTATTTTATCTGTGTTTTGGCCCTTATCTCCCCCTACTTTATTCCTTGTCGACCTATTCATCGAGATGCCTAGGTCTCGGGGTTTCGGGTCATAAAATATTTACAATCTTTTATTCTTTTTCTTTTCTTTTCTTTATTCTATAATTTTGGCTTTTAAAAACCGCATTTTATACAATATTTACACACATATGCATGAATGCTAAAATGCATGAATTAGCTCTATTTACACGCATTTACTAGGGTTTTTGAGGCCAAAATGATAGAATAAAGATGATGAAACGTGGATTCATCAATATCCACGCTACTAGAAAAGAAACTCACACAGTCTTCCAACACCTCGTCTGAGTTGAGCTAAGTGCATAGTGCGAGAACGAAAATTAATTCCCTATTCCAAAGTCGTACCCAGAATGAAGAGACCAGGTTAGACACTATGAGTCAAACGATGCACATTGTCATGTGGAACTCAAAGAATTAAGTCAAAGACATGAAGTTTCTAAAATCCTATTTCTCGGTGAAGTTCCTCTGAAAATTATGTGGATTAAGATCAAGTCTAGACCATTCTCGGTTTCTGCTCATAACTCGGTTCAGAACCCAAGGACTTTTCACAAATGCAAATGCATGTAATGCTGGATGAAGTGCAGGTGCGTGAAATGCAGACACACAAAATTTTTTTATGCAAGGTTTTTTTTAAGATTTTTTATGCAAAAATGAATAAGAAGCCGTTTTTTTTTCCAAAAACCTATGGTTGGACACAGTCAGCGTTAGTAGCAAAACTTCTTCTTCTTTTTGTTGTTATTTTTTGTTGTTTTTTTTAAGTTAGTTATCCACCCCGTAAATACATATAGACTTACGCAAAAGTACGAGCTAAGGGTAAAATATATACATAGTATATATACACACCATATGTAATTTTTCACGTGAATTATTAACTAACCATAGATCACAAAAATATCACAAGCATGCCAAGATGTAGAGAATTAATGGTAGAATACAATGCTATTTTTGGAATAATAAAAAGATGCAATAATTTAGCTCAAATCAGAGATAGAACAGAGGGGTGTCAATGCAATACAAAAACTTAAATAAGAAACATAATGAAGAACATGGGTATAAATATAATTACTGAGACCCCCAGGGGGGAGACTGCAAAATTTCCAGAGCATCACATACGAGGCACATGACCTCTGGTAGTGGGTCCTAGTTGTGAATGAGGGAACCTAGAGGGGGGCCTTTGTAATTTTTCTAGGAGGTCACATGTGATGTACGTGACCTCTGGATGGAGCTACTTCTACAAATTAGAGGACTGGGGTGGACTCTCTACGCAAATAGCCCATAGGGAGGGCGCTTATCACATGCTTTCCTCCGGCGGATATGAGTGGGCGATGCTCAGGCAGAGCGGTTGTGACTTCGGTGAAGGGCTGCGGAGGAGGAGGTGGGGCTCGGAGGAGGAAGGTGTTTCGCTGGTGAGCGATGGAGCGTTGTCGATGGCTCAACGATAGGGAAGCCTGAAGCTTCAGTTGATTTACTGCTGATGTAGATGGAAGTCGTTGCGGTTCTAGAGCCGATGAAGATGCAGACAGAGGGATCAACAATGAAGACGAGCTTAGAGGTGATGAAGTCCAGAGGTGATGAAATCAAAGATGTGTCCGGGGCTGCTCGGGCGGAGATGGAGTCGAAGGCATTGTCGTTGATGAAGGGGCGAGCTCAGTGGTGGTGGCCGAGTGCTGAACGAGGTGCGGCAGAGCACCTGGTGGTGGCGTTGGAAGAAGGCAAAAGGTATCAGTGAAGTTCGGTAGGGGCTCGACGGCATTGGGAGTAGCCGGAGCTGGGCAACCTGGAGAAGGTATGTGACGAGGCACCACGGACTCGGATCTCGCCGGGGTAGAGGTGGCCTAGCAGGTGCTGTCACCACCGCGCGCCCCTCTCGATGGTGCAATCGGCAGATATCGGAGAACGGAGGGGAGTGAGGTTTAAGTAACGCGCGGAAGAAGGGACGCTTTGGACGGAGATGGAAGGTCGAGGGGGACGAGATATAACGAGATTCGATTTGGCATCGGGTGGAATAGGAAGGTGAATGCGCGATTAAGTGAGAACGAGGTTTGAAGGATCCGAGATAGAGGATGGCGACGGGATCTGATTGGAGAAGCGGTGATTTCTGCGGAGGCGGAGATCTCAGAGGCGCCGACACAGTGGAGATTGCAGAGGGCGGTGGAACAATTGGGAAAGGGGAAAGAGGGCGAAGCACAGTGTCCGTCCGATCGACCGAGATCGGATGGCCTAGATGCTGCCACATGGCAACATGTGGGAAGGAGAGGTTAGGCACGTGCAATGCGCGTGAGCAGGAGGCATGTGCGTTGCACGTGTGAGGCTTTTATTTTTATTTATTTATTATTTTTTTATAAAAATGACTTTAAAAACCTCCAAAAATGGGTGACATGTGGCTGCTCCAGGAGTCGCCACGTGTCAGCTCTAAAAAAATCAAAAAAAATTAAATACAAAGAAAAATAGAAAAGAAATAGCAAATGACCTCGGATCGAAAAGTTTTCTTCACAAAGTTGCTCATCTCGACGAGATCTACAATTCATGCAGAGACCAAAACCAAAATCGATCATTTGACAAAGCGATATTTTTGGGGTATCCCATTTACATAGAATACCTTGATTTTTGGGTTTTCTAATTTTTTACCATTTTTGAACCAGATAAAAATCCGAAAAAATATGATAAAATAAAAGATAAATATTTACATATTAATCTATTTTCTTGGATTTTTATTAAGAAAAGAGAAGAAATAAAATAAAATGAGAAAATGATAATTTTTATACAGACAATTAGTGAAGACCCATACTCAGCTAGTTTCTTTGATTTCAAGCTCAGTTTGGATTTAGATTTTTATGTATTTTAACAAAACTTTTATCAAAGAATACAAATGAAAAAGAAATAAAATAAAATAAGTCAATTATGTACATAAAATAACAGGTCAAAAATCGCTAAAATACAAAATGTACAAAAGAGGCCCAAAATCCAACTTTCACATATGAGCTCCGATTCACTTGAACTTGGTCTTGTTTTGAAGATATTTGAATTTACATTAGTTTAAAAGTGAGTAGATTAAATCAGACACTAGATGAGGAATATATCAAGGTTTTAGTCCGAGAATCCTAAAACCAGGGTTTGGGTTTTTGGTCTGCTTATTTAGGCTAGTGATTTTTTTATTTTTCATTTATTCTTGTTAGTGATATGTACACAATGGAGGTAGTTTCAGGTCATTTGGAGTTAGCATGAATTATCTAAATATAAGGGAAGTTAGGCTATTTTACAGGTTATTTTGGCTGGGATTTTTGGCTTTTTATTTTGTGCAATAATAAGTGATAATGTGACTCTTATCAATGCATGCATGAATGCTAATTATGTAAAATAAATGAAGAAATACCAATGAATTTTTGGGATTTGAGTTTAATTCATGTCTTTTAGAGTGATGAATCTGAGATTCATCACACGCGACCACAACAGGTATAAGAGCTACGAATTTTAATTTTCTAGTTAGATTTTCATTCTAGGATTTAATTTAATATTTAATCAATTAGGTTAGCTTAAATCCCAATTTTTCGATTTGCCGGAGCCACTGGGTCTCCAACCGATTCACTGTGATTCGAGCTAGGTCCTCTCAAGCAGACACGAATGATCCTTCAGTTTGCCGATCGATCCATCAAGCGACCTCGAGGTCTTTTGGAAGATGTTGTGGTAAAGGCGCGGGACATGCAATTTCCAGTTGATTTTGTAGTCCTTGATATGGACTCACCCGCACCCTTACTCCAGACTCTTATCATTCTAGGTCTGCCATTCCCGCACTTCAGAAGCCGTGGTCGATTATGAGTCTGGAAAGATCACCTTCAGCTCGGGCAACAACAGAATTACAATCGACATGATTAACGAGCCCAAAGTCGTAACTGATGAGAGCCATGCAACACCGCTTGAAACAGACTGTGACTTCATTGCAGATATCAGAGATACACCCCTCTCTTTGAATGACCCATGGACACAGGAAATCCTCTTTCTTGAGGAGGACCTAGAAAGCACAATCGATGCAAGCTTCGATGATACTTGGGAGACAGAGTCAAATTTGCTGATGCATCTCGTCGATTCGGATGAGTCAATTCAGCCCGAACACAATGAGTTCATTGCAGATCTGTTTGGCACATTGTCAGCACATGAGCCAAAACCATGAGCCGCTAACCGCGGTTAAGGTCTAAATCATGGTTTACTAACCATGATTAGTGGTTTTCTGGAACCTATAAATACCCCCTTTACCCATTCATTATGTACGATTTCCACTACCCACTACCTCAAGGACTAGGGTCGAGAGGTCGGGAGGAAGAGAGGGAGGCAGGGAAGGAGTGCTAGCAAAGCGCTGCCTGGAGAACGAGGAGAAGGAATGTACGATCCTCTCTTAGTTTGCTTCATAAGCTAGGTTTTCGATTCATCTTCTTTTTCCAAATTTTTTTGATTCATCTTTCTTTCCGATTCATTTTCTGTTGTGGTTCGAGGAGAAATTTGTGCAATACCCTACTTAGGTGTGGGCAGCTATGCATGTCAGTGAACCCTGTGATTCGTCACACTTTCACTCACCTAAGACATGTGGTGTCTACCGATTCTCCATCGCTTATGATTATATTTTTTCGATTCCACTTTTGTAGTTATTTTGATGGAGAAATCTGTGTAATACCCTATTTAGGTGCGAACGACTATACACCTCAGTGAACCCTGTAATTCGTCACACCGTCACTCTCCTAAGATGCATGATGTCTACCAATTCTTCATCTCTTGCAGTTTGATTATATTCTTTCATATTCGATGTTGTTTATCTCTCGGTGATTTTATAGAGGAAACTCTTTTCGTTTTTCTTTTAAAATATGTCCCGATATAAGGGGAAATTTTGCCGAAAATTTTATAGAAATATATCCCAATATAAGGGGAAGCTCTGCCAAATTTTTTATAAAAATATGTCCTGATATAAGGGGAAACTCTGCTGAAAGTTTCCTAAAAGTATCACCCCGTATAAGGGGAACCTTTGCTGAAATTTCAAGAGAAAATATGTTCTTCGCATTCTTCATGTGTTATTCACGTTCTTTGTGTTCTTTGTTCGTTCTTGGCACGTTCTTAGCGTTTTTATACGAAAATGAAATTCGATCGTTTCGGGAAATATAAATCATCTTTTTTGAAAAAGAATCATGATAAAGTATTGCATATGCGAGAGAGAGCTCGATTAGATAACGAAATCCTTCCTTTTGCTGTTGGGTTTTCATACGAGAACGTTGAGATTTTTGATTTTATGTTGTTTGCTACGAAGAACCCTAATTTAACCATTTTTGAGAAAATATGAAAAATTACTTTGTGATTTCAACTAAAATAAAATTTAAGCATCGAATTGATGGATTTGCTTGGAAAGTAGGATTTAGAAGTTAAAATGAGCATAAATATAAGTATATAAATATATGAATTAATGTATATGTGAGGCTATACTCAATGTTGATGATTATGCAAATTGAAGACATAACGAAAGAATTACATCATGGGAATTGATGTGTATTAAGTTGGATTCTGAAAAGGATCGTGTGTTACGCTAAGAAATAATTGGGAGCCGAGCTATAGGTCAGGCATTCAACTTGTAGGTTTTTCGAAAGGAACCCGTATCGATGTGACCCTACTTAGGTGGTACACGGTGGAATTGTTTTGATAAGTGCGTACGAATGAATGATTTGCAACGCGTGGTACAGGTGACAATATATTCAGGTAGAACGACGGAAGATGTTGTCGTGCCATGTGGAGGCACGCGTGGTTTGATAGTGGATGGGTTACGATAACATGTTCTTAAAACCGTTGGTTTATGAGATTAAAGGTTAGTCTGAGATTTTAAGCTACTGAGTCCTCGAGGATGGTGTGCCTCTTTATTTGCCAAGCTGAGGGTTTGGAACCCTGGATAATAAATGAAAAGGAAATTGTCAAGGTAGTATTGGAGGATTGGTTGAGGCACAAAGGCATAAGCTCACCAGATCAACACAATCTCCAATCCTGAAGTGCCCACAGCTTCTGAGTCCATTAATGGTGGGTTTCCCGAGACTAATCCCTGACGTGGAATAGAAAGGAATAGGACTTAAACTAATGAGAAGAATGAAACTTTTTGTGATAACAAGTTTTGAAAAATTACACATTTGTTTGCTTTTCTCTTCTTCGTTACTTAGCATTCACTAATAGTTATCCTATTATTTATGGAAAATCCAACAGGTGTCGGTGAGCCATCAAAATGACTTTAATAATCTAACCGGCTAAAATAATAGTCATCCAGCCAGTCATAATAGCTTTACTCTGTAAGGTAGTTAGTAATCTTTTTGTATATTTCCTTTCCAGCTGATGCACATGTAAATGGTTATAGTGAGACAATGTATCATGTGAAATTTATTTGATGAATGGAAAAGTGCTGAAATACTTCCTTCTGAGTATTTTTATTTGCAGTCTGTTTTCTGAATGTTAGTTGTAATTGCTGAATAAAGTATTACTGAGTAACCAGATCCGGATATGGGAGGATCCGATGGCTCGGAATTGGGGTCATGACAAATTGGTATAAGAGCTTGGTTACTCTAGTAATTTACTCAGTAATTGATAACTATGAGTGATATTCAGAAACTAAGGTTGTCTTAAGATCCTTTAATCTTAATAAATGATTGCAGTATCATTCATAAGTTATTGTCCTTTATGTACATCATGCTAAAATGTATAGGACCTAACCTTTGATCTTGATTCATCCTAGGATCATAGCAGACCTAGAGTGGGTTGGAAATTAGCGGCTATGACGACAATGCTCCAAGAAATAGGGGCAAAAGTGGTATGCATTAGAGCAGAGACTCAATGCCACAATGAGAGATCAAAGTCTTCTAGACCTATGAATGCTAGAGCTAAGGGTTATGTTCATCCTTCTTAAGAATAATATATTACGTAACTCCATGGAGTAGGCCCCTACTCCTATCGAAGGAGCCATGTAGGAGGTCCTCCTTAGGCAGAAAAAAATTGTTTGAATCCTACCATAAATATAAGATTTTGATAGAAGTACAAAATCATTATTTGATTAAAGGGAAAGGAAGTAAAGTACTCATAATCTAAGAGATCTTAGATGACTACATGATATAGATTCTAGGACATCATTTACCAGCTTCTCTACTACTTATTGAAATATGAATAATTTTGATCTCATCCTGAGGATGGACTGGCTAGAAAGGCATCATGCATGCCTTGATTGTTTTCAGAAGATAGTAACTTTTTACTTTCCTAACTCGATAGAGTTCCAGTTCATTGGAAAGACATCCAATGATAATGTCAAATACATCTCGACTCTGAAGGCACAACAATTGTTAGAGAAAGGGTGCCAAGGCTATTTAGTTTATGTAACCACTACATCAGGGTTAGACATATAGAAGATGTACCTGTAGTGTGCGAGTTTCCTGATGTATTTTCAAAGGAACTACTTGGATTACCACTTGAGAGAGAGATTGAATTTGAAATCTCTCTCACACCTGATACTCATCCCATCTCAATCCCTCCATATAGGATGGCACCGACTGAGTTACGGGAGTTAAATATAAATACAGGAACTGTTAGATAAATGATTCATTTGTCCTAGTACTTCACCATGGGGTGCACCTGTCTTGTTTGTGAGGAAGAAGGATGGGTCAATGTGGTTGTGCATTGACTATAGACAACTAAACAAGAAGACAGTAAAGAGCAAGTATCCTTTGCCAAGAATAGATGATCTCTTTGACCAGTTGTAGGATTCAACTATGTGTTCCAAGCTTGACTTAAGATCTAGATACCATCAGTCTATGATTAAAGATGTGTATTCTCAAAATAACCTTTCGAACTAGATATGGACATTATGAATTCTTAGTTATGCCTTTTGGACTGACAAATGCTCCAACAACTTTCATGGATCTCATGAATAGAGTATTCACAGAGTTCTTAGATCACTTTACAGTAGTCTTTATTCAACAATTACAACTAACACTTTTAGGGTGTACTATCAACGTTAAGTGAATAGAAATCATTTGATAGTAGTGCCGATACTATAACTATTCCTCACTGATATAAAACATAGATCTGAGATAGAATAAAGAAAGGTCAGGAGGATGATTCAGTCATTAAAGACTTGAGACGACAACTTGAGAAGAATGAGATAGAGGGATTCCAAATATAAGATGGGTTACCATATAACCATCATAGAGTTCGTGTACCAAATATATCTGAACCGAGGAAATACATCTTACGTGAAGCGCATTGCTCTAGATTATCTATTCATCTAGGAATTACAAAGATGTATAAGGATCTTCATCCATACTTTTGGTGGTCGGGAATGAAGAAAGATATTGCTGAGTTTGTGAATTCATGTTTCATTTGCCAACAGGTAAAAGCTTCACACCAAAAGCCATCAGGATTGTTACAACCCCTCCCTATACCTGAGTGGAAATGGGAAAGCATTTCCATGGACTTCGTTACTGGCTTACATCAGATGACTGGTGGTAAAGATAGTATATGGATTATAATAGATCGCTTGACCAAGGTAGCACACTTTATTCCAATAAGCCTATCTTCTACTCCAGACCAGCTTGCTGAGTTATATTTACGCATGTGATCCGTATCCATGGTATCCTAAAAGAGGTATTTTCCGATTGAGATTCACGATTCACCTCACACTATTGGAAGAACTTCAGAAAAGCCTTAGGCACACAGTTATGCTTGAGCACGACATATCATTCGCAAATAGATGGTCAATCAGAACGTACGATTCAGATGCTAGAGTATGTGCTGCGAGCGTGTGCCATAGAATGGAAAGGATCATGGGTGAAACATTTGTCTCTGGTAGAATTCACCTATAAAAATAGTTACCATACAAGTATTGGCATGGCACCATTTGAAGAACTATATGGACGAAGGTGTACTACTTCTTTGTGTTGGCAAGAGGTTAGGATAAAGAACCTTTATGATTCAAATAGACTCCCTGAGACACGGGAAGCTGCATAGCTTGTTCAAAAAAGACTAATAACTGCTCAGAGTCGCCAGAAAAGCTATAGTGATACCAAGCAAAGAGACCTTGAGTTTGAGGTAGGTGACTTTGTATTCCTAAAGTATCGCATATGAAGGGAGTTCAGAGGTTTGGCTTGCATGGGAAGTTGGCACCCAGGTTCGTGGGTCCCTTTGAAATTATTCAGCGGATTGGGAAAGTCACATATAGACTTGCACTTCCTCCACATATTTCGGCAATACATGATGCTTTTCATGTAACAAATCTAAGAAACTATATTAAGGATCATGAGCATAAAATAAGCTATGATGATTTGCATGTTGAGTCAGACTTGACATGCCTAGAAATACCTGTGCAAATACTAGACAAGGATATAAAGAAGTTAAGAAATAAAGAGGTACCTCTAGTTAAAGTGTTGTGGCGCAACAAAGAGTTTGAAGAAGCCACATGGGAACCTGAGGTAGAAATAAGAGAAAAATACCCGTACTTGTTTGAGTGATAATACTATGTACTGTGTTTATCTTTATTATAAATGAAATGATATCTATTCTTTTTATTGTTATGGTTTCAATCCTCTTTAAAGTTGTTATGCCTGCATTTCTAGTCTCGAGGATGAGACTTCCTTTAATGTTGTTATAATTGTAAAGCTTTGAACTTGTCCGTCTTTCGGATCCTATATCATAAGATCTGGCTCGTCAAGAGGAAACCAATGGAATTTGTTTCGTGGGAATCGGACTTCGTTTCGAATTGTTACGATTTTCGGAAGAAAGAGAAATAAGAAGGCTTAAGATGTCATTAACCCGTAATGATCATCATTAAGACTAATTAAACACGATTAAAGAAACTAATAATAGATTGAGGACCGCTAATGACCATTAGCAAACAATAATCAGTTATTAGCAAAAACGTGATCTGCGAAAGATAAATCGCGATCAGTGAAAGTTAATCACGATTAGCATTAATTAAATATCATTAATGAATCTCGAATACTTTAAAAAGTTCTAACTTAAGCTTTAAGTTTTGGATAAGACTTGGACAAAACCATAGGCTAAAACCATGAGCCGCTAACCGCGGTTATGGTCTAAACCATGGTTTACTAACGATGGTTAATAGTTTTCTGGAGCCTATAAATACCCTCCTCTACCCATTCATTCTCTACGATTTTCACTACCACCACTACCATAAGGGGTAGGGTCAAGAGATCGAGAGGAGGAGAGGGAGGCGGGGAAGGAACACTAGCGAAGCGCTGCCGGGAGAATGAGGAGTAGGAAGGTACGATCCTCTCTTAGTTTGCTTCATAAGCTAGGTTTTCGATTCATCTTCTTTTTCCAGCTTTGTTTTCGATTCATCTTTTTTTCCGATTCATTTTCTGTTGTGGTTTGAGGAGAAATCTATGTAATACCCTACTTAGGTGCGGGCGACTATGCACGTCAGTGAACCCTGTGATTCATCACACTTTCACTCACCTAAGACGCATGGTATCTACCAATTCTCCATTGCTTATTGTTCTATTCTTTCTTTTCCGCTTTTGTAGTTATTTTGATGGAGAAATATGTGTAATACCCTACTTAGGTGCGGACGGCTATGCGCGCCAGTGAAACCTGTGATTCCTCACACCTTCACTCACCTAAGATGTGTGGTGTCTACCGATTATTCATCTCTTGCAGTTAGATTATATTCTTTCATATTTGTTGTTGTTTACCTCTCGGTGCTTTTATAGAGGAAACTCTTTTCGTTTTTATTTTAAAATATGTTCCGATATATAGGGAAACTCTGTCAACATTTTTATAGAAATATATCGATATAAGGGGAAACTCTGCCGAAATTTTTATAGAAATATATCCCGATATAAGGGAAAACTCTCCCGAAATTTTCCTAGAAATATCACTCTGCATAAGGGGAAGCTCTACTGAAATTTCAAGAGAAAATATGTTCTTCGTGTTCTTCGTTCATTCTTCTCATTCTTGACACGTTCTTAGCGTTTTGATACGAAAATGAAATTCGATCGTTTCAGGAACTATAAATTATCCTTTTTGAAAAAGAATCACGATAAAGCACTGCATATGCGAAAGAGAGCTTGATTAGGTAACGAAATACTTCCTTTTGCTTTTGGGTTTTCATATGAGATCGTTGCGATTTTTGATTTTATGTTCTTCGCTACAAAGAACCATAATTTGCTTATTTTTGAGAAAATATGAAAAATTACTTTGTGATTTCAAGTAAAATAAGGTCTAAGCATCGAATTGATGTAGTGGTTTGGAAAGTAGGGTTTGGAAGTTAAAATGAGTATAATATGGGTATATAAATATATGAATTAATATATATGTGAGGCTATACTCAATGTTAATGATTGTGCAAATTGAACACTTAACGAAAGAATTACATCATGGAATTGATGTGTATTAAGTTGGATCATGAAAATGATCGTGTATAACGTTAAGAATTGATTGGGAGTAGAACTACAGGCCGGACATGCAACATGTAGGTTTGTCAGAAGGAACCCTTATTGGTGTAACCCTACATAGGTGGTATACGATTGCCTTATTTTCATAAGTGCGTACGAATGAATGATTTGCAACGCGTGGTACCGGGTGCCAATATATTCGGGTTGAACGACGGAAGATGTTGTCGTGCCATGTGAAGGCACGAGTGGTTTGATAGCGGCTGGGTTACGATAACATGTTCTTAAAGCCACTGGTTTATGAGATTAAGAATTAGCTTGAGGTTTTAAGCTACCGAGTACTCGAGGACAGTGTGCTTCTTTGTTTGCCAGGCTGAGGGTTTGAAACCCTGTATAATAAATGAAAACGGAATTGTAAGGGTAGTATTGGAGGATTGGTTGAGGCGACGTGCGGCGGCATAAGCTCACCAGATCAATGCAATCTTAAATCCTGAAGTGTCCACAGCTTTGGAGTCCATTAATGGTGGGGTTCCTCAGGACTAATCCCTGACGTGGAATAGAAAGGAATATGACTTAAATTAACAAGAAGAATGAAACTTTTTTAATAAGAAGTTTTGAAAAATTACACATTTATTTCCTTTTTTATTCTTCGTTACTTAGCATTCGCTAATGTTATCCTATGATTTATGGAAAATCCAGCAGGTGTCGGTGAGCCATCAGAAGGACTTTAATAATCCAGCCAACTAAAATAATAATCATCCAGCCAATCACAATAGCTTTGCTCTGTAAGGTAGTTAGTAATCTTTTTGTATATTTCCTTTCCAACTGATGTACATGTAAATGGTTATAGTGGAACAATGTATCATGTGAACTTTATTTGGTCAATGGAAAAGTTCTGAAATACTTCCTTCTAAGTATTTTTATTTGCAGTTTGTTTTCTGAATGTTAGTTGTGATTGCTGAATAAATTATTGTTGAGTAACTAGATCCGGGTATGGGAGGATCCGATGGCCCAGAATTAGAGTCGTGATAAGGAGAGAGCTTGTCTATACCTGAAGATAACTGGTGGACAAACACAACCGAACCAAATACACGAGGAGTGAGGGAGAACAATTCCTTCTCAAGAAATGCTAGAGAGAAAGGAATTTTCTCACTAAAAACAGAAGGGGGCATGCGATTCACAAGATAACATGTTAGAAAATAAGAAGCGGAAGAAAGATGATAAACATAGCATAAATCAAGAAAGAATAAATATGGAACACCATGATTTTACGTGGAACCCTACTTCCTAAAGAGCGGGATGAAACCACGGGAGAAGCCCGTAAAGGGGCATATGCTTCATTGCTTTTTCTCATCTGATATAGGAGGTCTGGGGCTCCTTATATAGCCTCCACAGAGCCTCCAAGTCCCACCACTGGTAGATGTGAGACTAAATACATGGATGGGGTAAATGGATCCTAGAGGTATCCATTTACCCATCTCCTCAACATATGACACATACAAACAATACTCCAACACTCCCCCTCAAGCTGGAGCATGCAATGCTCAGCTTGGACAAATAGAAAGAAACTCAACTCAACGCTACATGACACTATGGACAATATCAAGTCAACGCGTACCACTGCTGTTGTTGAGGACGTTGCTTCTCATGCCGTGCATGTGAGGAGGATGAACGGGCTGGAGTGTGAGTCTACTGAATCTCCTCGTCAGAGAGCATGTGCTCTGAACTGCGCCTGTCAGAGTCACTGCAACTGAAATGAGTCTCCTCGTCGGAGTACTCTGGCCCGCCACAACAATGTGGATCTCTCCCACCTGGCACAGAGAATGGTCCTCTACTATGGTGTCCCTATGATACCACATGAAAACCCTTGCCAACATGACATAGGGAATGATCCTCTACTCTGAAGTCTCTATGGCTCACATGAAAACTCTAGCCGGAACATAAGAATGATAGGGACCACTCAAAAGATGGCAAACACACGTGCACATCTGAAATAAGACCGCATACTCGTGCGTGTCTGAAACTGGAGACTCGAAAATATTTGACGCCGAGTCTGAAATTGTAGAGTCTGAACAATCTGCCTGGTCTGACGAATCTGAAATCTCTGGAGAATACCTGTGACTCTACATATACTCCCCCTTTCTCCCATACTTGTCGGAAAATGAACATCGACAAAGTTGGGAGAAGACAATAATATAGGGAAAATAACATCAATAAGCCATTACATTTTGTCGACTTTTCTTGCAAATTTTTTTCTCGGTACTTTCTAATTTTTTTATAGCCGTAAATAAAAAAAATGAGTAAACTTTTTAAGCTGTTTCAATATTTTTTCTGCTTTTCACATCCTTTTTTTGCAATTTGCGTACGGCTTTTGTATGCACGCACCTTTTTTTTACCTTTTTTTTTGAAACTTGACCCAAATAGGGACCAAACAAACGCTGCCGCCTCCCCCTTTTTTTAAATAAAGGCATGCTCCTTCTCCCCAGCTCACTTTTTTTTACACAGACTTTTTTGTTTTACAAAGCAGGCCCATTTGGTCCGAATCCAACTCTCTCATCATATTTTTTTAACACCAGCCCCTCTCATTTTTTTAATAAAAAATCAACCCATAATCAACAGCCGAAATCAACGTAGGGTTCCCCGATGGAACCCAGCACGATGCCTTGCGTGCCGCCACGAGATCTGGAGGAGCGATGTCACGCACGAGGCATGGAGACGAGTGCGGCTTCTGGAGCACGCGCAAGGCCTGGAGACGAGATCAGGAGGATCTGTTTGCCGCCAACGACCTGGAAGGAGAGGTGCGGGTTGTTGCTCACGTCAATGGAGACATGCTTCTTAAAGAAGATGTACGCATAAGTCTGGGGTTGCGGAGGAGGCGCACGAGTGTGAGAGGGAGCCTCATCGCCCTTGGCTACAGAAGGAGGGTTGGCACAACGCTAGGGCTTCTGCGGCTAGGGTCGCCTGGAGGTGCGTCCGAAAGGGAGGTTGCGACTGGAGGGATCTCCGTCTGGAGATAGGGGCAGTGCGTGCGACGAGGAGGCCTCGCCTGGATTGAAGGGCACCTCGCCGGCGAGGGCTTATATGTTGTCTGAGTGGAGATGAACAACAGCCTGTACCGCCTGCTGGAGCGGCCTCGTCGCCGAGCAAGATGGAGGAAGGACTCGTTCTGGGCATCCATCAGCCTGGAGAAAGGAGCCACCTTGTGCGATGACTAGATGGGAAGACGACAACCGCTTAGCTCATCGATGACCAGAACAGGAGCAATGCGCACCGGACGTCTGGACGAGCGGCAAGGGCACTGCATGGAAGATGCCGCTGCTCTTGGACGATCTAGGATTTTTGAAAAAAACCTAGAATTGAAATCAAATCTTCAAACCAAACATGATCTTCCAGAATAATAACATCAAAATCGAATCTCGAATAATAAAAAAAATTAATAAAAAATCTCCAAGAATCAAACCCGCTCTGATACCATGTTAGAAAATAAGAAGCGAAAGCGGAATGATAAGTAGAGCATAAATAAAGAAAGAATAAACATGGAACACATGATTTTACGTGGAACCCTACTCCTTAAAGAGCGGGATGAAACCATGGGAGAGGCCCCCAAAGGGGCGTATGCTTCATTGCTTTTTCTCATTTGATACAGGGGGTTTGGGGCTCCTTATATAGCCTCCACAAAGCCTCCAAGTCCCACCACTGGTAGATGTGGGACTAAAGACATGGATGGGGTAAATGGATCCTGGAGGTATCCATTTACCCATCTCCTCAGCATATGACGCATACAAACAATACTCCAACACATGTCATAAGAATAGCATCACCCTAGAACAAATATAGGGTACGAGTCAGAATCAGAATACGGGTGACATCGATTAAGTGGCGATGCTTCCTCTCTGCAACACCGTTCTGTTGAGAAATATAAGCATGCGATGTTTGATGTATAATACCACAAGATGAGAAAATTTTTGAGAGAGAGTAAGTACAAAATTCCAAAGCATTACCAGTTCCCATAAATTTCACAGACAAAGAAAAAATATATTCTGCACTTCATTAATAAAAGTTTTGATAACATCCACTGCTTCAGATTTATTCTTCAACAGAACATCCATGACAAACGAGAGAATTCATCAACTGCGACAAGATAAAACTTGTGTCCCTGGTGATCGAGAACACGACTTGGACCCCAAATATCAATATGAAACAACTCAAAAAGAGAGTGATTGCTCCGACTATGACAACTAGGAAAAACATATTGGTGATGCTTTCCCAATTGACAAGCTTCACACTGGAAGGAAGAAAGAGGATGCAGAAGCTGAGATACTGGAGGAGGCAGAAGCTGAACATCTGAATAACCTCCTAGAGTAGGCGAGGAGTCAAGGGAACTTCCCGAAGGCATAATACCCTTGATCGAGCAACAAGGTCATCATACCTCTGATCCGAAGAAGCAGTAGCACGAGAATCTGCTTGCTCTGCTACACGAGCCGAAGCAGGAAAACCATGCTTGGAGTAGCATGTATCCTCTGTGTGACCAGTACGATGACAATACATGCACTGCTAGCGAATACGACCTCCTCTACCATAAGGTCCACGCCCACGGAACTGAGAAGAGTCCCCCCTACCAGGGGAGTTTCCATCGTAAAGGAAGTATGACTCGAGGTAGCAGATGGGACAATGATCCTACTGAGTCCATAGGAGAAATAGTGGCATCTACTAGAATCCGTGAACAAGCTGCATCACATCCAGGGTCTAGTGCCGCATGGAAGACATCAACCATAGTAGCATTCCTATATGTCTTCTGCTACTCAGGAGTAGATGTGAGGGGCATGAAACTGTGCAACTTCTCAAACGTCCCATGCAAGGATGCGTATAGCGAATGGATGGGCCATTCATTCTGCTTAATGGTGAATATATCATGTTGCAGTTGTAGTATCTTGGTCTCATTCCTTGCCTAGGTATACGTTGCAACAATGATATTCCACATCTCTTTGGAGGTGGGTTAATGCAACACATCATTGGCAATCTCAATCACCAATGTACCAGACAACACAACTTTGGCATATACATCATCTGCCTCCCATGAGGCACTGATCTCTGTTTTCTCAGCCAGCTCCTCTTTGGCAAGAATACGCTTCTTACCCGTAGATTTCATGAGGCTCATGAACTGCATAGCCCAAAGCTCGTAGTTCATTCTGTCCATCTTAACAATCAACGCTTGGACCTCTGAAAGCGCAGGTGGCAGGAACATCGACCTTGCTCTCTGACATAATGCCAGATGAAGAAACCTAGGATTTTGTAGACCAACAGACAGGTGTCTACACAGAGATATGAGGATTTGATTGCATATGTAGACTTATGCAATCAAATCCATCAACACAAACAAAACCTCGATACAAGCAGAAGAGGCCATGGACTGGCTGCAGCGGGGGGCGGTGACGAGAAAAAGAGAGAGGTTGACCTGACAGCGACAACGGAAGGTCGACGGTGGCTTGCTGAGAAGAGACCGACGATACGATGGTTCGTTGAGAGGAGGGGCAGCAACGGCTCGCCGAAAGGAGGCCGGCGATGACGACTCGATAGAAGGGAGAGATCTGCGATGACCGCTTGGAGAAAGAGGAGGAGAGAGAGGGGAGGCGGGTGTTGTTAGGATTTGGGTATGAGAGCTCCAGTCTAGGACCGCCACTCTGATACCATGTTGGAAAAATGAAAGTGTTGCTTATTCCTGGAAACCCTAGTCTCTCTTATATAAAGGAGAGACCTATAAGTAAATTACATAAGACATACATAAGAAAAGATAATAGAGAAACAACACATAATATATAAAAAGATCTCTACAATAAGTGTTGATCTTACTAGAGGAAACTAGAATGTTTTTCCACACTTTATAAATTATTTTTAAATGGATAGATAGATCGATCCCTTATATTTCAGTGACATGAAGGCTCAAGACTAATACTTATATAGGACGTCAAAAAAGCAAATCCACATAGCATTTGTTAGAAATATGAAATGTGGAAGCATGACCAGAAAAAAAGAATTATAACATGAGGAACATCAGGATTTTTATGTGGAATCCTACTCCGTGAGGAAAGGGATGAAACCACGGGAGAACGCCTCAAAGGGTTGATGGTTCTATTAAACTTTCTCTCATCTGATACAAGAGGTGTGAGACTTGTTTCTTATATAGCCCCCACTGAGTCTCCACATCCCGTATACGGTAAATGTGGGACCAAACCACTGGATGAGGTAAATGGATCTTGAAGAGATCCATTTACCCATCTAAACAAGTGACGCATATACTCCAACATTCCCATTCAAGCTGGAGTGTGCAATGCTCAGCTTGGATACATCGAAAGAAATCTCAAACTCATAATACAAGGCACTATGGAAAATATCAACTCAACGCATACACAACTGTCAGTTGTTGTCGATGATGTTGCTTCTCATGTCGTGCAGGAGAGGAAGAACAAACGGGTTGGAGTGTGAGTCGAATTGGATCTCTCATCAAAGAATGTGTGCTCTGTAATGTGCCTGTCAGAGTCACTGAAACTGAACGAGTCTCCTCATCGAAGTACTCTGGCTCGCTACATGTAGAAGATTAAATCACGTGGACAACTGCTCCATCTCTGAAGGGCCGAACTGAAAATAGCCGTGGAGACATCCTCATCGGAGTCCACGGCCGTTGGAGAATGGAGCCTGAAAGTTTCATCGTCGGAGAACTAAGTCTCTCCCATACGCTTTTTTTGTACGATCTTCACTTTTTAAAAAAACATTGCAACACCCAAATACATGATCTTTTGGACTAAATAGGTCCAAACTTCACGACTTCCCCTTTTTTTAATCGGACCTCTCTTCTCACTCTCCCTTTTTTTAATGTATGGCATCTTTTCTTTCTCATTCATCATTTTTTTAAACATACGACTATTGGGTCCTTGAAACTCAGTCCAAATTGAGCTTAAAAGCAAAAACCCTATTTTGGGTTCCCTCATTGGGAGCTCTTCTTAAGAAGACTCGCTGCCCCCACTTCAATGAGCTGCCGATCGCCTGGCTTGGAGAAGAAATAAGCACCGCCTGCTTGGATGGCTGGAGGGGTGCGATGTGCACCGCCTGGAGGCCCGCATGAGATCAGAGGGGCTTCGCCTGGAGACATCTAGGGTATCGTGGCCACCTAGTGGAAGAGAATGCAGAGACGATGCGGTTGGCGACGAAGAGGGAGAGAGCCATGTTGGGGGTTCCAGTGGGCGGCGGGGAGAGAGTGTTGCTTCTGTGAAGTTTCTTGGAGGGTGGCAGCACCACCCGAGCTTTTTTTCCTTTTTTATTCTTGTTGTAGATCCGGGAGATGGGGCACCGCTAGGAGGTACAGAGGTGTCGCGTGGTGCATACCACCTTCTGGCATTGCCTGAAGCAGGAGAAACAGAGGAGGAATTGCAAGAGCAGGACCATCAATCAAGGATGACGGGGTGGCTCGAGCCGTGACACCCTTGGTAGTGGGAGGATTTGGGAGAGTTGATGCGTCGCTAGCACGAGATAGGGGGCGTCGTTGCTGTTGGAAGATCCCCAAGGGGGAATGTTGCCTTCAGATTTGGCGGGCTGCAACTTCATGACGTTGACGATCTTCATAACAAGGGTCATAGGGTTTCAGATCCAACGTAGGAAGAGTCATTGTAGACTCTAAGTTGGAATGACGTGTTTTTTAATTGGAGCCTGAATATTGCTTGCAAAATTAGGGTTTCATAACAAACCCTAGAAATTTTCTCAGACTTGAACAATAAAATGGATAAGAATAATCTTCAAGAATAACTGACAATCGAAACTCAAACAATAAATAAAAATAAATCTTCGAGAACAAATCCGCGAGAATCAAACCCGTTCTGATACCATGTTAGAAATATGAAATATGGAAGCGTAATTAGAGAAAAAGAATAAGAACATGAACACATGGATTTTTACGTGGAACCCTACTCCGTGAGGAGCAGGATGAAATCACGGGAGAACGCCTCAAAGGGATGATGGTTCTATTGAACTTTATCTCATCTGATACAAGAGGTGTGGGGCTTCTTATATAATAACCCCCACTGAGTCTCCACATCCCACAAACAGTAGATGTGGGACTAAACCACTGGATGTGGTAAATGGATCCTGCCCATCTACACAAGTGACGCATATACTCCAACAACATTTAATACTAAATCTTAACCCACTTCTATAAGATTTATGAAATCACAGTTTGCATTCCACGCCTTAACTTTTAAAAGCCAAATATGCAACCTTAGATCATTCATGTTTCCATTCCTATTGATTCATTAGGAATGGTGGTCAAGAAAGACTTAAGCAGTAAGAGACAACTACCCCTCGGGAGACATGCATCTTTCCAATCAGCCATCTTCTTCTCAAGCTTCTCCACCGATGATATCCAATCATCCTGAATGAGGTGATCCTGTATAAGTGAGAAGCAAACTCATATATAAGTACTCATAGTCCTCCTATATACTACCACCTCATACCGCCAAAAAATGGAATAAAGAAAAGATGGCTTGTTCTTTTTCACCTTGAGGCTTGTAACACCCTCGAGAATATCTAGAACTATAGAGATTACCCTAGCCTCCTCTGCCTCTCCCTCTTGTCATAAAGAATAAATGAACCTCCCATCTTGATCATTTGTTTTTTTAAAATAAAACTCGCATCTATTTCCTTGAAATGTATTAATAAATATAAACCGTTCAATTCTTGAAGTCTTCATCCTGCTGATTAGTGTGCATCTCACATTTATATCTTTATTTTGTTCAAGAAAGTGTAGCAAGGACATTCACGGAAATTGAGAAATGTATTATCCTTACAGAGCTATTCATGCTCAAGAATAATAGTGTTATTATTTGTCTTTATCTTTTGAAAAGGAAAAAGGGTGTTCACCATGTTGTTGTGCGTCCAAAAACTTCAATTAATCACAAGGTTTGAAATACAAAAATATTCTTAATAATAGCCAAATTTACATGGACCAAGTTTCTACCATAGATTTAGCATGAATAGTTACAATCACCGTATATAATCTCTTGTGTCGAAAGATCACCCCATTTATGGCTACCAAAATGGTGGACGATACTATCAACACCAACTAGCTAGCAGTCTCGGTACCTTTCCAATCCCTGCCGATTACGGATCAAAAACTGACAAACTCCAATGTATCATGTATCAACTCCATCTACAATGGCTAAGCCATACTTCTCTAGATTTCTCGCACTTAAAGAAAAAGAGATCACCATCTTCATAAACCATTGAGCAGCGTGAACATGAGCCATTAGCCCCAAAAATGAGCCTAGCATGTCCATCTCATGCCATCACTCTTCCTCGCCTCAGAAGCCACATGAACACCTTCATGCAGATCAGGACTCTCCAATCTCATATCTTTTGAACAGTTTTTGGAACAAGACATTGGGAAAGAAACAAATTTTGAAACATGCACAAATGCTTAAATTGAAACAAATTCATTAATTTTATGTGCATCCCTACTGGAATCAACATGTATATTGATAGTCTCAGCAGCAAGGCCCTAAATGTTGATTTCGGTCACCATTTCGATGACCGACTGAAACGGAATTTCGGTCGAATTTTGGCCGAAATTCAACGTAAATTTCAGTCATTTCGGTCATTTTTACTAGGGCTCCCATATTTCGGTCATTTCAGCCATTCTGGTCGAATTTTGATTTCGACAGTGTTAGAGTTAATATACTTACATTTATGTTTGTTAACCTTCGGGTTCCGTAACCTCCTGTGACTCTTCGGGTTCCGTAACCATCTGTGACCCTTCGAGTTCTGTAACCCCCCCTGTGACCCTTCATGTTCCGTAACCCTTATACTCTCTAGGATTTTCTCTCTATATAAGAGAACATAGCTCTATGGAATAAACATCTCATTCGTTTCTTTTCTAAACATGGTATCAGAGCGATGGTCCTAGACTGAAGCCTAATACCCTAAATCTGTCACCACCACCAGCCCTCTCTCCGCCGACAAGGAGAGAGGGCTGGACCTCCTGCGTCGCTCCTGGATTTGATGGTCTCGCGCAAGGTAGTCTGAGTCCCCAACAACACCAGTTGCTACCTACACCGACACCTAAAGCGTCGTCCGAGGCTACAGCAGCTCCAGCCGCACCTCCTGTGTCGCCAACACCGCCTGGAGCCCCCTCCCCTCCCCCTTCCAACAATCCCTGCTTCACCATGACTTCCCAACTTTTTGTTTCTCCCAACTTGATGTTCCATACTCTCGATTCTATCAAGTATGAGAGAAAGAGGGAGTCAGAGATGATTCTTCAGAACGTTTACTGTCCTACCACGACTGACAGACCGACACTCCGTACTACTCAGATCATCCGTCTTCACCGAGCATCGACTTCTTCGTCAGGGCGTATACTTCTTCTTTTACGACCCGACTACTATTCCACACTGGACTTCTAGTAGAACGATTCTTCTCCAGGCACGACATAGATATGTTCCGATGACCTGCAAGCACGACAGAGATACGTTCTGGTGACCTGATATTGCAACGACTCTACATGCATGACAGAGATACGTTCCGGTGACCTGAAAGTCGTAGACCCGTCCTCGAGCGAGGTCTTCTACCAGCAACGAACATATGTTCTTATGATGCATCATGTGAAGATGTGGTGTATACTTTTTATTTTTGTTACAAGCTACAGCTTTCTCAGCTCCAGCTTGAGGGGAGTGTTAGAGTTATTATACTTACATTTTTGTTTGTAAACCTTCGGGTTCCATAACCTCCCGTGACCCTTCAGGTTCCGTAACCATCTGTGACCCTTCAAGTTTTATAACCCCCTGTGACCCTTCGGGTTCCGTAACCCTTGTACTCTCTAGGATTTTCTCTCTATATAAGAGAACATAGCTCTATGGAATAAACATCTCATTCGTTCCTCTTCTCAACAGACAAGATATCGATATTCGACAGAAATTCGATCCATGTTAAGCACCACTATTTACATGACTATCAATAGAAAAAGAAAATCAATCTTCGTCTACGTCCACAACAGGGTGTGTGCTTCAGAATTTGATCTGCATGTGTCCATGTCCGACTTTCCATCACTCCCTTGTCTATTTATATTTTCAGATTTTCTTCATTTTTCCATTTTTGGTGACTGTGGTGGATGTGGTAGTAACATCTTCATTAAATATTTCTTTTGCTAAGAAACCTTAGGTATCTAAAAAACCACCCTGTGCATATCTCAATCATCACATCTAACTCATCTATATCTCTTTTTTCCTCTGAAATTACATTCGAATTCGACATAATTTTCTTCATTTTATTTTGATAAAAAATCATTACATTTGAAAACCATCATCCAGTACTAAGCTTTTCATGGACTCTAACTCACACAATTGTGGTAGTGAGTCGTACTAAATAAAATGTAGATTCAAACTGACTATACACAGGTTTGCTAATTCAATTTCAACCACATTTGTACTAAGCTGAATATTCTTTTGGTATTTTAAGACACGTATTTGATTTATAAAAGTTTGCTAAAGAAAATTCTCATGCAGGTATAAGGTAACTTGTTATTGTCACAAATCCAACAATGGGAGATTTTAATGGAGATACCTTAGTAGGTCCACATCATCCTCATCCAAAATGTCGGGAATCAGAGATCTTGCATAAGTAGTTAAGGAACCTGCATAATTGGGGTTATCAGAATGGAAGAATAAGAAGTTCAAATCAATAAATTTTGTAAACACTAGAGGAAGAAAGTTACACAAGTTTGTACAAATAACTGAGGCATTCTGCATACAAGGCAGTGAAGCATCCGACTGTAAGTTAACTTTATTTATGCATAGAAACTCAAAAAACTTATTGAGGAAGAGGTCCTTCTCTTGTTCTGTGAATAGCAACTAAAGACTGTTAGCAAATTATTCTTTCTGCACCAAAAAATCTCTGGATCTCTAGATACTTTTTTTTAAGTCACCTTCACATATATTAGGAACAAAACAATGTAAGTTTGCTATGACTTTCACTAAGTAAGATGTTCTTTGCTGTGCATAAGTAGCCAGGGGGATTGTAGTGAGAATTCCAGGGGAAGCTTTATCCAGATCATCCTTCTGATTTGAAATAGGCAAAGCAATTTCTTGACCAATGCTAAGATTAACCAATACTAAGCCAGATGCTGTATGCGGATCATAATGAAGAACAGCATCTTCCTCAGCAATGGGAGCATCATTAGAGCACCAATTTGTTGGAAACTTGTCATGAGGCATGCCCAAAATTTCCACAAGAACTGTAGTCTAACATATATAACATGAACATAAGGCCCCGATTAAACAGAGCTTCCATTAGATAAGGCATAGAATGCAGACTGAAAAAACTTACAATGTTGGCCATAAAGAACAACCTGAAACTTGAATCATCTGAGAAAATATCAGCTAGACGCATCGAATTAAGAAGCACCAATCCTTTTGGTTTTCTCTTATCAAGAGCATCACTAAGTTGTTTGGTTTCTTTGTCCCGCGCAACTTTCAGCATATGAAGAATCTTTACTGATGTTAAAAGTCAGTAGGCCACCCATTGAAAAAAGGAGATGACAAAATATATTGAATGATATGCCAGTAGACTACCTTAAGAACAACAGATTTAGCCAAACTCATGCTCCTTGGTGACCCTGCTAGTTCATCCAAGTAAGATATATTTTCCGCTTCACATAGTTGTAGCAACTGCATGAATATTGCAACAACAGTTATGACTTACAGGATATATATAAGTAGATTCGGCAATAACCGATTTCAAGGGAAGGTAATAGCATATTACAATAGAGAGAACTTTTGACTTCAGCCTTGAAACACCTGCCACTATCTCAGAAGATTCCTCAAAGCATTGTTGGATATCCAAGTCCAAAATAGATTGAGCAAGTGAAAGTATACCGCCATTTCTACACAGCTCCTAGAATAGATAACTTATCCATCGAGAAGTTTTGAAATATTAACGTGTATGAAGAAAATCTAGAAACAAACTCTGTAAAACATCTGACGCCTTATTCTTAAGGACACGATCTCGAAATAACTTTTGCTGGCACAAGGAAAGAACAAACTGCAAAGAAGCTTCACAATGTTGGCAGACACAATTTGCAGTTTCTTCAGCTGCAGATAGACTTAATTTCTTGTTCAAGACGTCAATGTTTAATGTTGATAATATACTGTCAAGAAATTTAACGTCTATGCGAACAGCATCAAACGTTACATCCATAAAAACATCAACATGAAATTAGAATGCAGAAGGGATTTATTGTCATTTTGCATAAATAAATAGAAAGATAGAGATGTGAATCAGAATGAAGATAGCCATTTGATAACTCACTCATCACACGTCAATTTTTTTACTAATTCCTGCCAGAAGAATTAAGGGTAAACTTCAAAGCAATATATTAATATAGTTTTCATTATGAGTGTTCTTCCTAAAGATAAGTTGCTGTGATGTCAGTTTTATGGAAAAGCTATTTGTGCATTTCCTGAGGCACTTGACTATTTAGATCAATAAAGGACTTGGACACCACATTTTATTCATCCAGGAAAAATATCAAAGACAATGGAGACTCTCGGAGAAAAACCACCTAGCTTGGAAGTTGGCATCATTTAAGCAACATTCATACTGTGACAATGGAGACTCTCGGAGAAAAACCACCTAGCATGGAAGTTGGCATCATTTAAACGACATTCATACTGATGTCTGGCCTCTCCCATTGCACTCAGGGGAACCTATCCAGAAGAAGACTCAACTTCCATCTTGGATGGACTCTATTTATTTACTTAAAGTTCTCTCAGCTAATCTCTGCTTTGCTAGAACTTCCAGGCTAACTAAAGGGCAACGTCCCTCATAAATGATTGAATTTGGATGATGCCATAGGGACTGGCAAACCACCCCATAAACCACATTCATCAGCCCTCTTAAATCAACCCCCTCGATGAGACCTCCAATAAGCTTCCACTGAAGAGTGATCAATAATACAAGGCCATCATTCACCATCTGCGCACAATGAACCCCCAAGGCACCGAATCATTCCTGAAGGCCATCACTCTGTCCAACCAATTGGCAAACAAAGCATCACTCACCAGTTGCACACAGAGAGCCCTGAAGCCACCTAAAATGAGTCAACCAACTTTCATCTAAGCAAGGCTAAAAAATTGTGATTGTGAGGCACCTTGAGGAAATTTCCTTGTGGCCGAGGCAAGGCGCAAAGTTTCGAGACAGTCATGACGTAAGCCTCATTTTTAAGATAAAAAGTCAAATTTACAAGTGAAAAGATATTTCATGTTTTAGTATTGTTTATTTTCTATCTATGTCGTCCACAATATGTAATTTACCCATTGGGACTCTCCCCAGATAAGAGAGCCCTAGGGTCTCATGAATAATATAGATTATTTTTCCACCAACATGGTATTAGAGCGACGGTCTCAGACCGGAGTTCTCATAGCCAAAACCTAACCCTACCGGCAGCCCACGCCGCCGCCCACCCCCTCTGCGACTGCCATCGTCGCCCATGGCTCCTGCCACCACTGCTTGGAGTCGCTTCCACCCGGTTCCCCTTCTGCTCGAAACCACCTCCGCCTCCTCACCTCTCCTCGCAAGCCCCTATCTCATGTGGGTGACGCCCATATCTCGGCTAGGGTTGCACCGTTGCATCACCGTGTATTCTAAGGCACCATACCGATGATCGACTGATTACGTGCGGTCTGATTTTAGATTTCCAAGGTCATTTCAGATTGATAAATCAATCTCTTGACGTAGGACACACCTCGTATTGATGGGAATGGTTGCAGTTTGAGTCTACACCTACAATCAATTCCCCTCATGTCCGTGTAGACAAGTTTTTCCTTGTTTTATAAGTCCCAATCTTTGAATTCGATATCATGTCAAAAAGCAAAGTTGATACTTCCTCTACATACGCCTTTCGAGGTCCGATACTAATAATCAAAATGAATTGAACTAACTACGAACTATTGACCATGCAGTTGATGAGCATTATGCAGTCTGCTGGTAAGAAGCGTATTCTTACCAAAGAAGAGCCGATTGACAAGACTAGGACAAATGCTTCACAGGAGCTCGATGATGCGCATGCACGCATCTGGTTGATTGGTACATTGACGATAGAGATCACCAATGATGTTCTACATCAGCCCACTACCAAGGCAATGTGGGATGTTCTTGCTGCTACCTATTAACAGACAAGAAATGAGACTAAAATCTTGCAGTTACATCATGACACATTTACCGTCAAACAGAATGGATGACACATGCATTCTCTATATGCATCTCTCCGAGGCATGTTCGAGAAGATTCACAGTTTTATGCCGCTTGCAGCTAAGCTTGAGCATCAGAAGGAGTACATGAATGGCACGATGTTTGGCGTCTTCTTAGCGTCTCTTGATCCAGAATATGAAGCCGCTCGATCACAGATTTTTACAGATTCTACTATTCCTCCTATGGAAGAGGTATATCATCGACTTAGCAGAATCATCGCTCCTTCATCCAATTCATCACAAACGTCCTTGACGATGGCTGCATCATGCAGTAGAAGAGGTACTTCATACTACAGAGGTCGAGAGTTTCGTGATCAAGGAGGTAGTTGTGGTCCTCGTTAGCCATGCACCTACTGTCACCGTCCTGACCACTCTGAGGATACATGCTACTCCAAGCATGATTTTCCAACCTCCACTTGTGTTGTTGAGCAGGGTGAGACTCCTATTGAGTCTACTTACGATTAGGTATTTGATGATGTAGAGATATATTTATGCTTCTGTAATATTTCCTTATTTTATTTTCTTATGTCTGTTATACGTAATTTGCCCATATGTCTCTCCTCTATATAAGATAACCTAGGGTTCCTAAGAATAAATAATTCTCATTCTTTTTCCAACATGGTATCAGAGCGATGGTACTATACAGAAGCTCTCATACCGGGAAAACCATAACCCAAACCCCAGCCACCAACCCTCTCTCTCTCTCTATCGCTGCTCGCCGCCGATGGTGTTCTCTAGCGCTGTCGTCGCATACGGGTGCCTCCACCGCCATCAGGCGGCGGTGTCCTCCAACGCCGCCGCTGCCGTCGACCACCACCATCACCGTCACCCGTCTCCTCTGCCGTCCTCTTCACCGCCGGCTCTCTCTGCTCGTGGTGATAGATTTGATTGCATAATTCTACACAAGTAATCAAATCCATATACATATGTGCAGACAAATCTCTATTGGTCTACAACACCCTAGTTTTTCTTCATCCGATAATATGTCAGAGAGCAAAATCGATATCCCCAGGGTCCAGCACTGATTGTCAAGATATACAGGATGAATTATGAGTTATGGGCCATGCAGTTCTTGAGCCTCATGAAGTCTACGGGTAAGAAACATATTCTTATCGAGGTAGAGCTGATTGAGAAAACTGGGGCCAATGCCTCGTGGGAGGCAGATGATGTGTATGCCAAGGTTTGTCTTTCTGGTATGTTGACGATAGAGATCGACATCAACCCGCCACCAAGGTGACATGGGACATCCTCGCAGCAACTTATTCCCAAGTGAGGAATGAGACAATGATTCTGCAACTACAACACGATATATTTACCATCAAGCAGAACAGAAGGCCCCTTTATTCTCTATACACGTCCCTGCGTGGTATGTTTGAGAAACTCCACGTTTCATGACCTTCTCGTCTACTCCTGAGCAACAGAAGTCGTACGGGAATGCCACCGTGGTTGGTGTATTCCTAACAACACTTGACCTAGAGTATGAGGTGACCCGCTCACAGATACTAGCAGACACTGCTATCCATCCCATGGAGGAAGCTTTTCGCAGAATCAACATGATCATCGTCTCCTCTCCTACTCCCAGCCAGACATCCTTTGCGATGCCAGCCTTCCGTGGTAGGGGAGGCTCTTCTTAATTTCGTAGACGTGGACCTTGAAGTAGAGGTCGACCTTGCTAGTCGTGTACTTACTGTCACCGCCCAAGGCACATGAAGGGCACATGCTACTCTAAGCATGGTTCTGCCGCATCGACTCGTGTAGCAGAGCAAGCAGACCTTCATGCTTCTTCTTCAGATCATAGGTATGATGACCTCATTGCTCGATTGAGGGATATTATATAAGGGAGTTCTCTAGCTTCTTTGACTACTCCAGGAGGCCACTCAGATGTTGCAGTCATTGTATTCAAAAACGTGCCTCGAAGTGTTGAGGCATACGCCTCAAGGCATTTTTCAAGGAAAAATGCCTCGAGGCTATATCCTCATGCAGCCTCAGTCAGGCATGTGCCTCGAGGCTTATGAGGCATTGCCTCATCTATGAGCTGGTTTTTTTATTTTTTCTACAATATTTTTCTTTTCTTTTTAATTGTGAGCTTTTCATCTTTCGTAGACAAGTATTTTCAAGTCCTTAAGCTCACGATTCACTGAAATACATTTTTTTAGTTTATTAAAATATTAAGTTTATTTTTACTTTGTTATGCATGTTCTTTATAAATCAACATGAACAAAAATTGAGTCTTCAGTCCTTAAATCTAATACCTCTCTCTTTAGTATGAATCAAGTATAAATGCTTTCTTTATTAAAATGTTTTGATGCAAGTCCCCTACTTTGACCTAAATTTAGAAAAGTATATTTTTGTAAACATGTCTCATCTTTTCTTCTATTCAATCGGGACTAAATTAATACACATCAAAGCATGCATGAACAAAGATGGTCATAACATGCAATATTCAAGCATTTATCCCCAATACATATGGTAAAGTAAAAAGTGATTACCGATTCATTGCTTACTCTTTTATCCTTCTCAATTGAACGACACACACATTTCACCTAATTTTGAAAATGGTGTGCTATATCTAGTCCTTTTAGTTAAATTTTATTCAAAACTTTAAATTTTGTAGAGAGTTACCCATTATTGTGCTTTCATATCCATACTTACTTGACTCCTTACAGATTTAGAGTCCAAAAAAGAGAGTTATATAACAACTTGGATGTTTAAACCATGATGTTAGCCTTGAAATGTCATGGAGGTATGCATTTAATCATAACTATTTAATTTATAGAACTTGAAAGTTGTAATTATGATTAATTATTATATTTTATGAAAAAATTTCTTTCACGAGTGAGGCTTACGTCTCGAGACACCTCACACTTTTTAAAACCTTGGTTGCAACTTCTTCCTTTGTCAGTACTTATGCCACTGCTAGTACCTCAGGTAGCATTTATGCTCTTACTTGTTGTCATGGATATGATATTACAGAATGTATTATGAACTCCATAGTGACCACCACATGTGTGGGGACAGAGAATAGTTTGCAGTTTACCGACAGGTTCCTCCTGGTAGAATCATTGTTATAGCTGATGGTACTCATTCCCCGATCACATGATATGGGGAGATCGATTTGACACCTTTGATGTGTCTGCAGAATGTATTGCATGCACCTGACTTTTCTATGAATTTATTTTCTATCAGTCTGATTAGGAAGGAGTTACATTATTGTGCTATTTTTGACCTGTCGTCTCTTGTATTTCGGGGCATTCTTATGGGTGGGGTAATTGGTTGTGGCCATGAGCAGGGATGCCTCTACTGACCAGTCCGAACTCCATATGTTGGCCTATCTTCTCATTCTACAAGACCCACCTCTCCTTTCATGTGACACTTGCGCTTTGGTCACCTTTCCTTCAAAAGATGTGTCAGGTTCTCCCTCAGATCTCACCTCGCTCATCCTTCCATTGTGAGGCATGTTAGTTGGGGAAGCACCATCGGTTTGTGCTTCCAAGTTGTCAAAGTCAGAGCAGTAGCTCCCCTTTTGAGCTATTTCATGTTGATATTTGGGGTCCGAGTTGTGTTTCCGATCACCAAGGACACATGTTTTACCTTGTTGTAGTTGATGATTTTTCTCGTCTGTCATAGGGTTTTTTATTAAAAAATAAGTCTGAGGATGGGGATGTGATTAAAACTTTTATCAATGAAGTGCAGGATATTTTTCCCTCTTCTTTCAAATACATGAGAACGTATAAAGCTTTGGAGTTCTGTACTCATGCACTTTTTCATCTCGTGTTTTGTTCAACAAACGACATATGTCTATACTTCTCAGCAAAATGGTGTTGCAAAGAGAAAGCATCACCATTTACTTGATGTTACACGAACTCTTCTCATCCAGAGTTGTGCCCACATTCATTCTGGGGTGATGTTATTCTTACGACATGCTATCTCGTGAATCGTATGGCATCATATGTTCTAGGTGAGAAAATTTCTTTCTCTGTGGCATTTTCAGAGAAGGAGTTGTTCTCATTCACTCCTCGTGTTTTGGCTCTGTTGCATTCGTGCATCAGTTATCTCTAGGTCTTGACAAGCTCTCTCCTAGAGTCATCAAATGTGTATATGTTGGGTACTCCAGGGCACAAAAGGGATATAGATGCTATGATCCATTACGCATGAAATATTATGTTAGTGATGATGTCACATTTTTTGAGTTGGTGATGTACGTTTCTCCTATAGATGGCGGGTTGACTTCATCATATTTCATATGATGAGGCCTACATGCCGCCTCCTCCTATGAGTCCATCACCACCTTCACCTGTGTTAGTTGTTCTGACACCAACACTACAACCCCCTACACCACCTACATCACCTCCTCCTATACCGTCATCTCCCACGATCCATGTTCCATCATTGCCACGATACTATACTTGACGGCTCGCTTCTACTCATGGTCATTGCCACTCATCCAGCATGCCTCAGGTTTGTTCTGAATACACTGTTTCTAATGATGGGCCTGGAGAGGTGACTGTGTAGGAGTCTTTGCAAGGGCCTAACATATAGATTGAGGAGATTCCCAATGATCTAGATGTACCTATTGCGCTTCGAAAGCAGAAGCGTACATGTGCCTGATATCCTCTCACTTCACAAGTTTCCTTTGATCAATGGAAGGGAATTCAAGAGATTTGCAGTTACTCTATCTGCCGTGGAAATCCCATCGAATTACCAGGAGGCCTTGAGAGACAGTTGGTGTCATTTAGCCCTGGAAGAGGAGATGGCTACTGTTAGAATAATTATGTTATTTAGTTTTATCGTCCTGTTTCTGTAAATTACCCATAGAGCTTTTCTCCTATATAAGAGAGCTCTAGGGTTTGATGGAATGTTATCTCGTTTATTCCCTCAACATGGTATCAGAGCGACAGTCCTAGACCGGAGCCTGTGCCCTAGTTCCTTGTCCCCACCAATAGCCCCTAGGCCGGTGCCGCCTCTGCTCGCCTGAGCGCCCCACGCGCCTCCGCCGCCTCCTGCAAGCCCCGCTCGCACGTGAAACCTTCGAGGCCAACAGGGCACGTGCGTGAGCCCTCTCCTGCGCGTGCGCCCTCCTGCGCGTGAAGCCTCCTGTGCGCGCAAAGCCTCCTGCGCGTGAAGCCTCCTGCGCGCGCGCCCTCTTGCGCGCGAGCCCTCCACACGCGCGAGCCCTCCACGCGCGACTGCTGCGCGCGCGAATACCCCCACGCGCGATTCCTGCTGCACGCACGATCCCTGTGTGCCCTACGCGCGTGATCGGGTTGTAGCCCTACCGTGATCCGTGGTCCAAGGTAGTCGAACTCGTCAGAGGAACCCTCGAGGTATGGAGGGCGTTGTGGTTTGAGTCTACGTCCACAACGACCTTCATATATGTTCACGTAGACATTATTGTCTAATCGTGTAACCCCAGTTGCAGAATATTGTTGTCATCATGTCAGACAACAAGGTGGATCTTCCGTCTCTGGGTGCCTTCAAAGGTCCAGCACCCGTCGTGAAAATGGACGGCACGAACTATGAACCGTGGGTCATACAGTTCATGAGTCTTATGCAATGCAATGGCAAGAAGCATATCTTCACACAAGAGGAACCTGTTGAGAAGACTGGGGTTAACGCCTCATGGGAGGCTGACGATGCATATGCACGTGTATGGTTATCTGGTACTGTATCCATGGAGATAGCCAACGACATTCTGAGTTAACCCACTGCGAAGGCTATGTGGGATATCCTTGATGCCACATATTCTCCTGCAAAGAACGAGTCCAAGATCTTACAACTTCAGCATGATATTTTCACTTTGAAACAGAACGGGCATCCTCTTCATACCCTGTATACCTCTCTGAGGGGTATGTTTGAGAAGCTACACGGGTACATTCCGTTGACAGCCACACCGGAACAGCTAAAGGCATATAGGGACTCAGTGATGACAAGAGTATTTCTAGCAGCCCTTGATCAGGAGTATGATGCCGCCAGAGCACAGATTCTTACAGATGCTACCATACCTCCTATGAAAGAGGCCTATCGCAGGTTGAGTAGACTCTCCATATCTCATGGTGGATCTCAGCTATCTCAGATGTCCTCAGCCATGGCAGCATCTCGTGGCAGGGGAGGATCTCCACAGTTTCGAGGTAGAGGTGGTCGTAGCAGAGGAGGAGGTAACAGACCTCCTCGACAGTCGTGCACTTACTGTCGTAGGATTGGTCACACTGAGGAAACATGCTATTCTAAGCATGGGTTTCCTACTACTACAGCACGTATGGCGGAGCAGACTCAACAGGAAGGGGGTCCTTCCCATGTCCCGGATCAGAGGTTCGAGGAGTTAGTGGCGCAACTTAGAGAGATCATGCCTGGTCAGGGGCCAACAAGTACTTCAGGATCTTCGGAGATAGCCACATCAACATCAACATCCACGTCAGGTACAACATATGCTCTTACTATTTGTTACAGAGCAGATCTATCAGAATGGATCATGGATTCAGGAGCATCTCACCATCTATGTGGTGATAAAAAGCAGTTGGATGGTTGTAGTGCAACTCAGACAGGACGATCTGTGGTGATAGCTGACGGGACACACTCTCCCATTACTGGTCAGGGGAAGGTGCAGTTGACCCCTGCAATACGGCTTCAGAATGTTCTTTATGCTCCTGATTTTTCAATGAATTTATTGTCGATTAGTCAAATCACTAAAGATTTAATTCTCGTGCCATATTTGACCCATCTGCTCTTGTGTTTTAGGACATCCTAACGGGCAGAGTGATTGGAACTGGCCGTGAGCAAGGGGGTCTATATAGACTGGTGCAGTCTCCTTATGCGGGTGTCTCTTCGGTTAGTGCTGGATCTGTCTCTCCTTACACATGGCATCTCCGTTTTGGTCATCTTCCGTTGCAAAAGATGGTCCATATCCTTCCACAGATTTCTTCCCGGTCTACTTTTCAATGCGAGGCGTGCCAGCTTGGGAAACATCACTGGTCGTCATTTCAGAGTCGTCTAGGTCCAAGTCGTCATGGTCTGTTTGAGTTACTTCATTTTGATATTTGGGGTCCCAGTCGTGTCCCTGATCTTCAACGGCACAGGTTTTATCTTGTTGCTGTCGATGACTTTTCTAGGTTATCTTGGGTCTTTCTTCTTAAAAATAAGTCTGATGCTGGACATGTTATTCAATCTTTTATTAATGAAATAAAAAATATTTTCTCTGCTAGAGTGAAGTACATACGGTCTGACAATGCTCTAGAATTGTGTAGCACTCAACTCTCTAAATTCCTTATGTCTCATGGGATTGTGCATCAGACGTCTTGTGCATATACCTCCCAACAGAATGGGGTGGCTGAAAGGAAACATCGTCATTTGTTGGACATTACCAAAACCCTTTTGATTCAGAGCCGTGCCCCTCACTCCTATTGGGGGAATGCGGTTCTAACTGCATGCTATCTGGTTAACCGTATGCCTTCGTCAGTGTTAGGGGAGAAGATCCCGTTCTTGACTGCGTTTCCCGAGACAGATCTTTTTTCCCTAACACCACGTGTTTTTGGGTCCGTTGCGTTTGTTCATTGCTTCTCTCCTGGTCTTGACATGCTCTCTCCCAGAGCTGTCAAATGCGTGTTTGTGGGTTATTCCAAAACCCAAAAAGGATATCGGTGTTTTGATCCAGTTAGACGACGGTACTATGTTAGTGCAGATGTCACCTTCTTTGAGTCCATTATGTATTTTTCTCCTACAGGTGACAGACTCACACACTCAGAGGAAGGAGACGATATCTATGTGCCTCCTCCTCAGGTCTATCAGCGTCGGCCCTCTGCTCATGTGCCTCCTCCATCATCCAGCACGCCCGAGGTATGTACTGATCATTTGAGTTCTTCTGATGGCACGGGTGATTTGCATGCGCAGATGCATGTACAGGGTACTGATGGTGCTTCCACTCCTCCAGTTGATGACCTAGATATCCCTATTGCTCATCGAAGGCAGAAGCGTGCGTGGACGATGAATCCCAAATATGGGATGGAGTTTGGATCTCAGGTTTCGTTGGAGCGTTTATCCACGGACTTTCGCCAGTTTGTTATTGGGTTATCGGCAATAGAGATCCCAAGGTCATATCAAGAGGCACTACAGAGCAGTCCGTGGCGTTTAGCTATGGAGGAAGAGATGGCGGCGTTGCAGTCGCGTGGTACGTGGAGTATTGTGCATCCTCCACCAGGTGCGTCAATAGTGAGCAGTAAATGGGTATTTACTGTTAAGTATCGGGCTGATGGTACGGTTGATAGATACAAAGCCAGGTTGGTTGCTCGTGGGTTCACCCAAACATATGGGGTGGACTATCAGGAGACGTTTTCTCCAGTAGCACGTCACTCTACCTTACGGATTCTTATTGCAGTTGCTGTTGTCCGTGATTGGCCCCTATTTCAGTTGGATGTCAAGACTGCTTTCTTGTATGGTGACTTGCAGGAAGAAGTTTATATGCAACAGCCACCGGGGTTTGCTGCTGAGGGGGAGTCCAGTATGGTGTGCCGTCTTCATAAGGCCATATATGGCCTGAAGCAGAGTCCACAGGCTTGGTTTCAGAAGCTCTCAGAGTTGATTGAACAAAAGGGCTTTGTCAGATCTACAGCAGATCATACTCTCTTTGTAAAGAGAGATCAGCGAGGTATTGTGATCATTTTAGTGTATGTTGGTGATATTGTTATCACTGACAGCAATGAGCAGGGCATTCAAGCAGCTAAGGATTTTCTTAGCGAGCAGTTCGTTACGAAGGATCTGGGTACACTTCATTATTTTTGGGGATTGGAGTTTGCACGAAATGAGCAAGGCATGGTAATGACACAAAGGAAGTATGTTACTGACCTATTATCTGAGACAGGTATGGCAGGATGTAGACCAGCTACTACTCCTATGGATCCTAATGTTAAACTTTATGATGATGACTCTGAGGAGGTGGACAAGAGACGGTATAGAGAGCTAGTGGGGAAGTTGTTGTATGTTATTATTACCCGACCTGATATATCCTTTGCGGTTAGTAGGGTAAGTCAATTCATGGAGCAACCCATGCAGGCTCACATGAATGTTGTTTTATGATATTGAGATATCTGAAGTTGTCTCCAGGTGCTGGTCTTCTGTTTAAAAGAGATACCTCTATATCCGTCACAGGTTGTGCTGATGCAGACTATGTTGGATGTCCTAATGATAGAAAGTCTACTTCAGGCTTTATTGTATTTGTTGGCAGCTCACTAGTAGCTTGGAAGAGTAAGAAACAAACTGTCGTGGCTCGATCCACTACAGAGTCAGAATATAGGGCAATGACCCAAGGTAGTGCTGAGATGATGTGGGTTAAATCTGTTTAGACTGATTTAACTATTGAAGTACCTCTTCCTATGCATCTTAAATGTGATAATCAGGCAGCCTTGTTTATAGCAAATAATCCAGCCTTCCATGAGAGGACAAAGCACATTGAAGTGGATTGTCATTATACACGGGACTTGATTCAAAAAGGGCTTATTTCGACATCTTATGTATCATCAGGAGAGCGGATTGCAGACATGTTCACCAAGGCTCTTGCTAGGGGTCCATTCCATCTCTGTTGTTCCAAGCTGAGCATGATAGATATATATGCTCCATCTTGAGGGGGAGTGTTAGAATAATTATGTTATTTAGTTTTATTGTCCTGTTTCTGTAAATTACCCATAGAGCTTTTCTCCTATACAAGAGAGCTCTAGGGTTTGATGGAATGTTATCTCATTTATTCCCTCAACAGCTATTCTACAGTCGCATGGTATGTGGAGCTTGGTTCCTGCTCCTAATGGAGAATCTCTCCTAATGGAGCATCTATTGTCAGTTACACATGGGTGTTTACTGTCAAACACCATGCAGATCGGAGTTTGATCATTACAAGGCAAGATTGGTTGCACGTGGCTTTACTCAAACGTGTGAAGTGGATTATCTGGACACATTCTCCCATGTTGCTCGCCTCTCTACGAGTTCTCCTTTCCATTGCTATGATACATAATTGACCTTTATTTCAGCTTGATGTTAAAATGCTTTTTTCTATGACGATCTCCAGGAGGAAGTCTACATGCAACAACCTCTAGGGTTTATTGCTAAAGGGGAGTGTTAGATGGTTTGTAGACTTCATAAGGAAATATATGGCATGAAGCAGAGTCCAAGGGCATGGTTTCAAAAGCTCTCGAATCCGATTGAGAGGCATGGATTCAAGAGATCGAATGCAGATCATTCCCTATTTGTACAGAGAACTTCTAGAGGTACTGTTGTTATCATGGTATATGTTGCTGGCATACTTGTTAAAGGAGATGATGTGCACGAGATCAAGAGGGCAAAGGAATTTTTGGGTAAACAGTTTGTCACCAAGGTTATTGGCACCCTATGGTATTTCTTGGGGTTAGAGTTCGCCAGGAATCAACAGGGTCTTTTGATGACCCAAAGAAAGTATGTTACAGACATGCTAGTTGAGACATGCATGATTTGGTGTCGACCTGGCACTAATCCTATCGATCCCAACGTGAGGCTATATGATGATGATATAGAGGAGGTGGGCAGGAGAAGATACGGAGAATTAGTGGGAAAGCTTCTCTACGTCACTATCATTATGCCAAACATCTCCTTTGCAATTAGTCGAGTCAGTCAATTCATGGAGCAACCCCAACATGTACATGTGGACACAATTTATATGATTTCGAGGTACCTAAAGTCCTCTTCAGGAGCAGGATTGCTATTCAGGAAAGGAGCAACTCTGGCCATCTTAGTATGTGCAGATGTACACTATGCAGGATGTTCTACGGACAAGAAGTCTACTTCGGGCTTCGCTGTATCTGTTGGCGGTTCTCTTGTTTCTTGGAAGAGTAAGAAGCAAACTGTGGTTGCTAGGCCAAGTGTTGAATTCGAATATAGAGCTATGGAACATGCGAGCATAGAGATGATGTGGGTTCGAGCAGTGTTATCAGACTTACATATAGATGGCATAAGAGAGCCTAGTTCCCATGAATAAACAATTCTCTTTTTTTTCCAACAGATGACCTAGTCTCTCGCCTGAGAGAAATCATGCCTCTTGTTGCTTCTTCTGGGTCCTCGGGCACTTTAGATGTGACTGTTTATGCCTCAGCTAAAATCTCAAGTAGTGCCTATTCTTTTACCCATTCGAATAGGGCTGACATTATAGAATGGATTATGGATTCTAGCGCCTCTCATTATCTGTGTGGAGATAGAGACACAATTTCATCATACAAGCAGATAGCTCATGGCAGATCATTGATCATAGCAGATGGGACTCATTCTCCCATCACAAGACAGGGGAAGATCAATTTGATGCCATCCATGTGTCTTCATAGTATGCTTCATGCATGGATGCACCTGACTTTACCATGAATTTAGTCTATTAGTCAGATTACTAAAGATTTACATTGACATGCTATGTTTGACCCATCTACCCTTGTGTTTCAAGACATACTCATTGGTAGAGTGATTGGATGTAGCCGTGAGCAAGGAGGCATGTATCGAATGATCTATACTCCTCATGTTGGTGATTCATCTAGTTATGCAGGATTAATCTCTCCTTTTATGTGGCATCTTTGTTTTGATCATCTCCCCCTTCAGAAGATGTGTCATGTACTTCTTAAAATTTCTACGTGTTCTACTTTCCAGTGCGAAGCTTGTCAGCTAAGAAAGCACCACCGGTCTTCATTCTCAAGTCGTCAGAGTCGTAATAGTAGTTCTCTTTTTGAGTTGATTCATCAGGATATTTGGGGTTCGAATCATATTCATGACCATCAGGGACATATTATATCTTGTTGTTGATGATGATTTTTCTATATTGTCATAGACTTTCTGTGAAAGAATAAGTATGAATCTAGGAATGTAATTCAATCTTTTATCAATGAAATAAGGAATATCTTTTTCGCTACTCTCAAATTTGTTCACACTGACAATGCGTTGGAGTTCTGTACCTACAACTTTCATATTTCTTTCGATCGCTTGGTATTTTACATTAGACATAATATGCATGCACATCCTAGCAGAACAATGTTGTCGAACGTAAGCAACATCATTTACTTGATGTCACACATAATCTTCTGATTCAAAGCCGTGCTTCTCACTCCTTTTTTAGTGATGTTATCATCGCTTGCTATCTTGTGGATTGTTAGAGTATGTGCCACTTATCATGTAAGATGAGTAAACGGATCCTTCCAAGATCCATTTACCACATCCAGAGTTTAGTCCCACATCTACCAGTAGTGGGACTTGGAGGGTCTGTGGAGGCTATATAAGAAGCTCCAGACCTCCTGTATTAGTTGAGAAAGACAATAGATACATCGACCCTTTGAGGCATTCTCCTGTGGTTTCATCTAGCTCCTTAGGGAGTAGGGTTCCACGTAAAATCCAGGGGTTTCTCAATATTTAATCTTTTTCTCTAATTCTACTTTTGCATTCTTATTTTCTAACATGGTATCAGAGCGGGTTCGATTCTTGAGGATGTTAAGTTCTTGATTTATTCGAGATTCGATTCATAGAAAAGATTCAATTCATGCTTGTTCTTGGAGATTTATATCTGGAGATTATTATTCTTTTATCATTCAAGTTCGTGATCGAGATCAGGATCCATTCTAGGGTTTTTCTGTTGAAACCCTAATTCAAGGAGGTGGTGTCTTCTCCAGTCTAGCTGCAGTTCCCAAGAGGGAACCCTATCTTTAGCAGTAACGGGTTCCAAAGGGCTTCGAAGCCCTATTCGCTGGCATCTCCCAGCAGCGGTCAGACTCCAGTTCCCAGGAAAGAAGACCCTCATGCTCAGCAACAGACATCCAGTCTCGTCTATGATGTCATCGTCGAACCCCCCAGAATTGGTTGTCCACGACCCGGCCACCGGCACCATCCGCCCCGTCGTCTTCCTCCCTGGCCATGTCAACGGACGATACATCATTGAGTGGCTCTCCTCTAGTTTCATGTTTGTACTTGACGGTCTCGGCCTCATCCTCATGGACCTCATTACCGATCGCAACCATGACGGGAGCGTTAGGGTTTCATTCACCGCGTTCGGTATCTCTGTTGTGGTGATCGTGCATTCTCCAAGTCGAGGAGTGACATATGAAGGCCTCACATGGCATTGGTCTTCTTTTTAGCAGACGTACATCCCTTGCAGTTACAACTTGTGCAGATGTAGATTATGTGGGGTGTCCCAAGAACAGGAAGTCTACTTCTGGCTTTGCAATGTTCATATGAAATTCCTTGGTGTCATAGAAGAGCAAGAAGTAGACTGTGGTTGCCAGATCTAGTGCAAAATTAGAATACATAGCCATGTCGCAAGCTAGTATAAAGATGATGTGGGTCGGATATGTTCGTACTGACTTGACTGTTGAGGTGCCTCTTCCCATACACCTCTAATGTGACAACCAGGCTGCTCTCTTCATTGCACACAACACAACCTTCCATGAGAGGACCATGCACATCGTGGTGGACTGTCACTACACTCGTGACATGATACAAAAGTCTCATCTCCACTACTCATGTCAGCTCCAGAGATCAAACAACATATGTATTTACCAAAGCCCTAGCCAGAGAGTCTTACCAGAGATGCTGCTCAAGCTGAGCCTATATATTTATGCTCCAACTTGAGGGGGAGTGTTGAGATATTAGTTATCTTTCATGTCTTTTATGTATTATTTATTTCCTTTGTATTCTTTATGTAATTTGCCCAATAGGTTACTCTCCTATATAAGAGAATCCTAGGGCTTCATGAATAAATAATATTTTATTCTTTTCTCTACATACTATATAATCTACACAACAAATGAGTTTTCTCTCTGAAAAATATGACCTCATTGTAGGTCATATTATTTACAATAGGCTACCGAATAATGAGGTTAAAAAATATCAATAATCACATAATTCAATGACTTCTTTGATACACTGATAGAAAAAACCATTAAAAAACAAGGTTTACTAAAAAAATCACTTTATTATTTTTCATAAGAAATAAAGATTGCTTACTATAAAGGCAGTATAAAGATTGACATGACGATGCTACCTTGGGATGAGCCAACAAAACAAGCACAAGATCTTGCCAGCTTGAAGAAATATAACAGTTTAATAAGTAAAGACTACAGGCAACAAGGACTGAATGCAACAGAGAGAATGAAACTCTAGATCCAAAATCCTAATCCATGGAAAACCCAAAATATATCAGAAACTTATGAACAAATGAAGATAGTTTGGAACACTAAAGATGAAAAAAGGGACATGCTTATTGTGTGCAAGAACACGTAAAGAATAGAACACCAGGTCTAGTAGTTGTTCTGATACTCTGACCTCATCTATCATTATCTGAAAATGTTTAGTAATATTAGTTGGTAATAATGTAGAATTGCTGAGACCCTGGAAAAGAATAACACGTGCTTACATCAGTAAATGTTAAATAAAAAAGTATCTTATGCAAATGTGAGATAAAAGAAAATGATGAAGCGATCTCCTACTTTAAGTAGGGTCGGATACATGGATTCTTGCTCAAATCCATGTTGAAAGATCCGATTATTTTTTACTTTGACGGTCAGATACCTAACGCAATCCATAAGGAAGGATTTAAACCATGGTCTTTTGAGTGGTAAACAAACCGTACTACCACTGGACCATTGAAGATGGTACATGCAAATGCAATATAACCGAGTGAAAAATGATTGTAAATAGCCTACGACATCAAACTTCAACATTAGTTTATACAGAGCAAGGATGGTGGCTCTCCAAGCAAAAATCATTTTCATTAAGGGGTGAGGCTTACACCATCACAAATATCTTTGTCAATTGGCTTGTCAAAGATAAATTGCAATGAGTTGAGAAGCTGCATACTTTGTAAATTGAAACACAATAAACTGAGCATTTATGATAGGTGGGAAAAAGGTCTCATGGATGTCAACTATAGGATAGATGGAACTTTGTAGATATAAGAGCATCCGACACAACCAGAATGAGACGATGTTTTAAGGGTTAATCCATTTGACGTGTTAAAAAAAGGAAGCGGAAGCGGAATCAGAGAATAAAGAAAAAAATTTGAATAATACCAGGATTTTACATGGAACCCTACTCCCTAAGGAGCGGGATGAAACCACGGGAGAACGCCTCAAAGGGCCATATGCTTCATTTCTTTTTCTCATCTGGATACAATGGGTATGAGGATCTAGATCTATATATAGCCCCTACTAAGTCTCCACATCTCCAAACTGGTAGATGTGGGACTAAAGATATGGATGTGGTAAATGGATCTTGAAGAGATCCATTTACCCATCTACAATATAAAAGGCACATAACCAAATACTCCAACACTCCCCCTCAAGATGGATCATGCAATGCTCATCTTGGACAAACAGAAAGAAAACTCAACTCGTGCTACAAGACACTACAGATAATATCAACTCAATGCACACAACTGTCGGCTGTTGTCGACGTTGCTTCTCATGCCATGCAGGTGAGGAGGACGAACGGGCTGGAGCGTGAGTCAACTGAATCTCCTTGTTGGAGAGCATGTGCTCTGTACTGCGCATGTCAGAGTCATTGCAACTGAAACGAGTCTCTTCGTCAGAGTACTCTCACCAACCACAATATGTGGACAACTGCTCCATCTCTGAAAAGGGCCGAAAAGAGCATCATTAATTATCCATACGTAGATCTCTGAGGATGGTCTCTCTCATAGGGACCTTGAAATGGGTTCTCTCTCATAGGAACCTTGGAAGGATCTCGTACTGGAGTTCACGATCGCTAGAGAATGGAGTCTGAAGAAGTCTCCTCGTCGAAGAACTGGGTCTCTCCCATCTGGCACAGAGAATGGTATTCTACTCAGGAGTCCCTATGAAACCACATGAAAACCCTAGCCAACATGGCATAGGGAATGGTCCTCTATTCCGGAGTCCCTATGGCTCACATGAAAACCCTGGACGAAAACAAGAATGATGGGGACCACGACAAATGATGGCAAGCATGTGCACATCTGAAAAGATCGCATACATATGTGTGTCTGAAACTGAAGACTCGGAACCAGTCTGACATCGAGTTTGAATATCTGATCATCTGTAGAGTTTGGAAAATCTGGTTGGTCTGGAATCTAATACTTGAATCTGCAACAAACCTGTGACTCTACACAATACTCCCACTTTTTCCCATACTGGTCGGAAAATCAACATTGACCAAGTTGGGAGAAGATAAGATAATGGGGGTAAACAAAACATTAATCATGCATTTTTTGAAATCATTTTTTTTAAATCGTTCAATCATTTATTCCGGCTTCTCTTCTCATTTTTTAAATTAAGTCGTTTACATTTTTTTTACGGCTTTTCTTTTTTTTTCTTTTGCAAATCTTTTATGTACAACTTTTTATTGTACGCACCTCTTCTTTTTTAAAAAATAATTGCGACCCATCTTTTGGGCTCATAAACGACCCCTCATGGGCTAAATAAACCAACATACCTCTAGGGTTCCCAATTGGGAACTCTCTCTGGAAAACGCCGCCGCCCCCTAAAGGGCTTCACTCCTGGAGCACGAAGGCTCGATGGAGAAGGGGAATCAATGGAGCTCATATCTCACCGCCATGAGATGCACACAGCTTGCTGGGGTCGCACGAGTGGGTGTGGTGAGGCGATTTGGAGGCGCGGGTGGTGCGGCATCGCCGCTTGTGCAATGGAAGAAGTACATGAGGATGAGCCGCACATCGCCTGGTAAGGAGGGAGCACGATGGCTTGCTACTTGAGGGAGAGCGAGGCTGCATGAGCCTTGTGCGCTTGCACGATGCGGCCTGGAGATGAGTTGTAGGTGCCGCCTGGGCAGCTTCGTGCGGTCTGGGAGTTCGCGCGGAGGGAGTCACGCGAGATGTTGCTTGGAGGAGCAGGACTGAAGGGAGCCTTCTAGAAAGTGGCGAGGATTTCGTTGCCTAGGGCTACGGCTAGGGCTAGGCATGCTACTGGAGTAGCGACGCGAAGCCTGGATGCCTGGGTAGATTGCCTGGGCTCACGAAGGGAGTGTTGTTCTTGATGGATTAGGGTTCGTGAAGGAGCCCCTGACCGCCGCATTGCGCCAAGTGAGAGAGATGCTCTGCGGCAAGAATGACAACGACGAGAAGATCTGCGGACTGAATACCTTGCTTTGTGATTCAGAATTGTTTTTTTGAAAGGAAAAAAAGGGTGCAGTACCGTAGAGGCAAGCACCCAAAAATGATTCAGAATTGTTGCTGGATCATTGGATATGAAAACCCTAGAACTGGAACTGGAATGATACATGACTGAATCTACAAAACATTAATATTCTAGAACAAGAACTCCAAAAACTAAATCTCAAATACAAAAATAAAGATATAAAACTCCTCGAGAATCGAACCTGCTCTAATTCCATGTTAGAAAATAGAAAGCACGGAATTAGAGAATAAAGAAATAAAGATTGAATAACACAAGGATTTTACGTGGAACCCTACTCCCTAAGGAGCGGGATGAAACCACGGGAGAATGCCTCAAAAGGGCCATATGCTTCATTGTTTTTTCTCATGTGGATACAACGGGTATGGGGATCTATATATATAACCCCCATCGAGTCTCCACATCTTCAAACTGGTAGATGTGGGACTAAAGACATGGATGTGGTAATGGATCCTGGAGAGATCCATTTACCCATCTAAAATATAAAAGGTGCATAACCAAATACTCCAACATGACACAAACATAATTTGAGGTGATAAAGATGGGAAGAGAAAATATGATGAATTCAAGGGAGAGAGAAGAACGAGCACAAGGAAGTTGGATTCCACGGGGAAAAAAGAATAAATGGAGGCAACTCCAATTTTCATTTCATGATAGCCATATACCTCTTCTATAAGTCAAATTAAATACTTAAATTGGAAAAGAAAGCTCAAAACAAATTTTCCTATGGATAAATATTTAAACTATATGAGAAAAAGGAAATCATATGTTCAACAATAATAATCAAAAGTATTAAAATTTAAAAATAAACCTAGAAAAGGGACCATTATCCTTTCAATTTAAATAATAGCAAACTTTTTCATCTTCCAATAATTAATATCTGATTGTTGACTGCACATTGGAATGCAAAGTAGACTGATGAAAAGCTGATACTTATGCCCCAATTCATAAGACTTCTAAAAGTGTAGAAATCAAGTCCCTTGTTGTGGGATTCCTCCATACAACAGGTCAAAAAGAATGATTTTATGGAATCTTTCTCAAATCTCTCTAACATCATTTAGAATCTCCCTTAAAGATTGGAACCTAAAGCTAGGGTTTCATGACGTGACGATGGCACATGTCCAAAAGGGTCGTAAACTTGTGAACAACTCCAACAACAAGGGTATTATTTGTTGCCAATGGCCAAGAAGATGTTTTTAGAAGATAAACGAATGTATTACCAGACATGAACCACACCATTTTCAACATAGAAGCCTTCCTCATGAAAAACCATCCCACTCTTTGCCAATCACATTGTGCACATATCCACAAGGTCACCCCGTCCTTATAATATTTGTTGTTGAGATATATGTATCTCACATTATTGTTTTTCTTATTTCTATTTTATTTATGTATCTCTCTTGTAATTAACCAATGGATTTTCTCCTATATAAAAGAGCCCTAGGATCTCTTATATGGCATTCACTTTATTTCTCCCAACATGGCATTGGAGCAACAGTCCTATATCGGGATTCCCGTATCCCACCAACCCTAACCCTCCACGCCCCTCCCCCCTAGTAGCCACCGCCGCTGCTACCCCCCCAACCCCTCTTCGTGACCGCCGCAACAAGTAGCCCAGGCGTCCGAGGTTGCCGCTAGGGCTCTCTGGTGCCAGCCAAGGGCTGCCGAACATCGACCCATCCACCCGCGGTGGCCGCGTGATCAGACCGGCCACTCCTCTCGCTGGTTCGATCCCAACTCCGTTTTCTTGCTGCATTTTGATCATTTCTGTGTGCCGCTAAGGTCTGATTTTGTTCGGATTTCATGATTTTACACATATAAATCACGTCTTCTGACTCTAGACCGCAACAAGAATTGATGAGGATGGTTGTATGAGTCTACAGATACAACCAATCCTCCATATGATTGTGTAGACTCTCTTATCTCAGTCTACTCCTCAATTTGTTCCGCGTTACGACATTTTGTTTACAATGTCAAAGAACAAGGGTGAAGTCTTCTCATTGTCCGGTGTCTTCAAGGGCCCGACCCCCATCATGAAGATGGATGGGACCAACTACGAGTTGTGGTCCATGTAGTTTCACACCCTTATGCAGTACCATAACAAGTAGCACATTTTGAAGGATTTGGAGTCAACAGACAAGACTGGGGCCAATGCTTCTTGGAAGCAAGGCGATGCCTATGCTTGTATTTGGCTCTCTGGACACTCACCACGGAGAATGCCAACAATATTGTCAATCAACCCACAACTAAGGCTATGTGGGACATCTTAGCAGACACATATGGCCAGGCAAAGAATGAAAGCAAGATTCTTCAGTTGCAGCATGATATTTTCTCGACCAAGCAGGACGGTCGACCTCTGCCCACTTCTCACATCTTATAGGCATATTTGAGCGACTACCCAACTTCGTCCCTATTAATATCAGCACTGTAGAGACTTATATATGTTACGTTTTATTGTTCCGTAATTTCTATTTATATTGTGTAAGACTCTGTAATTTACCCAAGGGTTTTCTCCCTATATAAGAGACCCGAGGGCTCTATGGAATAACACATCAGAGTATCGGTTACTCCAACATGGTATCAGAGCCAAAACCCTAACCCTAGGGTTTTGTTCTCTCCACCCGTCGCCCCCCCTCCCCCCCTCCTCTCTTCTCCCGCCGCCACAGGGCCCCCAGCCCTCCGCCAGTCCTCCAGCCCTCCGCCGAAGGGCTTCCAGCCCTCCGCCAGGGTTCCAGCCCCCTCCGCCAGGGTTCCAGCCCTCCGCCAGGGTTCCAGCCCTCCGCCAGGGACCTCTCCCAGCAAGACCAGGCGCCGCCAGCCCTCCATCGAGCCCCTCCCTGCCGCCCCCGGTGCCGCCAACCCCCCGTCGAGCATCTCCAGGCCGCCAACAGCGCCCAGCCTCACTGCTGGGTACCCCTAGGTGCCGCATATCTCTTCCGCTAAGGCTTCCATAGCCACTACTCATCCTCGGGGCGACTCACCTTCGGTCGGTTCCGGATAGATGATGGATTCAAGTGCATAACGTCTACATGTGCACTTGAATCCTCACATGTCGTGGTAGACACCAGTTTCTTGGTCTATCATCTCTAGTTGTTCTTCTCCGGCAGTATGTCAGAACAAAAGGTCGATATGCCCGCCATAGGTACCTTTAAAGGTTCGGCACCAATCGTCAAAATGGACGGGACAAACTACGAACTGTGGGCTATGCAGTTCCTCAGTCTTATGAAGTCATGTGGTAAGAAGCATATTCTTACCGAGGATGAACCGCCGGAAAAGACAGGAATATATGCCTCATGGGAGGCTGATGATGCGTATGCCAAAGTTTGGCTCTCAGGAACGCTCACGACGGAGATAGCGAATGATGTCCTCCATCAGCCCACCGCCAAGGCGATGTGGGATATTTTGGCCACGACGTACTCTCAGGTACGCAACGAGACGAAGATGCTACAGTTGCAGGATGATATCTTTACCACGAAGCAAAATGGGAGGCCTCTTCATTCCCTGTACACGTCTCTTCGTGGAATGTTCGAGAAGCTCTATAGCACCATTCCGCTCACAGCCACGCCGGAACAGCAGAAGACGTTCCGCAACGCCACTATGGTTGGCGTATTACTTGCTGCCCTTGACCCTGAGTACGAGGCAGCACGCTCTCAGATCCTTGCAGATGCCACCATCCCACCGATGGAAGAAGTATACAGGAGGCTCAGTCGTGTACCTGTTCCATCGAATACGGCAACTGCACCTCCCTCGGCAATGGCAGTTTCCAGGGGACGAGGTGGTTCGTCCTCATTTCGTGGCAGAGGAAGTGGTGGACGTGGCCGCGGAGGTCGCATACGCTCTACGTGCTCATTCTGTCATCGTACTGGTCATTCGGAGGATACATGCTATTCCAAGCATGGCTTCCCTCCTTCTGCACGTGTCGCTGATCATATTCAGGGTCCACCGGTATCTACTCCAGATCACAGGTTCGAGGAGCTTGTGGCACGGCTTTGTGATATCATGCCACAGTCATCGTCAGAGGGTGCTGAAGCTTCTGATGTTGCGGCCTCGGCGTCAGCTAGTACATCTGCTTCAGCCAGTGCCTCAGGTAGTCCTTCAGTCTCATTTCATAATCATGATCTCACAGGATGGATTGTCGATTCTGGAGCTACCCATCATCTCTGCCGTGAGAAAGATATTCTGCAGTCCTACAGAGCTGTTCAGCCTGGTCGCTCTGTACTCATTGCTGATGGCACTCATTCCCCTATCATCGATCAGGGGGAGACGGTTTTACTACCCTCTATGCACTTACAGAATGTTCTACATGCACCAGAATTCTCTATGAACCTCTTATCCATTAGTCAGATTACACGTGATTTGCACTGTCGTGCTATTTTTGACCCATCGTCTGCTATTTTTCAGGACATACTAACGGGCAGGGTGATTGGCTGTGGCTCTGAGCACAATGGCCTCTATCGTCTCGTCCGAAATTCTTACGCCGGCATCTCACTGCATTACCAGGGCTCCGTATCTCCGTATACCTGGCATCTTCGGTTTGGTCACCTGCCGCTACAGAAAATGCGTCACCTCCTGCCTCAGATCTCTCCGAGTTTGTCTTTTCGTTGTGAAGCATGCCAGTTAGGGAAGCACCATCGGTCTAGCTTCCCCAGTCGTCAGAGTCGGAGCAGTCGCTCCCCATTTGAGTTATTTCACATAGATATTTGGGGTCCAAGTCGTGTCCCATATCATCAGGGGCACAGGTTCTATTTCGTTGTAGTTGATGATTTTTCTAGAGTGTCCCTGACTTTCCTTCTTAAAAATAAATCCGAAGCAGGAAGTGTTATTCAAAATCTTATCAATGAAGTTCAAAATGTTTTTTCATCTACTGTTAAGTATGTGCGTACTGACAATGCATTGGAGTTCTGCACTCGTTCACTTGCTCGCTTCCTTTCTTCTAAAGGCATTATCCACCAAACCACATGTGCTTACACATCTCAACAAAATGGGGTTGCAGAACGGAAGCATCGACATTTCCTTGATATTGCTCGCACATTACTTATTCAGAGTTGTGCTCCATTATCCTTTTGGGGGGATGCTATACTTACAGCATGCTATCTGGTCAACCGCATGCCTACGACTGTTCTTGGGGAAAAGTCTCCAATCTCTGTTCTTTTTCCCGACAAAGATTTGTTTACACTTACACCTCGGGTCTTTGGCACTGTTGTGTTTGTCCACCGCTTATCTCCAGGGCTTGATAAGCTATCTCCTAGGGCTATCAAGTGTGTTTTTGTGGGCTACTCCAGGACACAGAAAGGATACCGTTGCTATGACCCTGTTCATGACAAGTACTATGTGACTGCAGATGTTACATTTTTCGAACCTGTCATGTACTTCTCCCCTGCAGGTGACAGATTGATCTCCTCCACATCCACAGATTCCAATGTCTATGTGCCTCCACCTCCAAGCCTGGGTCAATCCTCTACTCCACCACCACATCCACCACAACAACCACCACCCCCGCCACCACCTCCAGTTGTACCTTTTACTAAGTTCTATACAAGGCGGCCAGGCCCTGCTCAAGCTACATGTCAACCATCCAACACGCCTCAGGTATGTTCTGATGTTAACACTAATGATGGGTTAGACAATGCACCAGTGCAGGAGCCTTTACTACAGGAGGAGGATCAACCGCTCAACACAGTGATGGATGATTTGGATCGGCCATTGCTCACAGGAAGCAGCGAAGACAGTGTGCTTCATATCCTCTTGCCTCTCAAGTCTCATTTCATCGTCTCAATGGGGGATTTCCAGAAGTTTGCAGCTGCTGTCTCGTCAGTTGAGATTCCACGGACATATCAGGATGCCATGAAGATTGATTGCTGGCGTCTAGCCATGGAAGAGGAGATGCATGCCTTGCAATCTAGAGGGACTTGGTCTCTTGTCCCCATTCCTCCAGGTGCCTCCGTGGTGAGTTGCAAGTGGGTGTTTACGGTGAAATATCATGCAGATGGACGTCTCGACAGATACAAGGCCAGACTTGTAGCACGGGGATTTACCCAGACGTATGGGGTAGATTATTTGGATACTTTTCCACCAGTGGCGAGACACTCCACTCTTCGCATCCTCCTATCTGTTGCTGTGGTACGTAACTGGACCATTTTCCAGCTTGATGTCAAGAATGCTTTCTTGTATGGTGACCTACAGGAGGAAGTCTACATGCAGCAGCCACCAGGGTTTGCTGCTGAGGGGGAGACTCAGATGGTGTGTAGACTTCATAAGGCTATCTATGGCCTCAAACAGAGTCCCCGAGCATGTTCCAGAAGCTTTCCCAGCTAATTGAACGATAGGGGTTCAGGAGATCAAATGCGGACCATTCACTGTTCGTCCAGAAGACCCCTAGAGGTACAGTTGTTGTTATGATATATGTTGATGACATCTTGGTTACAGGAGATGATGCTCAGGGTATTGAGATAACCAAGTCCCTGTTGGGAAGCCAGTTCATTATGAAGGATCTGGGCACGATACGATATTTTCTGGGGATAGAGTTTGCAAGAAATGCACAAGGAATGGTGATGACTCAAAGAAAATATGTCACAGACTTGCTAGTTGAAACAGGAATGACTGGATGCAGACCTTCAAGTACACCTATGGACCCAAGCATGAAGCTGTACGGCGATGATACCGAGGAGGTGGACAAAAGAAGGTACAAAGAGATGGTGGGTAAGCTCTTATACATTACTATAACTCGACCGGATATTGCCTTTGCAGTAAACCGGGTGAGTCAATTTATGGAGCAGCCGAGGCAAGTTCATATGGATGCCTTGTATATGATATTGAGATATCTGAAGTCTTCTCCAGGCACAGGGTTGCTATTCAAGAAAGATACAGATCTGTCTATTTCAGCTTGTGCAGATGCAGATTATGCAGGGATGTCCAAGGGATCGTAAATCTACTTCTGGATTTGCTATCTTCATAGGAAGCTGTTGACGCATATAGAATAACTGTACCTCTTCGTTATTTTATTTTTCTGTTGTCCTCTTTATGTAATTTACCCATAGGCTACTCTCCTATATAAGAGAGCCTAGGGCTTATGGAATAGACGAAGTTATTCATTTTTTCCCAACATGGTATCAGAGCGACGGTCCTAGACCGGAGTTCTTGAAACCCTAACCCCACCACACCCGCCGCCCTCTTCTTCTTCTTCTTCTTCTCGCCCCATCGGCGCCGCCCGAGCTCCATCGGCGCCGCCCCTCTCTGTGCGCCTTCACCGTGCGCACCCGTGCTGTGCGCCTCCACCGTACGCATCGTGCACACGCGGGTTGTGCACTTCGATCGCCTGTGCGCAGTCTTCCGCACCCCCTGTGATCTGCGCAGCCGTGCGCATCTCCTGTGCGCCTCCTGCGCATTCTAGCGCACCACCAGTGCGTCGCCTGTGCATCGCCGGTGCGCATCTTGCGCATCCCCTGCGCGCGTGCGCGTTGTAGCGTGCATCCAGCGTGCCTTTTGCGTGGCATCCAGTGCACCAGTGCATCTTGCGTGCACGCATCTCCTGTGCATCCACCTGTGCATCCTGCGTGCGTGTAGGGCTTAACACGAAGGTCTTCATGGGGATAGTTGCTTGAAGTCTACACATGCAACTACCCCCATCTATGGTATTGTAGACAAGAAACATTGTTTGTCAATCGTTCCAGTCTTCAATTTTTAATATGTCGGAGAGCAAGGCATATATCCCATCTATGGCGCATTCCGTGGTCCAGCGCCTATTGTCAAGATGGACGGTACCAACTATGATCTGTGGGTAATGCAGTTCATGAGCATGATGAAGTCTAGGGTAAGAAGCACATTCTTACCGAACCAGAGCCTGCTGAGAAGACTGGAACTTATGCCTCCTGGGAGGCTGATGACGCATACGCCAAAGTCTGGCTATCTGGCACGTTGGCAATTGAGATTGCCAATGATATCCTCCATCAACCCACAGCGAAGGATATGTGGGACATTCTGGCGGCCACATATTCCCAGGCAAAGAACGAAACAAAGATTCTGCAACTCCAGCATGATATCTTTACCATCAAGCAGAATGGTCGCCCCCTACATTCTCTCTATACATCACTGAGAGGGATGTTTGAGAAGCTATATAGCTTCATGCCCTTGACAGCCACGCCAGAGCAGCAGAAGACATACAGGAACGCTACTATGGTGGGCGTGTTCCTAGCTGCACTTGATCCTGAATACGAGGCAGCACGATCGCAGATTTTGGCCGACTCTACAATTCCGCCAATGGAGGAATCCTTCCATAGATTGAGTCGGATTACAGTTCCCTCAACTGCTGCAAGTCAGAATTCTTCAGCCATGGCAGCAACCAGAGGTCGCGGTTTTCATCACCAGGGCCGTGGACGTGGACCTCGTGGAAGGGGTGGCCGCACTAGGCCAACATGCACATATTGTCACCGAGTCGGACATAATGACGACACATGCTAATTCCCTGCTGGTATCAGAGCCCTGAGCACTGCGGAGCACGGATTCCCTGCATCTGCACGAGCCGCTGAGCAGATACATCCCCCATCTGCTGCTACTTTGGATCAACGATTTGATGATCTAGTTGCCCGCCTCAGGGGCATCATCCCACCATCTGGTCCAGCACCGACTACAGAGAGTCATACTGATGCTGCTGCTTCTGCCTCTGCATTTACTAGTACTTCAGGTAGTACACTTGCACTCCACAGTAGTAGATCTGATACACTGCCATGGATCATGGACTCGGACGCTACACATCATCTATGTGGCGACCAGAGTCTACTTACAGGATACACTCAGATCCCTCCAGGACGGACAGTAGTGATTGCTAATGGCACGCATTCCCCTATCACTGGTCAGGGGGAGATTAGATTGACATCTTCTATGCAGCTTAAGAATGTCCTACATGCACCGCATTTTTCTATGAATCTGTTGTCAATTAGTCAGATTACGAAGGATCTCCATTGTCGAGCTATTTTTTATCCATCTTCTTTGATTTTTCAGGACATCCGTACGGGCAACGTGATTGGTCATGGCTATGAGCAAGGAGGCCTTTACCGTCTGAACCAGACCCCATTTGCCGGAACCACATCCTCTCCTGCTGGACAAGTATCTCCTCTCCTGTGGCATCTGCGTTTTGGTCATTTACCGCTTCAGAAGTTGCGTCGAGTTCTACTCTATGGTCTCTCTCACACACCTATCCAGTGTGAGGCATGTCAGTTGGGAAAGCATCACAGGTCGTCCTTTCCCAGTCGTCCAGGTCGTAGTAGTAACTCCAAATTTGAGTTGTTTCATATAGATGTCTGGGGTCCGAGTCGTGTTCCCGATCATCAGGGACACAGTTTTTATATTGTATTTGTGGATGATTTCTCGAGAGTGTCATGGGTGTTTCTTATGAAAAATAAATCTGAAGCAGGAAATATTATTATCCATTTTCTAAATGAAATTCAGAATGTTTTCTCCACATCTGTCAAACTTGTGAGAAGTGATAATGATTTAGAGTTATGCACCCACACTTTGGCCAATTACTACTCCTCAAAAGGGATTATTCACCAAACCTCTTGTGCTCATACATCTCAACAGAATGGGATTGCTGAAAGAAAACACCGTCATCTTCTTGATGTCACTAGATCTCTTCTTATACAGAGTCATGCTCCCTACTCCTACTGGGGTGATGCAGTTCTTACTGCATGTTACCTAATCAACCGTATGCCCTCGTCTGTCTTGAATGAACAGATTCCTTTTTCACTCATGTATCCAGACAAGGATTTGTTCGCTCTTACTCCTCGTGTGTTTGGGTCAGTCGCATTCGTCCATCAGTTGTCGCCTGGCACTGACAAGCTCTCTCCTAGGGTTGTCAAGTGTGTCTTTGTGGGGTACTCCAGAACTCAAAAGGGGTACAAGTGTTTTGATCCAGTGCGTCGGCGGTATATGATCAGTGCAGATGTTACATTTTTTGAATCTGTTATGTATTTTTCAGCATCTGGAGACATGCAGCTACCACCTATACCTCCTGATGCCATATTAATGGCACCACCACCACCATCGCCACAAACACCACCACCGCCACCACCACCGCCACCGCCACCACCACCGCCACCGCTAGTATCTCCACTACCATTCCATTACACCCGCAGGCCTCCTCCAGCTCATGGTTCTGACCCGTCAACTAGCTCGCCTATGGTATGTAATGAAAATATTAATGTTGATGGATCTGACGACATTTCTCAGCAGGATGTATTGCAGGAGCATGGTGAGAATACAGATGATTTGGATGTTCCAATTGCTCTACGGAAGCCGAAGAGAAGCTGTGCCAAATATCCATTATCAACAGCCGTGTCTTTTGAGAGGCTATCTGGAGACTTCAGGACGTTTGCATTGGCACTTTCAGCTACAGACATTCCACGGAATCATCATGATGCTTTGCAGGATGCTAGATGGCGGCTAGCAATGGAAGAAGAAATGGCGGCACTTCAATCCAGAGGAACCTGGAGCTTGGTTCCTATACCTCCAGATGTCAGCCCGGTGAGTTGCAAATGGGTGTTTACAGTGAAGCACAATGCAGATGGTTCCATTGACAGGTACAAGGCACGCCTTGTTGCACGTGGCTTCACACAGATATACGGGGTAGATTAGCTTGACACATTCTCCCCTGTGGCGCGTCATTCCACTCTGCGGATCCTGTTATCAGTTGCAGTTTCTAGAGACTGGCCGCTTTATCAACTGGACGTGAAGAATGCATTTCTGTATGGCGACTTGCAGGAGGAAGTCTATATGCAACAGCCACCTGGTTTTGCTGTTGAGGGGGAGTGTTCCAAGGTATGCAGATTACATAAGGCCATCTATGGCCTTAAGCAGAGCCCCAGAGCATGGTTTCAGAAGCTTTCATATCTTTTTGAGAAACAAGGATATAAACGCTCCAATGCTGATCATTCCTTGTTTGTACAGAAGACGGCTAGAGGTATCATTGTAATCATGGTTTATGTTGATGATATCTTGATTACAGGTGATGATGAGCAGGGCATTAAGCAGGCAAAGGAAAGGCTGGGGACCGAGTTTGTCACCAAGGACTTGGGAGTCCTTAGATATTTTCTGGGGCTGGAGTTTGCTAGAAATCCATATGGATTAGTAATGTCGCAGAGGAAGTATGTTACAGATCTATTGAGTGAGACAGGTATGCTAGGGTGTCGACATGCTACGACACCAATGGATCCTAGCATGAAGCTCTATGATGATGACACAGAAGAGGTGGACAAGAGAAGGTACAGAGAACTGGTAGGAAAACTACTATATGTCACGATCACTAGACCTAATATATCATTTGCAGTGAGTCGTGTGAGCCAGTTCATGGAGCAACCACGTCAGGCCCATATGGATGCAATACACATGATTCTGAGATATTTAAAATCATCTCCAGGTGCAAGCTTGCTATTTAAGAAAGGAAAGGAGATCTCTATCACGGCATGTGCTGATGCAGACTATGCAGGATGCCCCAAGGACAGGAAGTCCACATCAGGATTTGCAGTCTATGTTGGAGATGCTCTAGTTTCGTGGAGAAGCAAGAAACAGACAGTGGTAGCTAGATCCAGTGCTGAATCCGAATACAGGGCTATGGCCCATGCTAGCACAGAAATGATGTGGGTGAAATCTTTACTTGCAGATCTATGTCTTGATATACCCCTTCCTATGATGTTGGAATGTGACAATCAGGCCGCCTTGTTCATTGCAAACAACCCAGCCTTTCATGAGAGGACCAAGCACATTGAGGTTGACTGTCACTACATACGTGACATGGTTCAGAAGGGGTTCATTGCTACATCTCACGTCACATCAGAGAATCAGACTGCTGATATTTTCACCAAGGCATTACTTCGAGGCCCATTCCAGAAGTGTGCGTCCAAGCTGAGCATGATTGATATCTATGCTCCATCTTGAGGGGGAGTGTTGACGCATATAGAATAACTGTACCTCTTTGTTATTTTATTTTTCTGTTGCCCTCTTTATGTAATTTACCCATAGGCTACTCTCCTATATAAGAGAGCCTAGGGCTTATGGAATAGACGAAGTTATTCATTTTTTCCCAACAGAAGCTCTTTAGTTTCTTGGAAAAGCAAGAAACAGAATGTTGTGGCGAGATCCAGTGCTGAATCCGAATACAGAGCCATGGCACAAGCAAGCACAGAAATGATGTGGGTTAAAGCAGTCTTAGAAGATTTGAATGTAGATGTCCCCTTGCCTATGAATCTTCAATGTGACAATCAGGCAGCATTGTTTATTGCCAACAATCCAGCTTTTCATGAGAGAACAAAGCACATCGAGGTGGATTGTCATTATACTAGGGACATGATTCAGAAGGGCTTCATTTCCACTTCTCATGTCAGTTCAGAGGACCAGACTGCTGACATATTCACCAAGCCATTGCTCAGAGGACCTTTCCAGAGATGTTCTTCCAAGCTGAGCATGATAGATATCTATGCTCCATCTTGAGGGGGAGTGTAGAGACTTATATATGTTACGTTTTATTGTTCCGTAATTTCTATTTATATTGTGTAAGACTCTGTAATTTACCCAAGGGTTTTCTCCCTATATAAGAGACCCGAGGGCTCTATGGAATAACACATCAGAGTATCGATTACTCCAACAAGCACAGAGCAACAACAATCATATCGGAATGCCATTATGACAGGGGTCTTTCTGTCATCTCTTGACTCAGAGTACGATGCAACACGTACTCAACTTCTGATTGGAGAGACGATACCTCCAATGGAGGAGGTATACAAGAGATTGAGTAGGCTCACTACCTCATTTACTACTACGGCTCAGACTCCCTCTACCATGGCAACCTCTCTTGGCAAAGGGGGGACTTCATTGTTTCGCAGATGTGGACCTCGTGGTTGAGGAGGAGGACGTCAACGTGGCCCATGTTCTCATTGCCACCGTCCTGGTCATTTTGAGGAGACACGATATCAGAAGCATGGATATCCTGCGTCTACCCGTGCTGCTGAGCAGATCGAGCCTACTTCTGCCCCTGCTCATGATGCATATTTTGATGATATTGTGTCCAGATTACAGGAGATGATGAGCACACCTACCACTTCAGCTGCATGTTCTTCAGATGTAGTAGCTAATGCCAGAGCTTCGTCCAATTCATCAGGTATGATTTATGCGTTTAATAATTGTAGCAGTTCAGATTTGACAGACTGGATTATGGACTCTGGAGCATCACATCATATGTGTGGCGATCGGATATAGTTCAGTTCTTACTGGTCTATCCCGCCTGCTAGATCCATGGTGATTGCTAATGGGGTCCATCTACCCATTGTTGGTCAGGGGGAGATTGTTCTAGCTCCTTCTATGCATCTGCAGAATGTTTTATATGCTCCAGACTTTTAGATGAATCTTTTGTCTATTAGTCAAATTACAAAAGATTTACATGTCGTGCCATATTTGATCCCTCTTCTCTTGTATTTCAGGACATTATTTGACCCCTCTTCTCTTGTGTTTCAGGACATATTTACAGACAGTGTGATTGGATGTGGCCGTTAGCAGAGAGGTCTATACAAGCTTGCCCTACCACCATCTGCTGGAGCCGCTACTATTCCTTCAGGATCTGTCTCTCCTTTCATGTGGCATCTTCGCTTTGGACATCTTTCTCTTCAAAAGATGTGTCATGTTCTACCTTATCTCTCTACTCGTGCTACCTTGGATTGCGAAGCCTGCCAGCTTGGAAAGCACCATCATTCTTCTTTTTCGAGTCGTCATAGTAGTCAATCTTTTGAGTTGTTTTATTTTGACTTTTGGGGTCCTAGTCGTGTTCCTGATCATCAGGGACACTATTTTTATATGGTTGTTGTGGATGATTTTTCTAGATTATCTTGGGTGTTCTTGTTACTATCATTAAATCTTTTCTTATTGAAGTCAAAAACATCTTTTCTGCTAGTGTGAAATTTATTCATACTGACAATGCCTTGGAGTTTTCTACCTTACATTTATCTGCATTTCTCCAATCTCTTGGTATTGTTTCATCAGACCTCTTGTGCTTATACTTCTCGACAGAATGGTGTGGCGAAACGCAAACACCGTCATCATCTGGATGTCATGAGAACGCTTCTGATTCAGAGTCAGGCTCCTCATTCTTTCTAGGGGATGTTGTTCTCACTTCTTACTACTTGGTGAACCGCATGCCGTCTACGGTTCTTGGAGAAAAGGTTCCATTTTCAATTGTGTTTCCCGAGAAGGACCTATTCTCCCTTACTCCTAGAGTTTTTGGGTCTGTGGCCTTTGTCCACAATTTTACTCCTGATCGTGACAAACTCTCACCTAGAGCTGTAAAGTGTCTTTGTTGGTTATTCTCGTACCCAAAATGGTATCATCGTTTTGATCCTGTAGGGTGAAAGCATTATGTTAGTGCTTGTAGAGATATATGTTATTTTCTTTTGTACCGTCTCGTATTTTCTTTTTCACTTTGGACTCTTGATGTATTTTACCCATAGTCTACTCTCCTATATAAGAGAGCCTAGGGTGTATGGAATAAACAATTCTCTTATTTTTCCCAACATGGTATCTGAGCGACGGTCCTAGACCGGAGTTCTCGAACCAAACCCTAACCCTAGCCCCCACTTCCAAGCCCTCCGTACCACCTCGGCCTCCGTGCATCACCGCCTCAGCCTCCCGCATGGTCCTAGGCCCCTGTATGCCGCCACCTCAGCCTTCCGCATGGCCTTGTGCACTGCTCCTGTGCACCCCATGCGGATCTGCGCGTAGCCCACGCGTGCCTCCTACGCACTCAGGCACTGCACCTTCTGTGCAGCCTCCGGTGCAGGTTCTCTTGTCCGTGTGCGGCTCCGGTTAGCGTCACCCAGGCACTACGCCTTCTTCGGTGCGGGTTCTCCTGTGTGTCGCCCAGGCACTGCGCCTTCTCCTGTGTGCCTAATTCATGCATGCGTACACGTGCATCCCTAACTCCGCGTGTGCGTACGTGCACATACATCGGTGGTTGTGCGAGCGGTCTCATATCCTAGGGTTCGCCTAACCCTAGGGTACCTTCGTGATAGAGGAGACTCTCGCTCGAGTTTTCAAGCCTATGTGTTTGGTTGCTTGAGTCTGCACATACAACTAAACTCGTAAATGTCCGTGTAGACGATCATATCTCCAATCTACTACCCTAGTCTTCTATTGTCATCATGTCAGAGAGCAAGGCAGATATTCCATCTACATATGCCTTCAGAGGTCCAACGCCCATTATAAAGATGGATGGGTCAAATTACGAACTGTGGGCAATGCAGTTCATGAGTATGTCTGCCCAACCGGTAAGAAGCGCATTCTTATTGAGGAAGAACCTGCTGAGAAGACTGGGGTCAACGCCTCATGGGAGGCAGATGATGCATATGCCAAGGTTTGGCTATCAGGAACTCTGGCAATTGAGATTGCCAATGATATTCTCCATCAGCCCACTACAAAAGCATTGTGGGACATTCTGGCTGCTACATATTCACAGGCAAAGAATAAGACGAAGATTCTGCAACTACAGCATGATATCTTCACAATCAAACAGAATTTTTAACGCATATATTAGTTTCGGTGTAGCTCTCTGTTATTTCTATTTTCAGTTGTATGCTTTATGTAATTTACCCATAGGCTACTCTCCTATATAAGAGAGCCTAGGGCTTATGGAATAAAGTTCTCGTTCATTTTTCCCAACATGGTATCAGAGCGACGGTCCTATACCGGAGTTCTCGAAACCCTAACCCTACCCTACCCCACCCGCGTGCCTCTCTCCCATCGGCGGCGCCTCCACCAGCGCCTCAGCCCCGCCGCACCTCCGCCAGCACCTTCACGTGCTCCTCCACGCGCGTGCTGCGCCTGTGCGCGCACCCCTCCACGCGCGACTGTGCCTGCACGTGATTCTCCAAGCGCAACAGCGCCTGCGCACCTGTGAGCGCTACTGCACGTGCGCCTGTGCGAGCGACTGCACGACTCCAACAACGCCTGTGCGCGTGACTCTACGCGTACGCCTCCTCCAGTAGCATGCGACCGCCTGTGCGTCTGCTCCCTGCGTGCGTGCTCCCTGTGCGCGTGCGTGTGTGCTAAGCCCTAGAGCGCACACCATCATCGGCATGGGTTTAGTTGCTTGAGGGTCTACACGTGCAACTAAACCCGTCTATGTCATTGTAGACGAACCTCATCTTCAGTCAATCGCTCCAGTCTTCATTCTCCAGTATGTCAGAAAGCAAGGCGGATATCCCATCCATTGGCGCATTTCGTGTCCAGCACCTATTGTCAAGATGGACGGTACAAACTATGAACTGTGGGCGATGCAGTTCATGAGCATGATGAAGTCAACGGGTAAGAAGCATATTCTTACCGAACCAGAGCCTGTTGAGAAGACTAGAGCCAATGCCTCTTGGGAGGCCGATGACGCATATGCCAAAGTTTGTCTTTCTGGTACATTGGCGATTGAGATTGCCAATGACATTCTACATCAACCCACGGCTAAGGATATGTGGGACATTCTGACGGCAACATATTCGCAGGAGAAGAACGAGACAAAGATTCTGCAACTCCAGCATGATATATTCACTATAAAGCAGAATGGTCGCCCTCTACATTCACTCTACACATCACTGAGAGGGATGTTCGAAAAGCTCTACAGCTTCATGCCCCTGACAGCCACGCCAGAACAACAGAAGACATATCGGAACGCGACTATGGTGGGCGTGTTCCTTGCTGCACTTGATCCAGAGTATGAGGCGGCACGATCCCAGATCTTGGCCGACTCTACTATTCCTCCAATGGAGGAAGCTTTCCATAGACTGAGTCGGATCACAGTTCCTTCCACGGCCACGAATCAGAATACTTCAGCCATGGCAGCCAACAGGGGTCGCGGATTTCATCATCAGAGCCGTGGACGTGGACCCCATGAAAGAGGAGGCCGTACTCGCCCAACATGTACTTACTGTCATCGCGTTGGACACAATGAAGACACATGCTACTCGAAGCATGGATTTCCTGCATCTGCACGAGTCGCTGAGCAGATAGAGCCTCCATCTGCTGCTACTTTGGATCAGCGGTTCGATGATCTAGTTGCCCGTCTAAGGGGCATTATTCCCCCATCTGGCCCAACACCTACTACTGAGAGTCAATCTGATGCTACTGCTTCTGCCTCTGCGTCGACCAGTGCTTCAGGTAGCATACTTGCATTTACCAGTAGTAGATCAGATACATTACCATGGATTATGGACTCGGGCGCTACGCATCACCTATGTGGCGATCAGAGTTTACTTACAGGATACTCTCAGATTCCTCCAGGCCGAACAGTAGTCATTGCCGATGATATACATTCCCCCAACACTAGTCAGGGGGAGATTATACTGACATCTTTTATGCAGCTCAAGAATGTGCTACATGCACCTGATTTTTCAATGAATTTGTTGTCAATTAGTCAGATTACGAAGGATCTACATTGTCGGGCAATTTTTTATCCATCTTCTCTTATTTTTCAGGACATCCATATGGGCAACGTGATTGGTCGTGGCTATGAGCAAGGAGACCTCTACCGCCTAAATCAGACTCCATTCGCTGGAACCTCATCCCTTCCCATTGGACCAATATCTCCTTTACTGTGGCATCTGCGCTTTGGGCATCTACCGCTTCAGAAGTTGCGTCGTGTGTTACCCCAGGGTCTTCCTCACACACCTATCCAATGTGAGGCTTGTCAGTTGGGAAAGCATCACAGGTCGACCTTTCCCAGTCGTCCAGGTCGGAGTAGTACCTCCAAGTTTGAGTTATTTCATATTGATGTCTGGGGTCCGAGTCGTGTACCTGATCATTAGGGACACATATTTTATATAGTTTTTGTGGACGACTTCTCTCGTGTGTCATGGGTATTTTTGATGAAAAATAAATCTGAAGCAGGCAATATATTATCCATTTTCTGAATGAAATTCAAAATGTTTTCTCCACATCTGTGAAGTTATTATAAGAAGTGATAATACCCTAGAACTGTGCACTCATGTCCTTGCCAACTATTACTCCTCAAAAGGGATTATCCATCAAACATCCTGTGCTCATACCTCTCAACAAAATGGGATTGCTGAAAGGAAACATCGACATCTTCTTGATGTCACAAGATCACTTCTTATACAGAGTCATGTTCCTTATTCTTACTGGGGTGACGCGGTCCTCACTGCATGTTACCTAATTAACCGTATGTCGTCCTCTGTCTTGGATGAACAGATTCCCTTTTCCATTATCTATCCTGGGAAGGATCTGTTTTCCTTACTCCCCCTATACCTAGCATGGAGGAGGAAATGGCGGCACTTCAATCTAGGGGAACTTGGAGTCTAGTTCCTATACCTCCAGATGTGACCCCGGTGAGCTGCAAGTGGGTGTTTACGGTGAAGCAAAATGTAGATGGTTCTATTGACAGATACAAGGCCCGCCTTGTTGCGCGTGGTTTTACACAGACATACGGGGTGGATTACCTTGATACATTCTCGCCCAGTAGCCCGTCATTCCACTCTCTGGATCTTGCTGTCAGTCGCAGTCAATCGAGAGTGGCCGCTATATCAGTTGGATGTGAAGAACGCGTTCTTATATGGAGATTTGCATGAGGAAGTCTATATGCAACAGGCACCCAGTTTTGCTGTTGAGGGGAGTGTTACAAGGTGTGTAGACTTCATAAGGCTATCTATGGCCTTAAGCAGAGCCCCGGAGCATGGTTTCAGAAGCTCTCAGACCTCTTTGAAAGACAGGATACAAACGCTCCAATGCTGATCATTCCTTGTTTGTACAGAAGACGTCTAGAGGTATTATTGCAAATATGGTTTACGTAGATGACATCTTGATTACAGGAGATGATGAGCAAGGCATAAAAGTAGGCGAAAGAAAAGTTGGGGAGCGAATTTGTCACTAAGGATCTTGGAGTCCTTAGATATTTTCTGGGGCTGGAATTTGCTAGAAATCCATATGGATTGGTAATGTCGCAGAGGAAGTATGTTACGGACCTGTTGAGTGAAACAGGTATGCTTGGGTGTCGGCCTGCTACGAGACTAATGGACCCCAGCATGAAGCTCTATGATGATGACACAGAGGAGGTGGACAGGAGAAGATACAGAGAACTGGTAGGCAAACTGTTGTATGTCACGATCACTAGGTCCGATATATCCTTTGTAGTGAGTCGTGTGAGCCAGTTCATGGAGCAACCACGTCAAGTTCATATGGATGCAATACATATGATACTTAGATACCTCAAATCATCTCCAGATGCAGGTTTGCTATTCAAGAAGGGAAAGGGGATTTCTATCTCAGCATGTGCGGATGCAGACTATGCAGGTTGTCCCAAGGACAGGAAGTCCACCTCGGGGTTTGCAGTCTATGTTGGAGACTCTCTAGTCTTATGGAGGAGCAAGAAACAGACGGTGGTAGCCAAATCTAGTGCTGAATCCGAATATAGGGCTATGGCCCAGGCTAGCACAGAGATGATTTGGGTGAAGGCTGTACTTACAAATCTATGTCTAGATGTACCACTTCCTATGAACTTGGAATGTGATAATCAGGCAGCCTTGTTCATTGCAAACAACCCAGCATTCCATGAGCGGACCGAGCATATTGAGGGTTGACTGTCACTTCATACGTGACATGATTCAGAAGGGGTTCATTACTACATCTCATGTCGTCTCAGAGAATCAAACTGCTGATATATTCACCAAGGCATTACTACGAGGCCCATTCCAGAAGTATGCGTCCAAGCTGAGCATGATTGATATCTATGCTCCATCTTGAGGGGGAGTGTTAACGCATATATTAGTTTCAGTGGTAGCTCTCTGTTATTTCTATTTTCAGTTGTATGCTTTATGTAATTTACCCATAGGCTACTCTCCTATATAAGAGAGCCTAGGGCTTATGGAATAAAGATCTCGTTCATTTTTCCCAACAAGAATAGCTGACCTTTACACTCATTGTATACGTCTTTACGTGGAATGTTCGAGAAGCTCTACAGCTTCATGCCTCTCACAGCCACTCCTGAGCAACAGAAGACGTACCGAAATGCCACTATGGTTTGGCGTATTTGTGGCAGCCCTTGATCCAGAGTACGAGGCAGTACGTTCTCAGATTTTGGTAGATTCCACTATTCCTCTGATGGAGGAAGCATTTCATAGACTGAGTCGTATTATTGTTCCTTCATACACTACAAATCAGACCGCCTCAACTATGGCAGCGAATCGAGGTCGTGGAGGCCACCATTAGTTCCGTGGTCGTGGACCTCGAGGTAGAGGGGGTTGTGTTCGGCCAACATGCACTTTTTGTCACCGGTCCTGGCATACTGAAGAAACGTGCTATTCCAAACATGGTTTTCCTTCTTCTTCACGAGTAGCTGAACAGATTGAGCCCCCATCTGCTTCATCTCTAGATCAGTGCTTTGATGATCTTGTAGCCCGTTTGAGGGGCATTATTCCTCCATCTGGTCAAGTTGCATCAGTACCTGCTTCTGATAGTCACTCCGATGTTGCTGCTTCTGCATCCACTGGTACCTCAGGTAGCACTTATGCATTTACTAGCAGTTGTGGATCAGATACTTTAAGAGTGGATTATGGACTCTGGTACCACACATCATCTGTGTGGTGATCAAGGCCTACTTACAGCCTACCGACAGGTCCCTCCAGGCCGTACTGTGGTTATTGCCAATGGGACACATTCTCCAATCACTGGTCAAGGGGAGATTAGCCTGACACCTCTATGCACCTCAAGAATGTGCTGCACACACTTGATTTTTCTATGAATTTATTGTCCATTAGCCAACTTACAAAGGATTTACATTGTCGAGCAATTTTTTATCCATCTTCTCTCATTTTTCAGTACATCCTTACGGGTAACGTGATTGGGCGTGGCTATGAGCAAGGCGGCCTATATCATCTCAGTTGGACCCCTTATGCCGGAGCCTCCTCTCTTCCTGTTGGATTTATCTCCCCATTCCAGTGGCACTTGCCCTTTGGACATCTACCGCTTCAGAAACTGTGTCGTGTGTTACCTCAGGTTTCACCTCACACGTCATCCAATGTGAGGCTTGTCAGTTGGGAAAGCACATCGGTCTACCTTTCCCAGTCGTCAGAGTCGGAGTAGTAGCTCAAGTTTGAGTTGTTTCATGTCGATATCTGGGGTCCTATTCATGTTCCTGATCAGGGACACAGGTTTTATATGGTTATTGTGGATGATTTCTCTCGTGTGTCTTAGGGTCTTTTTATTAAAGAATAAATCTGAAGCGGGAATGTTATCATAAATTTCATCAATGAAGTTCGTAATGTTTTTTATGCATCTGTAAAGATTGTGAGAAGTGATAATGCCTTGGAATTTTGTACTCATCTCTCTCCAATTATTTTTCAACTCAAGGTGATTATCCACCAACATCCTGTGCCTATACTTCCCAACAAAATGGGGTTGCAGAAAGGAAACATCGTCATTTACTTGATGTCACCAGGTCGCTTCTCATACATAGTCATGCCCCTCATTCTTTCTGGGGCGATGCTGTTCTAACGGCATGTTATCTCATTAATCATATGCCATCGTCTGTCTTAAGTGAGAAGATTCATTTCTCCCTTGTTTTTCCAGAAAGAGAATTGTTCTCCCTCACAACCTCGTGTGTTTGGCTCGGTGGCCTTTGTCCACAAGGTGCCTCCAGGTATTGACAAGCTTTCTCCTAGGGCTTTCAAGTGTGTTTTCGTCGGGTACTCCAGAACACAAAAGGGGTACAAGTGTTATGATCCATTGCGAAGGAGATACCTTGTTAGTGCTGATGTTACCTTTTTCGAGTCTGTTATGTACTTCTCTTCTACAGATGATCAGTTGGTATCCTCCGGCACTAATGAAGCTATATACATGCCACCACCATCACCACCTCCACCACTACCATTACCACATCCACCACTACCATCCCCTACACCTCCTGTTACCGTTCCTGTTTCCCCATTGCCATTCCACTATACCCGTAGGCCTACTTCTGCTCATGGTCACCTCTTATCATCTAGATCGCCTGAGGTATGTTCTGAGAATATAATCAATATTGATGGATCTGATGATTTCCCTGAGCAGGATGTGTTACAGAGGCCAAATGAGGATGCATGTGATTTGGATCTACCTATTGCACTTCAGAAGCAGAAGCGCAGTTGTGCGTCATATCCAATAGCATCCATTGTGTCTTTTGATCGCTTATCTGGAGAATTCAGGAGCTTTGTCATTTCATTATAGGCGGTGGATATTCCACGGAATTACCAAGATGCGTTGAAGGATAGTCGATGGCATTTAGCCATGGTAGAAGAAATGGCTGCTCTTCAGTCAAGAGGTACATGGAGCCTTGTTACTGCACCTACCGATGTGTCTATAGTGAGCTGCAAGTGGGTCTTATAGTTAAGCAGAATGCAGATGACAACATTGACAGATACAAGGTACGTCTGGTTGCTCGTGGCTTTACACAAACATATGGGGTGGATTATCTTGATACATTCTCGTCGGTTGCTCGCCATTCCACCCTACGGATCCTCCTCTCTGTTGCGATTACTCGTGATTGGCCACTATACCAATTATATGTTAAGAATGCATTTTTATATGGTGACTTGCAGGAGGAAGTCTACATGCAACAACCACCTGGTTTTGCTGTTGAGGGGGAGTGTTCTAAGGTGTGTAGACTCCATAAGGCTATCTATGGCCTTAAGCAGAGCCCCAGAGCTTGGTTCCAGAAGCTCTCAGACCTGTTTGAAAAATAGGGGTACATACATTCCAATGCAGATCATTCTTTGTTAGTACAGAAGACACCCAGAGGTATTATTGCAATTATGATGTATGTAGATGATATCTTGATTACAGGTAATGATGGACAGGGAATTCAGAGGGCGAAAGAAATGTTGGGTCATGAATTTGTCACCAAGGACCTTGGAGTTCTTAGATATTTTCTGGGACTGAAATTCCGCCAAAAATCCTCGTGGGCTGGTAATGACCCAGAGGAATATGTCACTGACCTGTTGAATGAAACAGGAATGCTTGGTTGCCGACCTGCCACTACACCCATAAATCCCAGTATGAAATTATATGATGGCAACACTGGTGAGGTGGATAGGAGAAGATACAGAGAACTGGTGGGCAAGCTTCTCCATGTTACCATTACCAGACCCGATATCTCCTTTGCTGTGAGTCAGGTGAGCCAGTTCACGGAGCAACCACGTCAGGTACATATGGATGCTATACATATGATACTCAGGTACCTTAAGTCATCTCCAGGTGTAGGTCTGATGTTCAAGAAAGACAAGGAGATTACTATCTCAGCATGTGCAGATGCAGATTACGCAGAATGCCCCAAGGATAGGAAGTCCACCACTAGATTTGCTGTGTATGTCGGAGACTCTCTGGTCTCATGGAGAAGCAAGAAGAAAATGGTTGTAGCAAGATCTAGTGTTGAGTCTGAATATAGGGCTATGGCCCAGGTCAGTACAGAATTGATGTGGGTGAAAGTTGTGCTTACATATCTATATATAGAAGTCCCTCTTCCTATGGCTCTGGAATGTGACAATCAAGCCGCTCTATTCATTGCAAATAATCCAATATTTCATGAATGAACCAAGCACATTGAGGTTGATTGTCACTTCATATGAGATATGATTCAAAAGGGGTTTATTTCTATATCTCATGTTAGCTCAGGGGACCAAACTGCAGACATCTTTACCAAGGCGTTACTTCGAGGGCCGTTCCAGAAGTGTTCGTCCAAGCTGAGCATAATTGACATCTATGCTCCAACTTGAGGGGGAGTGTAGAGATATATGTTATTTTCTTTTATACTGTTTCATATTTTCTTTTTTACTTTGGACTCTTGATGTATTTTACCCATAGGCTACTCTCCTATATAAGAGAGCCTAGGCGTATGGAATAAACAATTCTCTTATTTTTCCCAACAGTGTTGATGTCACATTTTTTGAGTCTATTATGTACTTTTCTCCTATAAGTGACAAGTTGTCTATTGATTTTTCTGGTGAGGATGTTGTTCCTCCACCTCCGTTATCTCCACCATATGCACCCCATGTTGAGCTTCAATCATCTTCATCCCCCACCACCTCCACCTCCTCCTATCCAGACACAGTCCCTACCACGATTTTACATTCGCAGGTCTTCTACTCGCCCCTCTGCTCATGTGCCTTCCCCATCATCCAGCATGCTCAGGTATGTAATGAGCACATTGTTTCTACTGACGGCACTGGAGATTTGAATGTTCCACATGACACTGCACAGGGGGAGTTGATCCTAGAGAACAGAGAGGCTGATGAACTGCATATATCTATTGCCTTGAAGAAGCCACGTCACTAATGTACCACGTATCCTCTCGTTGCGCATGTTTCTTTGGACAATTTTTCAGAGGAGTACAGGAGGTTTGTTGCGGGACTCTCAGCTGTTACCATCCCACGTACATATCAGGAGACCATACGTGACAGTAGGTGGTGACTTGCCATGGAGGAGAGAGACCGCGCTTTGCAATCACGTGGTACCTGGAGCATTGTTGTTGCTCCTCCAGATGTCTCTGTTGTGGGATGCAAATGGATCTGAAGCAACAGGCAGATGTCTGTGTGGATTACTACAAGGCGAGGCTTATGGCACATGGGTTCACCCAAACTAATGGGATGGACTATCAGGATACTTTTTCTCCAATAGCCAAATACTCGACACTTCGTATTCTTCTACCAGTTGTTGTTTCACGGGACTGGCCTCTTTACCAACTTGATGTGAAGAATGCATTTTTATATGGTGATCTACACGAGGAGGTACATATGCAACAACCAACAGGGTTTCTACTGAGGTGGAGTCTCAGCAGGTGTGTAGGCTCCATAAGGCGATTTACGACCTGAAGTAGATTCCAAGAGCTTGGTACCATAAGCTATTGGAGTTGATAGAGCAATAGCGGTTTGTGCGGTCTACTGCGGATCACTAACTTTTTGTTCAGAGGACACAGAGAGGTATTGATGATGTTCTTGTCTATGTGGATGATATTATTGTCACATGGGATGATGAGTGGGGCATTCAAACTGCCAAGGAGTTCCTAAGTCAGCAGTTTGTGACTAAGGACCTTGGCAATCTTTGATACTTCCTTGGATTAGAGTTCACTAGGAACCAATGTGGTCTTGTGATGACCCAAAGGAAGTTTGTGACGGATCTTCTTTTCAGGTATGATAGGGTGCAAGACTGCTACTACCCTATGGATCCGAGTATGAAATTATATGATGATGACACTAAGGAGGTAGATAAGAGGAGATATAGAGAACTTGTTCGGAAGCTCCTATATACAACTATCACCAGACCAGATATAACTTTAGATGTGAGCAAGGTTATCCAGTTCATGGAGCAGCCTAGGAAGGTTCATATGGATGCAGTCTATATGATCTTGAGATATTTGAAGATGTCACTTGGTTCTTATCTTATATTCAGCAGAGATACATCTCTTGAGGTGACAGCTTGTGCAGATGCAGATTATGCAGGTTTTCTAAGAGACATTAAGTCTACTTCTGGCTTCGCTATTTTCGATGAGAGCTCACTCGTATCATGGAAAAGCAAGAAGCAGACAGTGGTTGCTAGATCTAGCGCACAGGGAAGCACATAGATGATGTGGCTTAGATCTGTGTTGACTGATCTTGTTGTCGAGGTTTCTCTTCCCATGCATCTTTTATGTGATAATCAAGCGGCTCTATATATTGCTAATAATCATGCATTTCATGAACGGACCAATCATATAGAGGTGGATTGCCATTACACTAGAGATATGATCCAAAACGGTCTCATATCCACCTCCCATGTTGCTACTAGAGATCAGACTGTAGA